>JAODUO010000966.1:80000-112500 GCA_025642075.2 Ridgeia piscesae
GACGACCCGCGGCTATTCTTGTAGACACAGCCAAACCCCGAACTATTGGAACGCGCCGTATGTGCTCCGTAAACACGTATCACGTAACGTCGTTGGCGAGGCGCAAGAAAGACATATGTTGCGCGCAAGAAAGACATATATCTCTCGAGACCCAAGTCTGCGCCACGGTTAGTGCCTTCGTTGTAGCTGATAAACGACTACGGTCGAACTACGTTTTGTCAAGACGGCGAGAAATAAAGAGAGGCCAACAAATGAATTACTGTCTCTTCTCTGATAGCGATTATTGTTGTCTTAATAGGAGTCACAGGCCCCACATTTTGTGTTTGTACACTATATTTGTATATATGAATATGCAGATAAATTTATTTTATGTTTATCCGTATTTTTTATTTGTGGTAGGATATATATATATATATATATATATATATATATATATATATATATATATATATATACATATGTATATATGTATATATGTATATAATTTATATTTATTTTCCTTCTAATAGAACACCCACGCATACAAGCAAACACACCTGCTGATGTCACGATCCTTGCAGACACAGGTAAACGAGTCACGTTGACAGACATTACAGAACGTGTACGTAACGTGAAACACCTCTTCGCCGTTATGTCAGAGAAAATAAACAAACTGGTACGTACCTAGTCGAGACGTTTTGATCGATGGCCCAATTAACTACGCCTTCAAACCCGGCCCGGCGTGAACTGCTGCCAAAGGTCACCCATCGGCGGTCGTATATACTGAGAAGCGAAGCTAATCCCGCTTATCTGTGCAAACAAGTTTTTGTCAATCGTGTCGTTGTTAGTCGTTTGCTAATTCCAAGATATTTACATTTTCGCCGCTCCGTGGTTGGGTCGAAGTAAGTGCAGCAATGTTCCTACCCGAAGCAGCGAGCGGACGTTGAAACGACGGTAGAGCGTTTGCTTCCAACGGCCATAGTTTGTTTCTGACATGGGCAGTTCACTTCGCTTGCACAGCGACTAGGCACGCGTGAAACTGCTTCTGTACAACGTTACTTCGGGAAACAAATAAATTCTCCTCCTCAGACCCAGGCCACCAAAACGTGACGGGTCCCTAAATTGCTTTATAACACACAAACAGGAACCGACATTATAATGCCCAGTGTACTTGTCACGTGACGCGTCATTAACGCTGCCATCTTTGTAATGTAACGTCAGGTTAAATTGTCGCGATTGGAAATAAGTCGCTTTGAGTATAAGTGATGAAAGAGCTGACTAACCAGCTAGGATAATTACTTCTTCTACCTACGCACCTACTAGAGGGACGGGAAACAAGATGGAGATGTCAGATAGTTAAGTGAGACAAAAGTCAGCGGAAATCTCCACAGGGAAAGGTCAGAAGCAGGACGGTGTGTTTGTCTGTACGACGGGGAGAGAGTGTGAGAGAGAGAGAGCAGAGGCGCTGGTGCGTGTTCGGCGGCCTTATCGGTGTGTACACACAGCGCACATAGCGCCAACGACGCTGAACGTTCACGTAAATAGGCACCGAACAACGCAGCAACGCCGTCGCTCAACCGCCCGGTAAAGATGGCGGCGCGCGGTGTCTCGGGGTTACTGGACGGGGTCGCATGGCCGCGGCTTGCAGACATTGTTTGCGTTGGCCGTGGCGCTAGGTGAGGGAGGGTCCTGACGTCAGGCGGTACTACCACTGTCCTCGAAATCCGTGTCGTTGCGCAGGTTCATCGGCTTGTTCCGATAGTTGTCCCACAGCGCCGACACGATGTCGGCGACGACCAGATCCGTCGAGTTCTTCGCGACCAGCTTCAGCACGAAGACCCCGTCTTGGCGCAGGTACAGCTCGGCGAACTTGTACGACAACTTCGCGTCTCGGTCGTCGTCGCGGTTCAGCTTGTTCATGATGAGCAGGTGCTTGCGGATGTAGCGCACGCGACTGTACCGGAAGGCGAGCACCCAGATCCAGCGCAGGAAGCTGAGGCACGTCGCCGTGGCAACGAACACCATCCAGAACCAGAGGAAGATGTAGATCTTCTCGTTGAACAGGTTGATGGGCAGCACGCACTGGACGGTGTGAGGATGGATCGTGCCCATCTGACGGATCTGGAAGTCGCACAATGTAACACGCGGGAACCTCGCCGCCGCCGTCCATTCGGTGCCCGTTATCAGGTCCCGGATGACGGCGAATCCATACATGTTATACTCGGTGCCGAGGAAACCGTTTAGCATGAACAGCTGACATATAACGTTCGTGAAATACAGTACCTTCGTGAACATGTACAGTCCGACTAAATAGTTGCCGTATCTGTTGCCGCATATCAGACACAGGTATTTGGCGAGGAGGTGTTTGATGATGACGCAACATCCGCCGCGGTACTCGCGCTGGTATTCCAAATAGTGGTCGAGATGGCGGATCATGTACTTGATCGTCTTGTCGCGTCGTTCCGGATACAGCGCGTTCTGGATCGTCTCGGCTGCCTCGACGAGGTTGTTCACGTTGATTCCGGATCTGTCGCTGCATATGCGCCAGACTATGCAGGGTAAGTAGAAGAGAAATGCCTGGATGAGGAGAACGACGGGGATCCACTGGTAGTAGCCGATGTGTAGCTTCAGTGCCCCCCGTTGGCCGGCGACGGTGTTCTCCGGCAGGTAATAGGTGTTGGTGATCCAACAGATTTTGTTCGTGAACTCCTGGTGGTTGCCGGTGAAGTACGGGCCGGACACCAGCAGTGGATCGGGTTGCCGACGTACTGGGTCGTGCTGACGACGACCGTGAAGATGATGAGAAAGAGGACGGTGTAGCGGTGGTGAAGGCGATCGACGAGGTCGTCATCGTTGCGCACGTTCACCTGTGCGACCTTGGTGACGGTGTTGATGAGGCTGCCCGGATCCATGGCGGCGTCCGAAGGCAGGCGAACATGGAAATGGAAACAGACCGACACACGGACAGTGAGTCGAGACCGGCCGCTGTTGCCTCGGAGAGGACCTATACGCGACTGGCGACGGCCTGTTGCTAGCAGCCGCGCGGTACCGGTACGTCGGCGGCACAGCTGCTTGGCTGAGTTCGGCAGCGGTAGCGGGAAGCGGGCGGAGGGACGAGCGGGCGGGCGGCACTGGGGCACATGTCTACAATGCCTCTTCCCGCCGCGAGGTGCCAAGACGGAATCCCGGGCGCGAGCGTTACGTGGCAGCGGCGAGCCTCTCCTCGAAGCTGGCAGTTGCTCTTTTGACGGGTGCGTGTATTTTTACCTAATCCCCGCGCGTCGCGGCCAGGCGCGCCACTCAAGCGGCGGTGGCGCCGCTGTCAGGGGTGGTGCTCCCGGTCGAGCCCAATGACGCGCTGGCGGGGAGGAAGGGTGCCCCGGAAACCGAGTGCGCGGGAACTGTGAAACGCCACCCCTCACGGAATGCCCGGACGCGTTGCAGCTGTCGCTATAGGGCGGCCAGGTTCTCGGCTCTCGGTTCTCGGCGCCGTCCCGGCTAAGTTAGCTACATCGCATCCATTAATCTGCCTTCTGCGAACCATGATCGCAAGTTTTTTAACGATTGTGCTTTATCTATGCGCATTTTAGTCGTGTGGCTTTGCTGTATCAGCGTCGGCTCAGTGAAAACGATATATTGGTAGACGCACGTGACCACAAGAGGTGTTGCGCGCCGCTGTTCTGTCTGTCCGTAATCACTGCTATATGAGTAAGGCACTTCCGGTTGGTGGGAGTTAATTAGATGAGTCAATGCGTGAGTGGCGTGCTCTTACTAACGATTGTGTCTAAATGTGTTACTTGTTCCAGTCATTGCCTCTGATGATTGTGTCTGACTGAATGTGGTGAAGTTTGATTTATCATGACACAAGGAATGTGTGATGATACACGCCGGGCACAGAGGAACGGAATGATTTAAGTGATGAGAGTTGACATTCTCCGCTTCTAAGATATTGTGGAAAGTGACTGATAATTATTGTTGTGTTGTTTTAATATGCAATGGCGGGTAAAGCAGTACTTATTTGCAGAACGAGTAAGTTTTTGATCGACAACGGCATGCTGATCACAAATTACTCGTGTTTGAATTGTCTGACCGCCATTTTGTAAAATGGCAGTCATGATCACTGTCAATAACATTAAGCAATATGTTAATTACCTCCAGTCGAAATCATTTGATTCAGTTGGAAATGACAGTTCAGAGAAAATTGCCTGGCTGTCAGTTTGTAAAACAGCCTACGTTGCTACCAGAGCCAAATCTGCGATTACTCACTATCCAAATCTAGTTATAATGTAATTGTCTACATATCTGCTAAATGTTGTGTTTTATCACATGTTTCTCTATTTTATATCAATCAAGAAGAGGGGCATGCGAGTTATTGTATCCAACTTGAGAACCATTGTATTGCAAATTTGTCATTACGTAATACGTTGCGTTTTGTCTAGTGTCGCTTCCTGAAGACGATTAGCTATCATAATATTACTGAACCACTCAAGCCAAGAGGAAACTAGTTGTAGCAAAGATTGAGCCAATAGCGCTATTCCTTATTCGGTTATGCTCAATAGAATATTAACAATAATTCAATATACAGTTCCTACTAAGGTAGGCACTATACAGTCTACTTCAGTAGTTCATACGTTTAGAAAACGACCACAATTAATTCGAAATAAAAATTATTTTGTGCCATAACAAGAGACGAGACGAGACGCAAACTTAACAAAACCAACAAAAATGAGTACTTCTTTCGCCATACCAACTGCTTGAGAATATTATATAGTTACGAACACCGGACCAAGGACAGATTTCGCCTAGTAGCCTTCTTGCACCAGATCCCATTCCTCAGCAACGAAAGTGAATATCCACCCAGACATACACAAACAGAAACCTTCGGCGTAACGCGCAAAAGAAATTCCTAGTGCAAACGTATATGTCTCTACCCGACGTACCGAGACGTCTGCATTGCGACTGTTGGCGGCATATGTCGGTATGTAAAATTACCTCCCGTGCCGGGCTCATTTCGCGAGTTCTGTCGATTTCGTCTAATACAGCTATTACTTGTATATCCACTAGCTGCTGCATCGACAAATTGACTGTGAAAATACACTATTCTTCAACAGTTTCGAAACACATCATTTGTTTGTTTATATGGTACTGTGATACAATTACGACTGCTTCAATGTTCATTTTTAGAGCAGACGCAATTACCTCTTCGGTTGGCTCAGCATCCTGTAGGTTGTGCTACTCTATAATTATTGACAATTCTGCAAACCAGGGTTGGTAGTTGATAGGACTACCCCAGGTGTTTTCCCACGCACTAAACATGGCTTTACGTTTAAATTCGTCGCATTTGTCATCAAGCCGAAATTCGTAGAACAATTCAAGAACGTTCCTGATGTTGCTATATATTTCGGCCAAAGACGAGCGGCAGACAGAATAAGACAGAATAAGACCAGTGCCCGAACGAATACACACAATCAGAAATAAGATGATTGATTAATGTGCTCAATGATACATGATCATAATTCCACGTTACGGCAGTCGATACGCTATGCGTATACTGGCACATATGTTGTCGTTGTCAGAAGCGCCCAAAGATTTGCTAGAGCGGTTGACGAAAGAACACCTCGAGCGATCGCTAGACTCGTCGTTCCAGCGCACCCAAACACAAATGACCTACTTAGACTCGCTGTTGTTTCCACAACAACACCACACAGCTCGGTTAGTTTCTGCAAAGTCAGTAATATCATCATTCGCAATCTGTTTAGTCGATGTGTTGTTTTTGTTTTGTCTGACTCCGGATTGCAAACTTGGTGCAGTGGTTTATAGTGTATAGTACAATGTGGTTGGTGATAACGGTTGAATATATTGTTTGCATTACTATTATTATTAAAGACAAATAATAAGGCCATAATTAAACAACTCGTGACGATGTCGATTGTCGTCGAAAGAGAAAACGACTCGCTTTTGAAATGTAATAAAATGTCGGATTTTTACTCAGTGTATGGTGAAGCTATGTAAACAACCTACTGAATTGCTCGAATAATAGTGTATGATGCAATGTAATTGGTGATAACGGTTTAATAAATTGTTTGCATTACTATTATTATTATTACAGACAAATAATACGTTATTAATCCCCGTAGGAAAATTGCATTACGTTAACGGGGCTAGTATGATACTCACGAGCGTGATTAGTTTTTTGTCCCTGTGCATCATATCTTATATATGACACTCAGACTCAGAGAGACGTGCTATCAATCACGTTTCGATTGGCTATCCCGCCCAGTAAAGACCGCGTCACAATCAAAACGCCACACCTTGATCTCGAGAAAACAGCTGTCTCGATACAACGGCGCTAGTCCGTCTCTCCGGCCGGCAGCCAACCTGTCCGTATGGTGTTTCCGCTAACAGAGCCCGCTGACTGATCACATTGACGCACATAACTCGCCCGCTGACTCATTGCGTGCGGACACGTTCAACGTGAACACATCGTAGTTTGACGGTCACGAACAGCCTTCATGGGTCCGATTACAACTCTTTATAGGGCGTTCTTTCCTAGAATTAAACGACTCGTGACGAACCGTTCGGAGTCGATTGGCGTCGAGAGAGAAATGTAATAAAATGTCGGATTTGTACTCAGTGTAAGTATTTCATAATTCCTGAAGGTCTCTACGTCGAAATGCCGCATGAAGCTATGTAAACAACCTATTGAATTTCTCGACTAATTCCGGTATTGCATAAGCAAAGGTTTTTTCCGGAAACACATTAACAAAGTAGTTAATTAAAACATATTTAGGCAGTCCGTATATACAATAAAAGATACAATTTATACGGCATAACATAATTTATTAAAACAAACTAATTAACAACCTCGTTTTAACATATGATTGCCACATTAGATAATCGACAAATGTTGACTATTTAAGGCTATGCAGTCTGCTTCTCCATCCGACATTATCCAACTTAGTCATTAGTAAAAGAAAGTCTGGCGTGTTGAACATGGGAAATTGGTAATTGTTGAAAATCAGCGGTCAATGAGGCCCCCCTCGACAATATAGACTATAGAGATTGTTTGGTAACTGTTTTGTTTGCAGTTTGCTGCAGTATCGACCATTTCAATTTTCAAACATAGTTATGGGCATACTCATTAAAAATTGGTGGCGGTACATGTTCGTCATGACAATATCATGTCTTTAAAATAAATGATTAATTAATTAATAATAAAAAGTACGAAAAGATTGCCATCCTTTAAAACACGTAAGGACATTCAGTATATTAGAATTATACTTACATTTAATGGCATGGTTTTGATGATACCAACGACCAATCTCTGTCGCTTTAATAACTCGATATGTTAATGTTGAACACCGAATAGTACGAAAGGACTGCTTCCTATTAAAACTCATTAGGACATTTAATATATTAGAATCTACTTTCTGTTTAATGACATCGTTTTTATGATATAAATGACAAATCTCTGTCGATTTAACGACTCGATATGTTAATGTCGGGCACCGCCTACGCAGGTATCTTGTTGACAAATCAACGCCGAGTCCGCTGCGGCCCCAATACAAGCGTAGCGCCGTATCGTCTACCGTTGTCGACGCAACCCGAAACCCACATCCCGATAATCGGAAGATTTGTCGGGAAGCGCCACGCCGATTGCCAAGGTAAGAAACTTTAACTTGCGCGGCGACTTTTTTCCGATTGGTGCGTAAGACGGTAGCGATTAAAACCTCCTAGTCGAGTGAAGTTGGCCTCGCCAGGCAGATAGTGACCATTGACGTCATTGTTGCTTTGACGAAACACTACAAGCTACGAGTCGCTCTCGGCGACGATGGGGCTACGTCGACTGTGTATCTGAGATCAATTCACAATGACTGATGTGTTGATAGTTATAGACAGCATTGTGACGGCATGTGGCTTAGTGTTGACGGGTTGTTTTATGTGTAATTTATAATTATTTAAGTAATTATTATGATTGTTTATAATTTTATTGCATCGCATTATACACGTTTATATAATATCGTGCCTATATATGTATATATTATATATATATATATATATATATATATATATATATATATATATAAAATATATATATATATATATATTATATATATATATATATATTATAATATAATATATAATATATATGTTTGTGTGTTTATTACAAAATATTAACGTTACAACATTGTGTTTTTCTCTTCAATGTTTTTTGTAAATAATATGTTGCTTTGTTTAATTGTACTTGTTGTAAATACATACCTACTTAAAATTGCATTTGAGCACCGTATTTATGTTTGACTGCTATTATTGTAGCTATTCGTGTTTTCGTTATATGATATGCAATTTGTAATGCTGTGTTACGGCATGAAACCTTGTCAGACATGTGTTAAATCATTAAAATGTCTATACGATGCGTGCAGTAAGTAAATACTCGTCGTTATCAGTAAGTAACTCGTCGCGATATTCACACTTCCGTGTTCTCCAGCCGCGTTATCGCGCGCTTCTTCATCAAAGCCTAGCGTCTTCCCCACACGGGCAATTTATCCCCCCTGTGCACCCAGGGAGGAGCGCATCATTGGCAACTCGTCAACGGAGCAGGTCGTCCCTTCGACGTGTGCGGTTCCATGCACTGCGTCTCCCGAGCCCCGCACATCTCCTGTTCCCCGCCGCCATGGGTTCCCGTCTGCCAAGTACCTGCCGCCGTCCGCCGGCCGCTGTACCGCCGCGTACCGCTGTCTACCGTCGCCAGACTCTACAGCGACGTATGCCGACTCACTGTGCCAGGGGCGAGCAAATGGAGTACGGTTTCGTCGTTGGACACGCTATGAATCGTTTCACCAATGGCAAGGAATAGATTTGTAAATAAACACACACCTTAGGATTTTGTAAATATAAGCATTCATTAAAGCGAGGGTGGCAGCTCATAGGTATATTTTTCCATTCCACTTTCTTCTGACTACAAGATTATGGTTGAAGATTTATTGCCTGTCAAATTGTGTTTAGTACCGTTTTAAGCTCGGCATAATGTTCGCAATTTGAAAGATTCCGCCTGCAACATGTTTAAATGGCAAACAAAACACCCAGTTTCAAACCAAAATTGAATGGCAATAATACCGAGGTGAGCAGAGTTAACCGCAAAACCCTTTGATGTTTAACTTTCCCACGTTCTAGACTGCAGACTTCCCGTTACAAATTAATGCTTAGACAATTCTGGGCAGAGGAGCTGGCACCCTTCATTTAATACAAACACAATTGTTTTACCTATATATACAAATAATTATATATATATATATATATATATATATATATATATATATATATATATATTTATATCACAGCTGGAAAATTGATCAAACTAATTATAATAGTGTTGTCATGTGGCTAGCTACTTCTTGAAGAATTGACCTTTGAACTACAACTGCTCTATATTCCCTCAACATTACTGTTATTGGTGGAGGAATTTCGTTATCGTCTCAAAAACGTTGGCGCGTGGGAAGAAATGGCGAAAGCCCGGATGACGTTGCACTGACATATCTCAGAACGAAGGTTTACTAGCAATGAAACCAACGAGCTCTCTCGTCGTATGATAAAATTGAAAGTTTGCCATTGGTGAAACGACCCCTAATATCACGCGTTCACCTGCCACAACAGACGGCGCTAACCTCGGACCCGTGTTGCGAATTTCCGCTGCACTTGACGCGTGCTTATGAACTCACACCGAACACTGCGATGATCCGTTTGGTTAATTTACGTCAGAAACAACCGAAAATCACCATCCTCCTCAATTCGGATGTTTTTGTGCAGTTTTGATCGTCGTGTTTATTCCAGATGGAACAGCGGGGGCCGAGGTTTCCTTCGGAGCGCACGAAACATCTGTTGGAGCTCACGACGACGACGCCATGATGTTGTGTTGTGTTCATGAACGACGCAGTACTCACCCAGTCGTGATGTTCGTATTCATTCTGCGAGGTCACGGGGTCACGATTCACGTGCACAGACACACACCAGCAAAATGCATCAGGTGAATACGGCGAAAAGCAGGAGAGAAAACCAAAGTAGACTCGGACAGTGAGCGCATCAACGTTCCTACAGCTTCGCCTCTCCGTTGACCACGGGGTCACTGGTATATTTCTTGGCACCGGGCCGCGGGCCGTTTCCTGGCTATGATGTTCAACATTATCGGCCGGTCAAGCGTTATAGATAGGCGGTCAGGTTTCCTATCTTGCCAGGGCGGTGCGAGGCAGGACCGGCCCCGGCTATGCCGTTCTCAATAGTTTACTGCCTGCTAAACCAGGCGCGCGAATTACCATTATTTATTTGGCTAAACCGTCGCTATCTGCAAAGGCCGGCGGCCAGGTATTTGGCGGGAGGTCCGGTCTGTGTTGCATGTGTTCTGGTGGTTTCACAATAATAATGTTTCGACTTGTGTCCCCAGATAATGGATTTGGTTTCTGTATTAAAACAAATGTGCTCGATAAACTAACAAAAATGATTTATTAATAAAAAAACAACTAATGCAATGAAAAAGTAATTAATGCAATTATATATATATATATATATATATATATATATATATATATATATATATATATATATATATATATATCGTAGAAGACTTTATTTTTTAATATTAAAATATTATGACGTCAACTACTTAAAAGCACTGTTAATGGTGCCGTCGTAGCGACGAACAGAATAACCAAAAATGGTTATAAATATATATTTATACACAAATGTATGGAATACGACATAGCAGGTAGTCAGGTCACGCGCCAAGACACTGAGAACGGAAGCAGATGCAGAAAACGTAAATGCATAACGAGAAACAGCTATCAACAAAAACGGCAACTAATTGACTGTTGCAATAACACGAATTCCAACTACACGTTGTACGTGAATTTACTTGATACTGTAGTCGGATCACCTCGACGCCGTAGGGAGGATTCCAAAAATACTGGTCAAATAATATAAACAACAAATGTGCCACCTGCGTCGTGCCAACGTCAGAACGCAACGTTTCTAGTACGATGTGTTGTCACATGACACCACGTAAACCACGCACCTCTACGTAATCCAGTCAAAGGTACTCTACCCCTGGGGGCGTGTGATCGCTTTGATCCAGTCGCCACGCAAGCACCATACTAGGAATAGCAGACACCAATCAGATAAACACAATCTTATCAAAAACGATTGCGGTAATAGTATATGAAGTAACCATACGCCGTGATAAAGCGACTGTTTTTGGTTTTATTTCTTCATTTAATATTATGTCTTATGACTACAACATGCTTGTTGAAGGTCTACGGGCTGTCAATTTGTGTTTCATTACTTTGTTAAGCTCGGAACGATGTTCGCAACTTGAAAGATTCCGCCTTCACAACATTCAAATCGTAAACAAAACATACAGTTTGAAAACGAATTGATTGGCAATAATGCCGAGGCTTTGATATTTAACTTTCCCTCGTTCTAGACAGCAGACTTCCCGTCACAAATTTCTGCTCTGGCAATTCTGGGCAGAGGAGTTGGCATCCTCCCTTTTGAGAAAAAAATATATATAAAGGATCACGCGTCTATATTTGTAGGCGCCCAATGTTTGTTTTTTACGCTATCGTGACCACAGCTTCCGTGCCCCACTTGGGCCATGTCCCCGGCCAAAAATACGTCATCGGCGCCACGAACGAGGTTCATTCCTAGAACCTTATACGGACTAGAGCACCCGCTAGTCGGGGTTGCGAGCAGCTGTTCAACGCCGGTGCCCGCCAGTGGCTATTCCGGGGTGTGACTCCGGCTGTCTTCTAGGCGCGGCGTTGCCGGGGAGAGCGGCGAGGCAGCGGCCGAAGTAATAGGCCGATAAACGCCTCCGTCAGCGCAGCGACGCCGGGCGCCGAGATACAACCGTTAGCGCGGCATCTGTTAAACCTCAGACAGCGCTCGGAGAATTGATAAAAATGCCAGCTCGAGTTCTCGGCCGGGAAACGATAAGCGGTCCGGTGATGGGTGTCCATTGGCGGCCGACGACGCGAGACGTGGTCGAGACAGACGTGAGGTGTCGACGCCGAGCAAATGAGGTCACCTATTATGTTTATCGCGATAGGGAGGGAGGGAGGGAGGGAGGAATTCTGGAGCGAAATGTTTTGTTAGTTATGTATGTATGGTTTGTTATCGGTATCGTGATTTTATGAATGGACGTGTCTGTTTATTGTTATGGATAATAATGAAGACGACAACGATGAGAATGCAATAATAATGATAATGATAATAATAATTATTACTATTATTACTATTATTACTATTATTACTATTATTGCTATTATTGCTATTATTGCTATTATTACTATTATTACTATTATTACTATTATTACTATTATTACTATTACTATTACTATTACTATTACTATTACTATTACTATTATTAATATTAATATTAATATTAGTAGTGGTATTATGCAAAGTCAAGAATAAAAAGTCTCACAACAAATACATAAAATAAAATGACAATGACCTATTTTGTCTCGTAGATAATCCTACCGCACTAGTTATGCTTCACATGTCTGATGGATGTAGCTAACCATTTGTTGTGGCCAACAAGGTAGAGATGGTTGCAGAAAGGCAATCAGGACTTTGTACCTACACTCACATCTGGAATAAAACCCTGCATATTCCTCCGAAAAATATAAATAAGCTTACTTACTTTTAAATAAGAATAAAGTATTGTTAATAAACATGGTAGTAGAATATTAAAGAAGTCGAAATAGCAAATGCTATGATAACATTGGCAAAAACTGATGTATGATACAGAAAACAATTTGAGGTGATCAGGCTGCACTTGAGCATTCGCCGAACGCCAATTGAATGAATCTCCATTTACTTTGCACAATATTATAATAAACTGAACGTAACATAGCATAGCTAACTTGGTCTTGGTAGCCTAATAGTTACGTCAGCGGGCACCTGTGCAGCCGCAATTAGACCCTAACAGATTGCCTTTGAACGACGCCGTTGGGGCGATTGACTTCCCGGGCAGTTGGCTGCTGGGTAAATATGGCGGCGGCGAGGCGGCATGTCGCACTGTTAGCTGGGTAAACAGAGAGCGTTGTGCAGCACGCGACCTGGCGGCGAGCCACAACAAGACCGGCTGTGTGCTCAGACTGTCCAGTGGGCACACTCTAGCAGGGTGAGAGGGAGAGGGGGAGGGATATGGAGAGGGAGAGGGATATGGAGAGGGAGAGGGAGAGGGAGAGGAGGAGAGAGAGAGAGAGGAGAGGGAGAGAGAGAGAGGAGAGAGGAGAGGGAGAGGGAGAGGGAGAGGGAGAGGGAGAGAGGGAGGGAGAGGGAGAGGGAGAGAGGGAGAGGAGAGGCAGAGGCAGAGGAGAGAGAGGGAGAGAGAGGAGAGAGAGAGAGGAGAGAGAGGAGAGAGAGGGAGAGAGAGAGAGAGAGAGAGAGAGAGAGAGAGAGAGAGAGAGAGAGGAGAGAGAGGAGAGAGAGAGAGAGGAGAGGAGAGAGAGAGAGAGAGAGAGAGAGAGAGGAGAGGAGAGAGAGAGGAGAGCAGAGGAGAGGAGAGAGAGAGGAGAGGAGAGGAGAGAGAGAGAGAGAGAGGAGAGGAGAGGAGAGAGAGAGAGAGAGAGAGGAGAGAGAGGAGAGAGAGAGAGAGAGAGAGAGAGAGAGAGAGAGAGAGAGAGAGAGAGAGAGAGAGAGAGAGAGAGAGAGAGAGAGAGAGAGAGAGAGAGAGAGAGTGGGGTAGTGAGAAGTGTGTACGATGACGAAGTGTGTGTAAATCGTATTTATGTAATGTATCACTGTTCCTTAATATATATATATATATATATATATATATATATATATATATATATATATATATATATATATATATATATATATATATAATACGAGCAACACATGACATAAAACATCTGAATTATTTTCACTACACAATATGTTAATATAGTTAGTATGTGTTTAAATCTAAATTAAGCGTATTGTTGTATTGCATGTTAATTTTATCATAACTAAGTATATAGCGAAACTGATATAATTGTCACTTTGTATACAACAAGACAAGAAGTAACATTGACGAAATATTAGTGTAGATATCAGAAAGATTGTTTCTCACAGAGAAATGTAAATTGATGGATGAAACTTAGTATTTAAAGGTTGAGGATTTGCTAGCACTTTGAATAATTATGTTTCTGTTCGACAGGTTAACTATAATAAGTGGAATTACCCCTAATTGCCACAAGAGAAGAACACTTATTGCATATTTATTTCACCTTGTAGCAATACTTTATAGGTCATAACCGCGATTGTCAACTTATGAACCCTTGCCGAAATTATTCGATCGTTGAATTGTATCGATTATTAAATCTAACTTTCAGTGTGTGTGTGTGTGTGTGTGTGTGTGTGCTGTGCGTGCGTGCGTGCGTGCGTGCGTGCGTGCGTGCGTGCGTGCGTGCGTGCGTGCGTGTGTGTCAAACTGTAACCTTATTACGGAAACAAAAGCACGTGCTAAGGATTAACAAAACGTCTACGGAATGTACATAAACCCACAGACTGGCCTCGCTTCAAACTCCGTATTACGAAAACAACATCGTCCGTAGCGGGGCCGGCACTCGACGTAAATAAACAATACGAACAGAGATTACTCGCGCCGACCACATACGAGAAATTGCGAAATCCCAGGGGAACGGTTGAACTATCAATGAAACGTCATCGCATGTTCCCGCCGTCTTGTTTTCTGCGATCTTCTGACGTCTACAGGGATATCCATCGGCGCTCCTGAAACCTGAGAAAATTGCCCCCACGCGGTGCTCGCAGAGCGCGGTTGTAAATACACGAAGCGCTGTTGATCGAGATCTGGGCCTGGACGATTTACAACGGATCAAATGAGAGGCGAATCCCGCGTTTATTTCCGTACGATGCACTCGTACCTCGACATCTGCTTCCCATCGGAGGTAGTTTAATAGATCAGCGCCAATTTCACGAAGGAACTAGTTATAAGTGGGCGCGGCAGCTGACCATACAACAGAAGCAAAACCGCAGCGATGTGGATTCACTAAGATGAGGCAATTTTTCAAGATCGTTGGAAACATGGGCGGAAACCAAGCTGCGCGCGCATACATGTTGATTCAAAATATGATTGAACTATCGTGAAATTGTATTACATAATTTATATAAAGTATATAATATTGTGATATTTTAAGCACCCATGTATGATGGTTTAGTGAACAACAATTAAGTAATGTGTTCCAATTTGTTAAGTAGATTTGCGCCTTAACATTAATTATCCATTCAAGTTGGGACGTAAGACACATGCCAGACTTGTTCTTCTTAACACTAACAGAGCTTTTCTGGAGGTCTTTTAGCAACGATTCGATTCCAAAGCACATCTATCAATCGTCAGTTGGATATTCCTTCACACAATTGAATGAACTAACTAGACCAACGTGGCGTGAACCAACTTGACCAAGCTTTGAAATAGGACCAAGGGCAGTCGAACTGATTTTGTTATAAATCATACTTCCTCTCAATTGTCTCACTTTCTAACCAGGGCACATATAACAGCATATAAGTACTTATATCGTAGTAACTAGTCCTTTGGAGACTGCTAAAAGTGCTTTATACTTTACTCGCTGACAGACCTATTCAGTGTAACACCATCTCGACTTCTTTGGGAAGCATTCAGCCTCGCTGCAATTAAGCGCGTCATACACAAATTCCCGCTACAGATTTTGATCGGGGACAATTCATACAGCTACAGCAAGTGAACTGGACCGACGTAGACTAAATTAACTTTTCCATGGTTCAGTAATGCAGCAATATGATTCAAATTCGGGTTCCTTTAATTGGGAGTTTTCTGCGCTCCACAACGTATTCGGTTTATAGGCCATTCGCCCATTTGATTTTAACCAGAATGTATCAATAATCTCTCCTAATATGTGATACACTTGTACCAGCAGTACGGGTCAATATGGAAGCCACACACACCGGTCACCCGTAACAACATGTCGTTCAATACATTGCGTTTTTTGTTGACCATTTTCTGTCAGATTAACCTAAACCAAAACAGATAAATCCATCAAACTTCCACATACAATAATCTATCTCAATAAAATCGTGGTAATTTTGGTTCACGTAAATATCCTAACCTCTCGCAGATGAGCGAAGGTTTCTACAGTTCGATTTCGACTAGCAGACGTTTTGAGTAGAGGAGGTCGTATACAGGTGATACACTTTATGACTAACCAGAGAAGCCGGCTTATGTTATATTGCGGTGAAATACGACGGGTATTTACTTTGGGACATTATTCGTCTAAACACACAACGGCCGACTTCGTATTTTTACAACACATGTCTATACTGGTTGGGGTGAATCATATATATATATACATTTTATATATATATATATATATATTTTATATATATATATATATAAAAACGTATTATTTTCTGATCACCCCTTTTCGCCAACATTTATGATTATTTGTTTACATGTTGAAAATGTTGTATTTATTAATAACCAAATTACTTATTTACTACTTATTTACTTACTTACATTTATTTGCACGATTCGCTTAAATATACCGGCAAACTCTATATTACCTTACGCTTAAAAGTTGCACAAAAGGTTGAACTATTTATCTCCTACACACCCAACTGTCGGTGTGTACAAAATGCGGGTTTATCTTAACCAGGGAATGTTCTGACGCCGAAACGAAGGCTGACGAAGAAGCCGAGTGCATGACGAGACCACGCCGCCATTGCTTCAGGTCTCACAAGATGAACGATAAAATGATGGCGATAATCGCTGACATTCAGGCAATTCCAAGGCCAGGCGATGGCAAAACATCGCACAGAAGACAGATGCGGCAGCCACACAGGATTGCATTCGACCGAATCTTCGTTTATACTCGAGCGCCTGGGCTGTCGTTCACAGTCGAACTGGCGTCTGACCTGGCCACGGTCTCCAGCAGGCCGCTACGGGCCGCGTCTGTAGCCGAGAACTCGTCGGTCCGTGTAATTACGTGTAGATATGCGTTCCGTAACGTGGACGATCAGCCTCGCAAAAACAGCCTCCAAATTGACAACGCTTGCAGCGACGAACGCTGCAACGTCACGCGTGGCTGCGTCGGCTAATACGCTCGTAGAAGGCGAAATACCGCGAGTTTTATTTAAAATATATTACAACATCCGTATGTCTGTGTGTGTGTGTGTGTGTGTGTGTGTGTGTGTGTGTGTGTGTGTGTGTGTGTGTGTGTGTGTGTGTGTGTGTGTGTGTGTGTGTGTGTGTGTGTGTGTGTGTGTGTGTGTGTGTGTGTGTGTGTGTGTGTGTGTGTGTGTGTGTGTGTGTGTGTGTGTGTGTGGTGTGTGTGTGTGTGTGTGTGTGTGTGTGTGTGTGTGTGTGTGTGTGTGTGTGTGTGTGTGTGTGTGTGTGTGTGTGTGTGTGTGTGTGTGTGTGTGTGTGTGTGTGTGTGTGTGTGTGTGTGTGTGTGTGTGTGTGTGTGTGTGTGTGTTGTGTGTTGTGTGTGTGTGTGTGTGTGTGTGTGTGTGTGTGTGTGTGTGTGTGTGTGTGTGTGTGTGTGTGTGTGTGTGTGTGTGTGTGTGTGTGTGTGTGTGTGTGTATGTGTGTCTGTGTGTGTGTCTGTGTGTGTGCGTGTGCGTGTGCGTGTGCGTGTGCGTGTGCGTGTGCGTGTGCGTGTGCGTGTGTGGTTGTATTTGGCACTCGAATGCTACACGAATGACCGCTCCTGTTTACTAGTGTCAGCCGCAGACAACCAGAGCCTAACGGATCGCACGATGACCCGAGGAAGAGCCCCGTCAGATAGATGTTAAAATAGGAAAGCAGCCGACTCGGGAAGAGTGGATTGACCTTTGTCATTTCAAATGTTTACTACAATTCGAGTATATCTGAGTTCCAAACGCCGTTCGCTGGGTTATTTCTATCACGGTGGCTAATTTTCTTTCTGTCCGATCTTTTCACTAGGCACGTGAAACTACACCTTCAATCAGATTAATTTCACCAAACAACATATCCGCACGATCAACAAATATTCCACGGGTTGGTGTTGCTACTGCATAGTCACTCCGAGCGTCTATACGTAGTGCATTTACTAACCGGCACGACAAGAGAAAGAAATGTGCTAATATTAATGTTAAGCAAGCTACTGAAGTTAGACATCTGTTGTGTAATTAAACTGATTACGCGTCGCTGAACTCGACACGTATGGCTGATCTTCGTATTTATACATACAATTGCTTTCTCGCTGTTTCGTTCTCTCCCTCTCCCCTCTCTCTCTCTCTCTCTCTCTCTCTCTCTCTCTCTCTCTCTTTCTCCTTTCCCCACCCCCTCTATCACGCACACCCTACACCCACACACTCATTCGTAGTTGTTTTAGTATTTTAAGAATTGCATCTCGATTGAATGCGTCTTCGCCGATGAGAAAACATTCAGTGACATAAATGACATTCAAAATATTCGCAATTGTGACTAATGTCGTAATTCATTAGAACGCGGACGAGGTTATAAATTACAACATTCTATAGTGATGAGTCAACCGTTGTCATAACAGAGTCTTTACTTATACAAATGACGTGGATTTTCATAAACACCACGGACTGTTATTCGGCAGCGCCACCTGATATATTAATGCGATCAGCTCAACCGTCGATCTCATAGGAGAGCAGTACATATGGCGCTGTTCCTCCATGTCGCGTAGTGGCGCCGTAATGTTTCTACATTGTAGACTCCGCTCTAGAACTGGGCGATAATCGTGGTTACTCCGCAGTGTGACCAGCTAATAGAGCTGATAAAGTGTTCCCAATCTCCGAGATGTCTGTTATTTCTGAGATCTAAATTATTTATAAAAAACTGTGACAAATCAAGAAGTTATTAGTGGTGTTTTATACTACTAAATGAAATAAATACGATCTTCACTGTTAAGTGTATTTTGTCTATGTGTATCATATCAATTACATTTTATTAAATAACACGGCGTTTACCAACACATTGATATAATTATTTCGTCATACGACCATAGCCTAAGTTAACGAAGCGGTTAATTGGAATGTACATTTTATTTTACGACGGTGTGTTCTGATCTTCGTTTGGTTTTGGAGAAATAAATATAATTTGATATAACGATGCTGAGACGTCCTATATTTGTGTTGTGACATCCTGCTAAAATAACCAGACCCGGGACTGCTCGGAATCGAGAGGAGCTGACGCAACGTCCCGGATCACAAAACACCTGATGCTCGAGAAACAAATTGGACAATATATGACCCTTGTGTGATCCGTAGTCGGCCAGCACTAGGCTGGGAGGATGAACCACCCCAGTGGTGGTGAAGTAACGCACTGGGCAAACGTGTAAACACGGCTTCATTTGGGACTCAATCACACACGCAGACTCTCTCTCTCTCTCTCTACACACACACACACACACACACAACACACACACACACACACACACACACACACACACACACACACACACACACACACACACACACACACAAAATACAAACAAAAATACAAACAATCACAAATCACACGATAAAACAGATTTGTTAACACACTTAACTACACTGAAACACACGAATGGACACCACTCGCACACATACACACAAACACACAAACATACACCCAACCACACACATTTAATCTACACCACCCCTTGTCAAGTTACACGTTGCTACGCCGGCAGAATGTGCTGATAGACTAGTGATGCAATCATCGTTGGCAGCAAATGAATGGCCGACCTACCAAGGACTAAAACAAGCGACGATTTCGCCAACAAAAACTGAAACCTTCAAACCGTGATCAGGTGTTATAATTTCAGTCGCGAATTTTCCGCTTGCCACATATATCTATATCAGTGTATAATTTAAGATGGACGAATTACTGACGCTAAGTCAGTCTGAAGCATGGAAACACTGTGCATGCAACTTACCCTGCAAAAGCGCTCATCTTTGCAGGAGCTTCTTGCCAAAATTCGCGCTCCTATGGTTCTTCTTGCGGTCAACTTATTCCTTTTTCTCGCATTCTGCGTTCGTTTGTCGAATGATTCACCCCACAAAACACAGCGGGGGCCCGTAGCTGCCCTGCCGCGTGTGTGGACGGGTTCAGTCTGTCGTTGCACGGTCCCGTGTGTAGAGCGGCGCAGACCTGTCCATGGTTCCGAGAAGTGTTTCTACGTTACCCGAAACTGCAGCAGTGACGCGCTGCCTGTTGCTATCGACGGCTTCAGCACGAACTACGGGTTAGGCCCCTATATATAGCCCCGGCTGCTAGCGATGTAACGGCGCGGTCTCGAAGTCTGGTATCAGCCGAAGTGTACACCTTGTGCCTGCATGGACTGCCGCCGACTCCATCTCACCTCAACTGTTTAGCTGCCCGCCGCGTTGCATGCCGGTCTGGCTCACTCTCGTAGGAGTGGGGCACGCCGCCTATACACTCCTGTGCATGACTCGTCATGATTCTGCCCTTGCTTTAGTTGTATTATCTTCAATGACTGTTCGGGACATGATTCAAACCGGAAGTGAAGTTGAATCATTGCTTCTTCTGGTTTCATGATTTAGAATGAAACTATCTGCATTTTGAGTCATTGTTACATAGTTTAAACGTTAATGGTAATTGTGTAAATTGCCTTCGCAAATATAAAATACATTACTAAATACAAGCAATTGGAGTTCAATTAATAGCTTTCACGTTTCTTACAGAAATAAAGTGGTAGTTATATTGAAATTACGTTTGTACTACCGGGGCAAAATGAATATTATAATATGGATACATTTGTTCACTGGCTTAAGGTAGTTTATTTAAAATATATTTCGTTTATGAAATATATATGTATAGAACTTGTTGTACACCCTGAAGCATTGTAAAGTTCGTTTCGTGAATTGAAAAAAAAAATTGTTAATGTAAAATAGCCATTTTCAATTATTCTTATTTCTATGTCAAATATATATATTTCTAGGTTATTTTATATGTTGCCACATAATTATTATGTTTTATATAGGCACATACTGAAAACAACTCGCGCGAAAACATTATTACATGCGACCATCTTGAAATCAGTACAAGACACCGCACGCGCATGTATTACCGTGGTGTCTGCCATGTGAAATATTTCATAGCTCATGCCAACTGAACCTCGAAAAGCACAGTATTAGTAAAATAAATATATGAGTATTAAGCCAATAGTTGTCTGACTGGTTCATCGGTATTTAATCAAAGTGTAATTACAATGGTTATTGGGGCATTTTCGGTATTTTTAAAACAGGAAGTTAAGAATGCTTCGGTCCGAACATACGAAGTCACGCATAATGATATAGGATCTCATTATGCCATGTCTAACTGATGTAGCAATATTCGTTACTGGCAACTAACAACGGAGAATGATGACCCAGATATCACATTGCCAATTTTGGACCACACAATATGTTTGTATTTAACAAGGTTTAACAAGGTTGCCGCCCAAAGAGCCAAACTCCAGACGGCAAGCGAACAAGGAAGCCTTTGGCTTATCAAGAGTTCACAAAAATATAATATTATTTCTTATACATACATATTAGTTGCCGACATGATCCCTAACCCTAATGTTTCGTGTTTCAAATGTACGAACCAACACATTACATGGAAGGCGATAGAGTAAATGGATTTTCTGTCTAGTGAATTGCGGAGCAACGCCTTTTTGTGTTCCTTGGCCTGCGAGAAGACTCAATTCTGAAAGCATACTTACTTTCAGATCATAATTTTGACATGAGAAATTTCCGACATAACAGAATTTGAAAACCTATTATTTTGATAAAGCTATAATAAACCTCATGCCATTAGTGACAATATACTCCTGTCACGTGATGTCATTTCTACAATGACAACTATTAAACTCTGTCTTAGAACGTGGGTCTTCAATGTGCTCTAGCTCTGATAAAATATGTCGTCTCATGCTATGAAGAAGCAGCTATTTCAAGAAGCACAATTATATTTTAATCTAAAAAGTCGAGTTAGGTATCATATATTGATATTTCGTCAAATTAATGTTAGGGTATGTTACTAACAAATGTAATAGCATCATCTTCATGAATCATTTTTAGAAAACAAATATTTGTGTTTGGCTATGGATGGGTCAGTTACGGTTTTGTTATCTCATCTGGTAACAATGTACAAATGGGTAAAAGTGAGCGCAGTGGCTCACGGGTAGAGTTTCGGATTCTCGACTAAGAGGACCCGGGTTCGAATCCTGTGCTGCGGTGTTAAAACCTTGGCCAAGTTTTTTCACTTATTGTTCCAATTCACGATGAGTAGATGCGTACCTGGCTATAGATAGTGGTGGATACGTGTACGAGCAGCATTTGCGTATTAATTGTAGCATATGGCTGAACGCTTCCCAGAGAAGTTGAGATGGTGTATGATTGACCAGGTCTGTCAAGCGCTTTGAGCAGTCCTGAGGACTGGAGACTGGGCTAAGTAAGAACTTACCTTTAAATATCGCTGATGTTTTGGTTGGTCAGTGTGTCAGTAGAAACACTTTTTTGTATGTTATGTGTTGCACTATTGTTATATTATAATTATTAACTATTATTTGTATGATGCTTGCTCACTAATGTGATTTGTTTGACACATTTACCAATGTAGCAATGCCTACAAAACCAAGCTTATATACACGAACCACAAATTACGCAATTCTATCAACGAGCAACGTTTGCTGCACACCTGCTCCCGGAAGTGGGAACCCATTCCACCACGATGTTATACGCAGGCGCACTATGAACTCGGAAACGGACCACATATCAGTTACCTTACACACAGTTACACGGAGAATGCAACCTTAACATTTGGACAAGTGTGCCGAAGTATAAGCATTATTTATAACGCTGTTGTTCGTACTAAATCACTCTGCGACTATATTATAATTACAATTGTTATTTGCCAACAACAATCTGTCCAGAAATCAATACATTTATGGAAACATTGATGCATCACAATTCTGACTCATGTTACTATGCTGTTAGACACGATAAGGTTTTAGATGGAAGTATATGAACTTGTACGGAACACGAAGAACGCAAGTTCAACTTAGAAAGAAGGACGACAACGTAATTATTGCAATAAGCTAGCTGTTAGAAAAAGGAGATAAATATAACATATAATAAAATTATTGATATATATATATATATATATATATATATATATATATATATATATATATATATATATATATATTATATCATCACCATCTTGTGCAGCTTAAATCAGTCAATCTAATCATTTAATCTTTATATTATATATATATATATATATATATATATATATATATATATATATATATATATATATATATATATATATATATATATATATATGGTCATTACGATGGATTATAGCGCCACGATCAGGATACATATATGTACATGCTTAGGTTGACGGGAACTGCACAAGCGGGTTTGAGGTTGGGAAGGGTGTGGCTGTTAGAACTCAAGAGATAGTGTTGGTGCCTGGAATGTCAGAGGAGTTACATGTCACTGCTCATCAGTGTGATGGAGGCAATAAGCAAGAACCGTGTTATAAAATGTTTACGACGATATTATTAATGTAGATGAAACCCATACGTGCACCGCACGAATCTATGGATAAATAGAAAGATTTGTTGGAGATGCATGAGCATGAAGACGTGGAGAGATGTGGACAGTAGAGTGAAGCGGTGGAGATGTGGTTGGAGGAATATGAGAATAATGTAGGAGAATAATGTAGGAGAATAATGTAGGAGAATAATGCAGGATAACAATGTAGGTTGAGCAATATAGGAGAACAATGTAGGAGAACAATGTAGGAGAACAATGCAGGACATCAGTATAGGAAAACAACGTACGACAACAACGTAAGACAACAATGTGGGACATCAGTGTAGGAGAACAATATAGAAGAACAATGTTGGAAAACAATGTAGGACATCAATGTAGGAAAACAACGTAGGACAACAATGTAGGACATCAATATAGGAAAACAACGTACGAGAACAATGTAGGAGAACAATGTTGGAGAATAATGTAGGAGAACAATATAGGTTGAACAATATAGGAGAACAATGTAGGAGAACAATGCAGAATAACAACTTAAGAGAACAATGTAGCAGAACAATGTAGGTTGAACAATATAGGAGAACAATGTAGGAGAACAATGCATGAGAACAACTTAGGAGAAAAATATAGCAATATAATGTAGGACAACAATGTAGGAGAACAATGTAGGAAAACAATGTAGGACATCAATGTAGGAAAACAACGTAGGAGAACAATGTAGGACAACAATTTAGGACATCAATGTAAGACATCAGTGTAGGAGAACAATGTAGAAGAACAATGTAGGAAAACAATGTAGGACAACAATGTAGGACATCAGTGTAGGAGAACAATGTAAAAGAACAATGTAGAAAACAATGTAGGACAACAATGTAGGACATCAGTGTACGAGAACAATGTAGAAGAACAATGTAGGAGAACAATGTGGGACAACAATGTAGGACATCAGTGTAGGAGAACAATGTAGAAGAACAATGTAGGAAAACAATGTAGGACATCAATGTAGGAAAACAATGTAGGACAACAATGTAGGACATCAGTGTACGAGAACAATGTAGAAGAACAATGTAGGAGAACAATGTAGGACAACAATGTAGGACATCAGTGTACGAGAACAATGTAGAAGAACAATGTAGGAAAACAATGTAGGACATCAATGTAGGAAAACAATGTAGGACAACAATGTAGGACATCAGTGTAGGAGAATAATGTAAAAGAACAATGTAAGAAAACAATGTAGGACATCAATGTAGAAAAACAATGTAGGACAACAATGTAGGACATCAGTGTAGGAGAATAATGTAAAAGAACAATGTAGGAAAACAATGTAAGACATCAATGTAGGAAAACAATGTAGGACACCAATGTAGGACATCAATGTAGGAGAACAATGTAGGACAACAATGTAAGAGAGCAATGTAGAAGAACAATGCATGAGAACAATGTAACATCAATGTAGGAAAACAATGTAGGAGAACAAGCATTGGGGTGACTAGGTCAGATTGTCTAATATAGATGTAGAGTCAGAGGCAGAGTTGCAGTGGAGAACGTCAGCGGGCAAGAATGCTTGAAAGAAGGCAAAGATAGTCAATCACAAGAAACAGGATGCTGTCAACAGTCCAAAGAGCTCGATTGAAGATCAACAGTACAAAACCAAGATGGACGTATAAGAGAAAAAACTAGGCCACATAAATACATATAGGAGGGAAAAGGATGGCTGCAGAGGAGGGTGGATTTGTAACGGATGGAGCCAAGCTGACTGCCAAAGAAACCAGAAAATATAACATTGCGAGACAGGAGAGTCCACGATTAGAATGTATAATATCATTAATTGACGATGATAGTGGTACTGCTGCTGCTCCTGCTGTTGGTGCTGCTGATGATGATGATACGCCAAGGATTAAGGTGGATATGCTAAATTATAAATGACAGTTGTATTTTTAATACATTCAACTGATCCTTAGAATATCGGGGAAACAAATACGAGGAATCCGTGCAGCAGCAGAAAGAACATTCATTCCAACATTAGTATTGATTCTGGGGAAAAGCGTCAATCAGACGTAGGTGTTCCATGTGCATAAAGGGGGTGTACTGAGTGTAAGGTAACGGTGCAAGGATAGAACCGACCCGGTAGTGTGAATATGTTTACCAAAATTGCCAAATAGGTGGGGTACACATAAAATAATTGATCAGTCAAACGCCGATGATACGTTTCCTGTGAAACTTTGCTGTAACATGTCATGACAAAACAACGGTTCTTGAGATTCTGCTAAACTTCTACTCAAATGTTCCAAGTAATGGTCACTAGGTACGCAAATTGATAATCTTAATTAATAATTAAGATTTCCTGGCGTGCTTAATTAATTCCTGTAACAAATTATCGGCAGGAACCGACACCGCTCCACCGCTGCAGATAATGAGCTGGAGTACATAATTTAATTTGACACGATAACAACATGACAAACCTTGCCCGATACAATATCTACTGCCGATGACCGATGCGATTTATTTTGCTCTGTGCATTCTCTGACAGTGGGATTTACGATTGTGATATCAGGGTTACTCAGTTAAAGTAGCAGTTTTTTTTCTCAATTAATCAATCGTTCGTTTCCTTGGACTTCCAACCATATTAATGTTAGTAAATATATTCACAATATGACAGCTTACAAAAAGAAATTGTTCTTCTTTTTTTTCTAAACGTACAAAAATAATACAATAATAATAACTTTATTTATGTACTCATTACCAAAGTACAACTCCGTTCAATAATGTTAACAATGGTATGAAAATATGAATAATTATGTAATGATTGTATTAATCATTACATAATTATTCATATTTTCATGTAAGGTGTAAAATTTGTGTAAAAAAAATTAGATGCGTACAAAGTTTGCAAAATACCTATGCTCAAAATTATGATCTAAGGCTATAATTACAACAATTACAGTACCATATTGTGTATAAATAATCAACATTAAAATAATTAATAAATACATGAATAATAAATAAATATGCATAAAAATAATAGTATAGCGTATAAAGTTGCTAAGCTATAATTGATGTAGTTATAAGTAAATACTAAACAACTAATAAAATAATATATATATATATATATATATATATATATATATATATATATATATATATATATATATTATGATATGATAAAGTCACATAAAACCGATATGAAGCTGTCACATAAAACTAGACATTGAGAGCATGATATATCGCAACCCAAACCATTACTACGGCAATAATATTATCAAAACGGCTTCCACAAATGTTCAGCGTCAAGCCGCCAAAAGGCACTGCCAACGAGCCCAACAACGTAACTCTGCCACAAAGAACGCAAGTACACCTGAATGCTGTCAGGTGCAATTTCCTTCCTACCGCTCCCTTAACGACCTGCCAGGTATTCTCACGACGGCTGCGTTAGGGTCACAGGTACTCGGCGAAGTTCAAATTAAGCAAGACAATTCGCAGGACATCTTGAGAAAAATCAGATATCCAACAGCTTTATATCGCTCAGTTGAGACGTAATCTCAGTTGCCGTCCATACTGTTTCCGTGAAACATACCTTGAAGTGAAGGCCAATTAGCAGGGCAATTAGGTAAAACCGAACCCTATTTTGCACGGAAGTGCTTTCCATTCCCTTGCCTAGTTATCGGAGAGGTCACGGTTTCGAAGGGTATTTTTAAACGAATACCTGAAACCAAGAATTCCTGGGAGCCGTAACCTAGGAACTGGCAACAGTGCACCGGCGACACCGAACAAGCTTGCCACCTAATGGCTACATGTCTCTTGGCAACTCCACTAAGACATCGAGTAGACACTTTTTTGTCAAAAGACGCACATATGGTGTAAATATTGCTAACGTTAAGGTATCATGATTTCTCTAATTCGCTCTAACTTGTAAGAAAATGTGTTGAAAGTAAAATGTGTAAACTTGCGATGATAGGAATACTGTCTTGCGATTATAAGAATACTATGGTGTACCATATACTATAACACAAGATATGTGTGTATGCGTGCGTATGCGTGTGTGCGTGCGTATGCGTGTGCGTGTGCGTGTGCGTGTGCGTGTGCGTGTGCGTGTGCGAGTGCGAGTGCGTGTGCGTGTGCGTGTGCGTGTGCGTGTGCGTGTGCGTGTGCGTGTGCGTGTGCGTGTGCGTGTGCGTGTGCGTGTGCGTGTGCGTGTGCGTGTGCGTGTGCGTGTGCGTGTGCGTGTGCGTGTGCGTGTGCGTGTGCGTGTGCGTGTGCGTGTGCGTGTGCGTGTGCGTGTGCGTGTGCGTGTGCGTGTGCGTGTGCGTGTGCGTGTGCGTGTGCGTGTGCGTGTGCGTGTGCGTGTGCGTGTGCGTGTGTGCGCGCGCGAGCGCGAGCGCGTGTGCATGTATTTATATATTCATGTATTCATGTATACATGTATGTTCTTTCGTCGTTCCTGTATTCTTTCTCGCTTACATTGTGTGTGCATGTGTGCGTGTGTGCGTGTGTGCGTGTGTGCGTGTGTGCGTGTGTGCGTGTGTGCGTGTGTGCGTGTGTGCGTGTGTGCGTGTGTGCGTGTGTGCGTGTGTGCGTGTGTGCGTGTGTGCGTGTGTGCGTGTGTGCGTGTGTGCGTGTGTGCGTGTGTGCGTGGTGTGCGTGTGTGCGTGTGTGCGTGTGTGCGTGTGTGCGTGTGTGCGTGTGCGCGTGTGCGCGTGTGCGCGTGTGCGCGTGTGCGCGTGTGCGCGTGTGCGCGTGTGCGCGTGTGCGCGTGTGCGCGTGTTGCGTGTGTGCGTGTGATTGAAACGCATTATCAAGCTTAAGACCACTTCGATATCAAAATTGGAAATCCATACATTAAGCCAAGTGCCTTATTTAAAAGCAAAACTATCAAGGAACGTGATGTTGAGTCGTTCAGGACGTGTCTAGTCGTTCATCAACTTGAGATATCCAACCATTCACGGCGGTAGTACAAAGACATTAGTCAATAAACGGGTCTAAGACACCGCGACTAGACCCGAGTTCCACCAATGATCGATGCAAACGCCGGATATGTCGTCCAAGTATCTCTTACTCGTGGTGTGTACACGTAGACGTGAGTCATTTAAACACGACTCCCGGGCATGAGAAAACTGCACTTATCTTCTGTTTCCAGAAAAAAATCTTAAATGTCAGCATGCTTGTCGGATGCACGATCACTTTGGTGCGAATCTGAGCACTCCAAAAGAAAAACATGATAAAGTACTACTTGGTAGTTAGTCTGATCAATGTCATGTCAACGTGTCCCATTCCACTGCGAGTAAAGTACTAAATAGTTATCCAGAAGAACGATTCGCCCAGTAGCCAGGGTTAAGACACACAACGTATAGGTAACAAACGCGAACTTTCAACGAAACATGAACACACGACAACCAGCTAGCTTGTCAGGACGAGGCGTAGTTGCGAGGTCATGACTGTCTGTTACGACATTTAACCCGTGCTGAAATACACGTGCCAGGAACCGCACTGAAGGTGTCGACGCGGAATCCCGCCTATGGACACCAAACCGCCGGAGTCGCCCAAGACAGCACGCGGAAGACATTGGCGGGGCGTGACACCTGTGGACACGAGCTGCTCGTCTGACAGACGCCTGTCAGACGGCGCGCGTGCGCGAGTTCCACATAATCAATCATAATAAACGACTTCTCAGAAAAGTGTTGAACGGTATTTTCGTCCATTCCGTGGTTGCCACCCAATCACAACGCCAAAAACCAAGCAATCGTGTTTGGTTTTAATGTGTTCGTAATGGTTTGCTATGCGTGTTCTGTGCGACCCCTAATTCACCACAATGCTGTTCATTTAATTCGTCACAATACTGTTCCTTTAATTCACCACAATACTGTTCCTTTAATTCACCACAATACTATTCCTTTAATTCACCACAATACTATTCCTTTAATTCATCACAATACTATTCCTTTAATTCACCACAATACTATTCCTTTAATTCACCACAATCTATTCCTTTAATTCACCACAATACTATTCCTTTAATTCACCACAATACTATTCCTTTAATTCACCACAATCTATTCCTTTAATTCACCACAATACTATTCCTTTAATTCACCACAATACTATTCCTTTAATTCATCACAATACTATTCCTTTAATTCACCACAATACTATTCCTTTAATTCACCACAATCTATTCCTTTAATTCACCACAATACTATTCCTTTAATTCACCACAATCTATTCCTTTAATTCACCACAATCTATTCCTTTAATTCACCACAATACTATTCCTTTAAGTCAACTAGGCTAAGTTTGATTATTAGTTACACAACTGAAAGATACACCCGTTTACCTGTTGGTGATCACAAAAACGAATCAAAAATCTCAATACATGTGATCTATCGACGCTGTCAAACACAACGCCGACGTTCCTTAGACCTGGTATAGTGTTCAACGCCGGCAAACCGTCCTGACACCATCGTACCATGCCATGTCAACTACCTCGTGCTCAGACAACCCCTAAAGGCATTGATCCGTAGAATCGACGTACACTGAGGTCCGTATTTATATACATCTTGATAAACACTGTTTCCTAGACCAAACAGACATTTGCAGAAGGCGTTAACTCGTAACTCGATCATTTTGTCTTGGCAACAGAAATGAGTGCCGACCTTTAAGAAGGCCCTCGTCTATGGTGAGATGAGGCGAATTATCTAGTGTCGTTTGAGGTTTGTGAAACGTATCAGTCGTTAAGATTACCTGTAATAAGTAAATTATATATATATATATATATATATATATATATATATATATATATATATATATATATATATATATATGCATGGATTATATATGTGCTCACGAAAACACTAACACTGAACCCTCATTCAGACTTCCTACACTTAGGTAGACATTTTTCTACGAATACGCAGGTTCTCTGTGAAGAATTTAAAGCATTTCCCCATCTTCTATTTCTATCATGTCATCGCATTTCGCTTTTTGTTGGCCTGAAGGTCGTTGTACCATCAGGTCTACGCTTGTTGTTGATTCACCTAGTCTAATTGGAATGCCACTGTCTAAAAAAGACCTGACGATCCCCGCAGTGTTTATACCATCGTGGTTTCAGCTGTAGCCGGAGATCCACAAACAGACCGTTCCAGACATCTGCCACCCGCCGAGAGAAATCGCGTTGTCTCGTGGAAACCTTAACCTCCTTATTTTTATTCTTCATATGTCCGATTAAATAAAGATAAGACCTCAGATTATGCTATATTGAGTATACAAAGAACTTACACTTTAAAGTAGGTCTCTCTCAAAGCTGATTCAAGAGTGGTGTATGTCAAAGCTAGACTAAGATTATGCAGTAGGTCGAGGTCTGAGATCGCACGAAATGGCAAAGTTGATTAAATTGTCTTGTGCACCATCTACGGTAAGGAGAGGATAAGTAAGTATGTGTGGGAAGTAAGTAAGTAAGTAAGTAAGTAAGTAAGTAAGTAAGTAAGTAAGTAAGTAAGTAAGTAAGTAAGTAAGTAAGTAAGTAAGTAAGTAAGTAAGTAAGTAAGTTAGTAAGTAAGTAAGTAAGTTAGTAAGTAAGTAAGTAAGTAAGTAAGTAAGTATGTAAGTAAGTAAGTATGTAAGTAAGTAAGTAAGTAAGTAAGTAAGTAAGTAAGTAAGTAAGTAATGGCAAAAACATATGCAAAGCAGTAAAAAAAACCTGATTGTGAACAAACCAGAACAGCAGCAACATGTGTCGATACAGACTAAAATAATCGTCTCATGTGAAGATCGAGGGGCTGACGTGTGGTAGGACGATTGTTACATTTGGTCAAGAACACAGGAAAGCCTGCTCGTCGTTGTTAAACAAGTAGGTTAAGATATCGCCCTATACCGCATTATCTTCTAATCATAGAGCAAGCTAAACGGAACGTGATTTTCTCATGGCTGGGTTCGATACTGTGCGGAAAGTCTTTCGCTATGCATAAGAATAGATATCAACTTTGACGGTTTAACATATCTTATAACATATCTTAACGTAGGAAACATTTCTTATGGTGTTGCCTTGCATTTTAGTGTATACATATTAAATTATTATTATATGCATATATTGACACATGTTGCTGTTGCACGTCAAAAGAGCTACTCTCGCGGGTCTGAGAATTGCGCGATTAGCGCGGCCAAAGTCTCGCGAGATCATACCAGTGTATCGCAGTTTGCGCGACGAACTTCTTTTTGGGAACCGCAGCAAACCAGCGGTCGTGGATAATAATACGGGAACTTTATGTTACTAATCCAACAGGTGTGCACTGGTCGAAATTGGCACCTCCGGCAGGTAGAAACGGTCACTCGGTACAGCAGGAAGTTCACATAGTCCTCGTGTATGCACCCACGTCAACCCACCGGAACACAACTGTAGCATTGTGCAACTATATTGTGTGTGTGTGTGTGTGTGTGCGTGTGCGTGTGCGTGTGCGTGTGCGTGTGCGTGTGCGTGTGCGTGTGCGTGTGCGTGTGCGTGTGCGTGTGCGTGTGCGTGTGCGTGTGCGTGTGCGTGTGCGTGTGCGTGTGCGTGTGCGTGTGCGTGTGCGTATATATATATATATATATATATATATATATATATATATATATATATATATATATATATATAATGTCCTCTACACGGCACATATTTGGCGCACCATTTATTTGGTTGTGTTTCTCTCCAAGGATGCAGTCACGTCCCAGCCTCATCTGGCCGGCCATCCACTTCGTCCGATTACTCCCGGCCGATGTAAACATCCCCCCTCCGGCTCAACTCGGGGCTCGAGTCCAGGTGAGCGCGGACGTAATCAGCTTGCGGGAGACACGCCGGCATCGGTAAATATTATGATCCCTGTCGGGGCTCGATAGATTGAATCAGCGACCAGCGGGAATTAAAATTACAAGTCGTGTAAGTATATTTACCCACCGGTGAGGCACATAGACA
>JAODUO010000966.1:117500-120000 GCA_025642075.2 Ridgeia piscesae
CTACCACTACCACTACCACTACCACTACCACTACCACTACCACTACCACCCACCCACCACCACCACCACCACCACCACCAACAACAACAACAACACCACCACCACCACCACCACCAACCACCAACAACAACAACAACACCACCAACCACCACCACCACCACCACCAACACCAACACCAACACCAACACCAACACCAACACCAACACCAACACCAACACCAACACCAACACCAACATTAACATTAACTCTAACACCAAAATTACGAGACAGCATAACCTACTACGTACAGAAATGCCGAGAACTCACTTTTCGTCTAAGTTACCTAGACATAATTTTATAGAACTATTGAATAACCTCGATTATAACATTCAAAATCTCAAACCCTGACATGAATTCAAATCTGTACTATCTAAACAAGGTTTATCTAACTATCAAGTACCAAGTACATTGCCTAAATCCCAGATGTGTAGAGTGCAACGAATTGGTTTCATTTAAAAAGACAAACTGTTTGGATTTTCACACATTTTTCCCAATGTCCAAAATGGTTGGTTTTGTAAGTATATATATATATATATATATATATATATATATATATATATATATATATATATATATATATATATATCATCTCGAAGTTTACGTTTTGGGGTCACAGGATGACGGCAGAAAATGGGTCATGTGATCACAATGAATGTAATATTGGTGTTGCAAAATAAACATTTATTTGGTTTGATTTGATCTTTTTATTGTAATGTTATAATCTGGAGGTGTTGAGTCCGAGTTTTCGCCTTAAGAGCCTACGACTTAATCATCTGCTACTGAGTGTTGTTCGTTGTATCACGATCACGCCAACCTGTAACTAAGACCAGCAGTGACCAAAACTCTTTCGCGAACAATTACATTTTCACACTAATTATCACCGGCAGAAACCAGTCGTTATCACCCACGGAGGAGATGGGAAAAAGCTGAGATGTCTCTGGCATCTGTAGCGCGCTCATTACCTGCGCCCTGTCTCTCCGTGGGTAACATTCCATGAAGTCGGTTTCTTCTCACTGCTAGTCTGGTGAGACGAGAAACACAAATTCGACGTTTTCCAAATGCGCCCTCGCCGTGCCCGGGGGTCCCAGGGCGGGGGAATCAGTACCAGCGCCGTCCGTACGATGTCACTGCATCGTACTGCATTCGCCAAGTAGCGTCTCGAGCGAGACCATCTGGTCATTGGTCTCCTTTACTAAAAACTCGACTTTAGTGTTATTGTTTGATTGTTTGCTTGTGTGTGTGTTTGTTTGTTTGTTTGTTTGTTTATGTGTTTGTTTGTTTGCAACAAGTGTTGGATTCGTTTTTACGTGGATTAGAGTAATAATAATAATAATAATTTATTTTGTAAAGCGCCGTATATCCGGAAAAATTTCCGCTCAGAAGCGCATAAAATACATTGTAACACATACATATTTAAAATATTCATAATCAGTTTAATAAATAATATAATTAAAGATAATCAGATAATTAAATAAAGCTTCTAAAAATCCCAGTTCATAAGCTAAACTTATCAGCAATAAATAGATAAAATAAAATAATAAAATATATTAATAAGTCAATAATAATATAAGTAAAACAATTGCAAAACTACAATTACAGTTAAAATAAATTCATTATAAAATACCCTACAAGTAGTTTACAAATGCGGCCTTAAAAGATGTGTTGTTAGACTTAAATAGTTCAAGTGAGTATATTATCAATTAAGGATCAGTCGGTACATAAGAGGTAATTGAGGCATTTAGACATCTTATTATTACGTTCAAGAGACGAATTTAGGTCTATCATTTACATTGTCATCGTCGACGTCGTCTCTGTTTCATTTACTTCGTTATTTTTTGTCGTTGTTGTCGTCTGTTATTGTTCTTAACAGTAAATGTCTTTCTTTACCAATGATGCTACCAGGGTGGTGTCATCCACACCGCGAGGGACACGTGTGAGAGGTTGCAGCCTGTCTCGCAGCGAGTGCCGGCAAAACACCAGGAGTCTCCCGAAGGAGTGTTGCGCAACATCTGGCTAATTCGCTCGCCTCATAATCAACGAAATAAATGGTGCCGTCTGGACGATATATCCCGTCTACTAGTGATAGCAATGCATAGACACTATTGCGTAGTTTGCCTTCGCGTATACGCTACAAACGGCCAGTTGCACAACAAGCCGGAAGTTGTGTGTATGCGTGTGCGAGATTGCGCGGTGACAGTATCCGATTATGGGTATTTATGACGCTCGCATTTAACCCTGTACGCAGTAACATGTGTCTTTAAATTTGGTTGTCGTAGCAAATCATAGTATATTGTGGCAAATCGACCGCATGCTTCGATCAGTTTTAGAGTGAAACGTATATGAACCAATTGCACAGGGGTCTAAAGTCCGCGTCATGCCCAACGTGTTTTGGGTTTGAGCCTCAAGCCGGCGGGCAAACCAACTCAAATAAGCCGTTTCATAAAAAAGTGGTTACACTGTG
>JAODUO010000966.1:125000-176337 GCA_025642075.2 Ridgeia piscesae
GGCAGGCAACACAACAAAAAGGATTCGCACATAAACAATTCACAACACACTGAGCGGTCAGATGGATTGTCAAACGTTAAGCTTTCTCCATTAGCAGAACATCTTTAGTCTTACATTTCTCCCATTCTTATGTCAACCATGGTGTATGTTCAATCAAACAGTGGTTGCTGATAAATGCATATTTGCATCTGTTACGTTTTCGAAAGGTAAAACATATTATCCCGATTTCCATTACTTTCGATCTGACGTATGCATGGCTAACGCACTGGGTGAATATATTTGTAAATTAGAGACTAAAATAATGTATGCGAAATAACAATTCCGTTTGTTCTGTCAGTTGTAACAATAAGATGCTTGCCTACACGTAGACTACTGGGACTTCGACAATATGGTACCGAGATTGCGACTGACGGCTTTGCATTTGATTCATTCGTCTCCTAACATTGAAAAACGGAGGTAGGAGCCTGAATCAAAGCCAGACATGAGTATAACAGTAGCCTAGTTCGGTCCAAGTAACCACACCCAGAGTGTGGCGGGTATTCGCTCTCATTGTTCACGGCTGCACTCGGGGAACAGGCGTTGCCGTTTCTTGCGTTGGTGGTTTCGCCCTCAATATCAGAAACCACTGATAACTTGATGACTTGCCGTAGTCGCCCCACATTCCCGACTAGTGACCACGTCACCAGACATACCACAGTTCCGCACGGTGTAGTGAAGTCCCTCCCAAGCGACATAGCTGCGTTACTGGCGCGGGCAGTGACGATGTTGCGCCGTACCGGTCGATCCATTCATTGCCAACCTCTCGATGCTGCCAAAGGTGTCCTGGCCCCTTCAGCTCTACTTCTTTGAAGAGACCAATCAGGACGACATGCCTTTCATCAGTATAAGGAGATGCTGAAAATGGATTGGCTGTGAAAAAACAAGATAAATCAATCTGAAGAAAAACGAAGAGAGGACATGCCAAAACAACCCGTCATTGAACAGTAGAAGTACAGATGACGTAGAAAAGAAGAAATGATGAACATACTTGTATTTCTTCGTCCATAACTTTCAAACATAACCGATACCCACATAGCCAAACATCGTCGTGATAACACCTGCCGTAAAATAGTAGAATTGTATTCAGAGGCACTTTGCCAAAACAGTTTTGATTCCCAACAAATATAAGATGCTTTAGATACCGTTCAAGATGACTCAGTGTTCGGTCATGTTTACTTTACCTGTAGGAGGGTGTGCATCATTTCTAAGTGGTTATGTCTGCTATAATTGTAATAGTGTGCGTAGTATCTTAAATAAGTGCATCATATCCGCACAAATGTCTGAATGGCTGGCATATTGTAGTGCAATAATCGATGCATGTTTCTCTGACTAGAGTCACGATTTACCAGGAAATGTCAGAAACATGTGATATATGGGTGATTCAGTTTAGCGAGAATGTCGATAAACTACGCGTTTGCAATAAATCAGGCTTTATTGCGATGCATGCCCGTTCATTTAACCCCCGGCAAATTCCACCCAGGCCCGGAGTAAGTTAAACGGCATAGCTCCAGGTAGAATTAATGCTCGTGCAAGCGGGCGCGTGCTCTCCTGTTTCAAACTACCAACTGACGGTAGGCGCCATCTTGAAACACCGTGGCGCGTCTGTTCAGACGTATCCTGCCGGGTATTGTATTCTCAAAATTGTTAGACTTAATAAAACTTATCCAGTTAAATACTTAATCAAACTAGCAAGGACAAAGCATGAATAAAGTAATGGCAGTGTGGAAGGAAGGCAAAAATAACAATGTTTTAAGATAAATTATTGAAATACTGTCTAGGGTAGGTGTCTTCTGTTTATTTGTTTATTTATTTACGCTCTTTTGTTGTAAAATGTAAACTTTTATTCTTATGATATGTAATTGTATCCACTACAATTATAATCTCCAAATGTGAAAAAAATACTTGTAGAGACTTTCACTATGTGGTCTAGATAGATTCATCAATTCTAATGGCGTTCTGGTATCTTGACAAGGTAACAAAATAATTGAATGTTAAGACGAGTTTTTTGTGACGATGGTTTATGCTGTTTTTCATGCATAATGTCAAGCTTGCTTGGTCAATTAATAAAACTACAGCGACTACCAAACCTAAATATAGCTCGTATGTCAGCAATAAATTGCTACATGCTCCGTTGACCTATGTTGTCCAAAACAGCGGTATTTTTAAGTTTTAAGTCTTATCAGTAATAATAATAATAATAATAATAATAAGAAGAAGAATAACAATTGTAGCACTTCTGTATTGTCCATATCATTGAAAATGGTTACAATAGTCGAGCATCATGAATTAGAGCTGCTGATATTGTTTTAGCAGTTGATAAATAAATAACACTTAGACTATGAGCCTACGTAGCCTGCGTAGACCAGGGAAATTGTCAATTGCCGACAAAACATATGTATTATCTAATCTACGCGGTCAGAAAGGCTAGTGCGCCTGGATTATTCGAGACGCCACTAATTGGGACTAATTTAGACTGGCAGGTGCATTATGATGACAGCGCCTTCAAACGCGACAGTGGCGTTGACAGAGACAGGCGCCAACGCAGTAGGAACGTGTCTGTCCCTACACGTTATGAAACTTGTTGACATGATTTGATTTACTGCTACTTTCGAAAAAAAATATATTATGCTATATTGGGATATGTAATTCACCCACACACACCCACACACACACACACACACATATAAACATACCACACACACACACACACACCACACACACACACACACACACACACACACACACACACACACACACACACACACACACACACACACACACACACACACACACACACACACACACACACACACACACACACACACACACACACACACACACACACACACACACACACACACACACACACACACACACACACACTCACACACACACACACACACACACACACACAACACACACACACACAACACACACACACACAAACACACACCACACACACACACACACACACACACACACACACACACACACACAATAATATATAATAAATATATAACATATATAATATATATATATATATATATATATATATATATATATGACGATATTTGTTAACCTGCGAGACCCAAGACTTAGTGCAGACAAACCGCTGATGCGTAGTTGATGGTAGTCTGACCGTGGTCACAACAAAGACGAAATAAAAATGTTGTCGATAACCGAATGACCACATACACCATACATGTACACGTTAATATAATGTCCGTAAATACATTTTGGAAGACACCGTTTGTCCATTTTGATTCATCCCGTGTGTAATAACCAGTGGAAGTCTCATCATCATCATCATCATCATCATCATCATCATCATCATCATCATCATCATCATCATCATCATCATCATCATCATCATCATTTATTCATCATCATCATCATCATCATCATCATCATCATCATCATCATCATCATCTTTTCCGAATTTTTTGGTCCCATTTATTTCATCCTTTCCATCTTTTTTCCTGCAGTTTCCATTTAGATGTTTCCCCTATGTTTCGGTACCATGAGTTGTGATTTTTTAGATTTCCATTTTCTACTAGATTCCGGTCTTGGCATGCTTATGGGTTTTTTTACTAGAACCATTTTTCATTTGGTTGCGGTTTGAACACGTGCTAGACGTTTCTCTCGAAGCTGTACTATTTATTTTCTTGAATTTATTTTATTTGAATCATATATGATCCTTAGTATTTGTTTTATCGTATTTTGCTACAACTTTGCAATAACGAACACCACAAGAGGATTTCCCCACGAGGAGCTATACAGGTATCTGAATTGAATTGACGCATTCGAATTGAACATTTTAAAGATGATGCAGCCGTCTGCAATGAATCTGTTTGATTGGGTTTGCTTTATAATTGCTACGTTGAGATCACATTATGTACGGCTATTGCCGAAATTGTCCACATACCCCGTAATCCCCAATATTGGGGTGAATGCATCGAATTTTCATAAGTTCTGGCCGAACCAAATCAAATATGTTAAACACAGCGTTACGAATCGTTCAATAACAGCAATTTGGGGAATGTTTCGATAATCAAAAATGTAACATTTACCATGTGTTGACATATTTGTATATCTAAGCAAACCCTAATACCCTTACATAACATCTGTTTTTACGGTGGCCGATCAAGCATCGAAGTTACGAGCCAATATCGAAGGTAGAAGACGAATAACCGACGAGTGTTGGTTTGTAAATTGCGATCAACTTCACGCCTCGATGCCAACGTATCATATATACAGGGGGGCATTGGTGCATTATTCATTGCCGTTACTTTATATAGTAAACATCAATAACGATTATTAAGTACCAAAGTGTTTAGACCACGTCGTTCCATCAACTGTTCGCGCGCACTGGGTAACCTACGGATGCGCTATAACCGTTTGAGCGGAAATTTTACGGAGTAATCTGACCGGACTCCTAAAACATATTATTGACCATGCGCCGTCAATCGAGGACCCTAAATCATGCGCTTACACCGACGTTCACACGCACGCATGTCCGTGCACACACGCCTGCAGCTGTCGGCTCTATTTCGGCACACCCAGCTTCAGTGTCGCACCATACGTCGTACACATTCTACGCATTAACTCTTCGTCGTATTCTCCTTCGGATTTTACGATGCCTAGAAATCGGGTCCGCCCGACGCAAGCACTTAACCCCAGAGTCCGCCGCGGATTCCAGCAACGTTTAATGGGGTGATGGTTTAATTCACACTACAGTTACAGCGGCCGCACATGTCACGGGAGGTCGTTTCGGTGTCAGAAGTCTTATAGAAGAATGGCAGCAAAAACTACTGCTGCTGATTTCCGACAAAGAAAAAAATCACTACTTTTGTACGGCGTTATAACGCCCTCTCTTTTATTTTGTTTTGTAAAAAAATCAGTAACGCAGTTTGTGTTTTATGGCGCCAGCCCTAATAATGGTGTAGGGGGCCTAGTAATTAACGTCCTACTTTTTGGTATTGATTTATTGTAATAGGGCGTCAATTCGCCGTAATAACGCATTATGTTAAGACGATGAATTAATGCCGTGTTGCTACGTTTAATAAATTAGTGCGTTATAACGCCGTAATAAAGCGTTAATTCACCGTAATTGGGCATTATAACGCCATAAATTAGAGCATAGTAATGCCGTTAGAATGCAGTATTAGGGCGCTATAGCGCCGTACTATAAAGAAGTGCCTAAATGCACCGCTTTCGATCGACCAACCCCAAACTAACGGCGTACTATCGAGCTCCACGCATAGCCAACTTTCCCACTGTGCTACAGCGTACTGCCCATGTGTAATGTGCGCCTGTTCTCGTGAACAACAGACGTCGTAATGTTGACGTGGTTGGCCGCCTGTCTCTCAACGTGGGGTCAGCGGCCGTCTAGCGCCTGGTGTGGGATTGTGAATGCCCGGAACAGCCATCTGTCTTGTCAGCGAGGTCGTTCATCCTGGCGGTTACCTTGGATTACTGACGTAAGATGCTCGACCGCCATTACCCGAAAGAGTACCCTATAGAAATAGCACTATGCTACGTTGTGTTTGTCTTGATATTGTCTTTATGGAAAAATTACTGTTTCTTTTGTTTTGTAAACATCGTTTTGTGTCGGGGTTTTTTCTGTGATGCAGTTTGTGTTTTATTTGTGCGGAATCAGTTTTGTTAATGTTTGTTCTTTCCTGAACTCATTCGATTTTATGTTTTCAGAACACTTTCAGGTTTATCATCTTTATTAATTAATTTATTTATCTGATTATAATATTGTCATATTGTTTTAGCATATTTATTCCAATATTATGATAATTTTATATATATATATATATATATATATATATATATATATATATATATATATATATAAATATATATTAGCTACCGTTTATATATTTACATGCTTAATTTTACTGTATACATGCATTACTATGCGACTTAAATACTGTGTTTTTATGCAACCTCCAAGTGCAAAATGTATTTCCAATCTATGATTGGACAACAAAGTTATTATTGTTATTATTATTATTAACACAAACATAAACACATGAGCATCTCTGCGGCCAGCTGGCGCCCAAGACAACAACGCCGTGTTCTAGTGACCAGTCGCTCTCGCCACCACTGCCTCGCGCACGGTGTTTACCAAGCCAGTCTGTGTGGTGCATTGGTGCACCATTCCGATGTGATCATGATTTTGAACCCGTTACAATATCTCACAAAACTCTCTCGATCCTCCCAGCCATAAATCTTCTACATGCATCGTCTACACGAAGTAACACTTGGTCCAACCGTCTCGTTCTATAACACATGTCGGCGCCACCTGTTCCTGCTGTACTTACGAAGGTCGTCACGTGACCCCACTTTCCCATCTTTCCATTTACGTCACACGAGGTGGTTCGTACATCGCTGCTTCGCGAAGTTCGCTGGTTTTATTTCGCAGACGCCTGTACCGCGTCTGTTGGTCAGGGCCACAGTCCGCAGCCAATGAAATGGCGCGGTTGATCAAAGGCAAAGGCAAGGCGAGTTCTTATATAGCGCAGTATCCAGTCCTCAGGACCGTTCAAAGCGCTTTACACTTTACTTCCCTGACACACCTGTTCACTCAGACACCACCTCGGCTTCTCTGGGAAGCATCCAGCCATATGCTACAATTAATGCGCGAAGGCTGCTCGTACACATATCCACCACTGTCTATAGCCAGGTATTCATTTATACAGCTGAGTGAACTGGAGCAACGTGGAGTGAAAAAAAATTGCCCAAGTTTTAACACCGCAGCACAGGATTCCAAACCCGGGTTCTCGTAGTCGAGAGTCCGAAGTCCCTGAGCCACTGCGTTCTAAGCTTTGTAAGTTGTTTACTTTAGCGGTGATTTCTCCCGAAACACGTGTTTGGACTTTGTCATTTGTCAATGCCAACAAAAACCTTAGCCGTACAGTAATTTGACTGTTTTCAGTCTCGGTCTTGTTATAAACGAGAGCTCGTTGCATAAGTTTTATTAATCAAAAGAAAATTTGCTATAAGGGTAGACCACTAGAAGACACTGGCTGAGACACGATATTAAAGGCCCGGGTTCGTAATGGTTCAATAAATAAACCAGACAACAACAGTGGTCGTTCAAACGGTGCCATACAGGTAATGTGTAGTGTGTTTATTACGTTACCAAACTGTGATGGTTTCACAGGTTAAAATAGTACTGGTATCGACTTATAGGGTATCGACGTGTAAGTCTCTCACGTGAATCTTAGTGGAAAGGGCGCAGGAGTGGTCTCTGAGACCCTGCTTCGACCTATTGACAGTGAAACAGGTTGCAACTATTTAAACAAGATTCGCAGAGTGGATTCAGAGATAAGTCAAATACTGGAGGCATAAATAAAGACAACACAAAGCAAAGAACAGTCTGGAAAACTCTTCTGAATTTTGTTGTACATGTGTTTGTTTAAATGCAAGGTGCATAGTAAACAAAAGAAATGATCTCAACATTATGGTAGAAGATATTAACCCTCACGTAATAGGTTTAACTGAATCTTGGACCACCACCGATATATCAGATATATCCGAATTAGGAATGACACGGTATGCAATGTTTAGGAAAGATAGAATAGGAAGAAGGGGAGGTGGAGTTATTTTATATATTAAAGAATCCATCCAGGCTTATGAAATAAAATTAGAAAAAAAAGCAGAATGTGAAGAAGCTGTCTGGTGTAACATAGTTACAGGAAACTCAATATTAACTGTTGGGTTAGTTTCTCGAAGTCCAAACATAAGCATAGAAGATAATGACAAAGTACAAAACGCTATAAAAGAAGTTAGTAAACGGGATTGTATTATTATGGGGGATTTTAACCATGGGCATAGTAGAAATTTCTATAGAGTACTGGGATTGAGGATCAAGTTTTTTATTTAGTATAAGATAGTTTCCTTTCTCAACATGTGTTAGAATCAACCAGGGGCGAGAAAGTGTTGAACATAGGTTTGAGCTCAAAGAAGGAATTTGTTGACAATGTCAATATATGTGAGCCAGAAAGGTGTAGTGGTCACAACCAGATATATTTTATCATCACAACAATGGGAGAATGGAATATAAAAATAAGGTACAGGAATTTTTTCACATAGGAAGATCTAATTTACAAACTGTTAGAAAGACTAATACAATATCACTTGGTTGATTTTTTAGGGATCACCAGTAGACATAATCTACTTAGATTTTTAAGAAGCCTCTGACAAAGTGCCACATCAAAGATTACTACTTAAACTAAAAACCCATGGCATAGTATGAAATGGATAACTGGATAGAAAAATGGTTTATTGGTAAAAGACAAAGAGTAGCAGTTGATCGGGAGGTTTCAAACTGGAAATCAGTTTTGAGCAGGGATCAGTATTGGGACCTATTTCATTCTTAATATATATAAATGATTTTCATGATGATATAACAATTAAGTTTGCGGACTCTACAAATGTATTTAAAAATGAAAAGTGACGCAGATAAACAGCATGTACAAGATGATCTGAATAAGTTGACCGAATGGTCTGAGAAGTGGGAAATGCTGGTTAATTTGGGGAAGTGTAAGTGCCTTCACACAGGACATGGGAATGAAGATGCACAATATACAATGGGTGATACTGTACTAAATACTCCTTAAAGGAAAAGGACTTAGGATTAACTATTAGTGCTGACATGAAGGTATCATAGCAGTGTGGAATTGCAGCAGCGAAAGGAAACCGAATTCTTGGATTAATTAAGTGAAATAAAGTGTACAAGGAAAAAGAACTAATAATACCGCTGTACAAAACAATAGTTAAGCCTCATTTAGAATATTGTATACAAACATGGAGGCCATATCGCAAGAAGGATATTGATATGCTAGAAAGAGTACAAAGGAGAGCAACTAAAATTATACTAAAACTCAGGAATATTAGCTATGAAATGCGTCTAAAAGAATGTGGTTTAACAACACCATAAACCAAGAGATTGAGAGGATATATTGAATGGGTATGAAAATATTACCAGAAATATTTTGTTTCGTTTAAGGAAGAGAGAAGGACTAGAGGACATTGAGTTACATTTGCAAAGAAGTAGTGTAGACTAGATCTATATTAGAATATTCATATTTTCGCAAAGAACATTAAATGAATGGAACAGGTAGTAGGTGCTAGTACTATTAATAATTATATTTAAAAATGAAATCAACATATACCTAAGAAGGGCGGGGTACACTTAGATAGATAGGTTGGACTCTCGATAAGCCAAAGGGCTTCCTTGTCCACCTGCCATCTAGAGTTGATTCTCTAGGTGGCAATCTTGTTAAAACTTGTTAGATCTTGTTAAATCACCCAAATTGACGGATAGAGAGTTACCGGTATATATATATCAGACTTTCATTCGTCTATCATTATATGAAAGAGTTTAATCCAACATAAATTATTTTGTGTGATCGATCCCTTGACCTACGCAACTATATACACAGCTGTTGTCAGCCCAACTAATATTAATCACCACCGTCTTAGAATAGCACAATGACGATCTATCGCAGTCTTAAAATAGCGCTATAATTACCACAACTGTACGGGCAATCTCAACGAGACACAACAGTATACTATATTGATAGTGACTCCTGCTGCCTCTGGCGTACGACTGGTGCGTTTAGATACGAGCTTCATCGCCTTCCGTGTAATTGCAACTCAAGTGAGAATTTAAGTCGCTCGTTGTCCAAATGTACCTGTTGCTGCACTGATTTCACTGGTTTGGTTTGTTTGAAACTCTTTTCGCTAACTTTTGCTTCGTTTTCCTGTAACAAGGACATTTAACATGGAACAGTATGCCTTACAAAACAAAACTGACATTTATTGTTGAACATGTCACGTGTTAATCACGTGAGTTTAAGTCAGCACCGACAGTTGCCTGCACAAACGGACAGTAAAGAATGGGGTGGGACAGTACGCCTTTTTTTCAGAAAATTGCACGCACGAACGAACGCGCGCGCACGCACGCACTAATATATGCACGCGCGCCCACACGCACACATATACACACGCGCACGGATTCAAGCACGCACACATACACACCCATGCACGCACAAGGCACCATGCAGTGCGCGATAATCGGCAGAACGCAAAAACCCATCTTCTTTTCGTTTATCCACACATTAATACCAATAAATCGGCAAAAGAACGTCTAAGCACTAGCGCTTAAATCAACGCGTCGACGCAGACAGCTGGCGCGTGAAACGCCCGCCCGGACGGTTCGTAAATAAAGCCACACCCGCATTTATCGCGGATCTCAGTTCCCCGATAACGCACACACACGTCGTGTGTTAGATCACCTTTACACTTCCGTCGTATGTTAGATCACATTTACACTTCCGTCGTGTGCTAGATCAAGTTTACACTTCCGTCGTGTGTTAGATCACATTTACACTTCCGCGATGTCGTGTGTTAGATCACCTTTACACTTCCGTCGTATGTTAGATCACATTTACACTTCCGTCGTGTGCTAGATCACGTTTACACTTCCGTCGTGTGTTAGATCACATTTACACATCCGCGATGTCGTGTGTTAGATCACCTTTACCTTCCGTCGTGTGTTAGATCACCTTTACACATCCGTCGTGTGTTAGATCACCTTTACACTTCCGTCGTGTGTTAGATCACCTTTACACTTCCGTCGTGTGTTAGATCACCTTTACACTTCCGTCGCGTGTTAGATCACCTTTACACTTCCGTCGTGTGTTAGATCACCTTTACTCTTCCGTCGTGTGTTATATCACCTTTACACTTCCGTCGCGTGTTAGATCACCTTTACACTTCCGTCGTGTGTTAGATCACCTTTACACTTCCGTCGTGTGTTAGATCACCTTTACTCTTCCGTCGTGTGTTAGATCACCTTTACACTTCCGTCGCGTGTTAGATCACCTTTATACTTCCGTCGCGTGTTAGATCACCTTTACACATCCGTCGCGGTGTCGTGTGTTAGATCACCTTTACACTTCCGTCGTGTGTTAGATCACCTTTACACTTCCGTCGTGTGTTAGATCACCTTTACACTTCCGTCGCGTGTTAGATCACCTTTATACTTCCGTCGTGTGTTAGATCACCTTTACACATCCGCGGTGTCGTGTGTTAGATCACCTTTACTCTTCCGTCGTGTGTTATATCACCTTTACACTTCCGTCGGTGTTAGATCACCTTTATACTTCCGTCGTGTGTTAGATCACCTTTACACATCCGCGGTGTCGTGTGTTAGATCACGTCGTGGTGTTGAGTATAACGTATGCACGAGGATTCACGGTGAGCGATCACACTGCGAAGTTTGTATATGCATCTCAACGGGCAGAGTGTTTGAGGGACTCGGTGTAGATTGCATGAAGAACTACACCTGTACAATGTTTGTCACGGTGTTTGGGATTTGCGTGCGTGTGTGTGATTTTATTAGTATCATGTTTAATACTTTATTGGAAAGACCTTCCATTTTTCAGATACATCATCAGGCCGCAAAGAATGAGAAATAGTCGAGTTTGGTGTTTGTGTGTGTTTGTGTTTGTGTGTTTGTGTGTTTGTGTGTTTGTGTGTTTGTGTGTTGTGTGTTTGTGTGTTTGTGTGTTTGTGTGTTTGTGTGTTTGTGTGTTTGTGTGTTTGTGTGTTTGTGTGTTGTGTGTTTGTGTGTTTGTGTGTTTGTGTGTTGTGTGTGTTTGTGTGTTTGTGTGTTTGTGTGTTGTGTGTGTGGTTTGTGTGTCTGTGTGTGTTTGTGTGTGTGTGTTTGTGTGTTTGAGTGTTGTGTGTTTGTGTGTTTGTGTGTTTGTGTGTTTGTGTGTTTGTGTGTTTGTGTGTTTGTGTGTTTGTGTGTTTGTGTGTTGTGTGTTTGTGTGTTTGTGTGTTTGTGTGTTTGTGTGTTTGTGTGTTTGTGTGTTTGTGTGTTTGTGTGTTTGTGTGTTTGTGTGTTTGTGTGTTTGTGTGTTTGTGTGTTTGTGTGTTTGTGTGTTTGGGGTTTGTGTTTTTGTGTGTTTGTGTGTTTGTGTGTTTGTGTGTTTGTGTGTTTGTGTGTTTGTGTGTTTGTGTGTTTGTGTGTTTGTGTGTTTGTGTGTTGTGTGTTTGTGTGTTTTGTGTTTGTGTTTTGTGTGTTTGTGTGTTTGTGTGTTTGTGTGTTTGTGTGTTTGTGTGTTTGTGTGTTTGTGTGTTTGTGTGTTTGTGTGTTGTGTGTTTGTGTGTTTGTGTGTTTGTGTGTTTTGCCTTCCGTTTGTGTTTTTGTGCCCTTATCGTGTGTGTTTAGATGACCTGTTAACATCCGGGTTGTGTGTTTGTCTTGTAACTTCGTGCGTTTGTGTTTTAGTCATTTAACATCGGTGTCGTGTGTTTGTGTGTTTGTGTGTTTGGTATTGTTGCTGAGTGTTTCGTGAGCTCATGGAGTTTGTGTATCATCTCAACGTGGCTGAGTGTTTGTGGGTTCGGTGTGTTGCATGGCTCACTGTCTGTTTGTGGTGCGTTTGGTGTTTGTGTGCTGTGTGTGTGTGTTTATTAGTTCATGTGTGTATTCTGTGTTTGGGTTTTGTTTGTCGTCTCTCGGCTGCAAAGAATGAGTAATGTGGTCTCTTCGGTGTCATCGAAGTGGCTCAGCGCGCGTGCGTGTTTGTGTGTTTGTGTGTTTGTGTGTTTGTGTGTTTGTGTGTTTGTGTGTTTGTGTGTTTGTGTGTTTGTGTTTGTGTTTGTGTTTGTGTTTGTGTTTGTGTTTGTGTTTGTGTTTGTGTTTGTGTTTGTGTGCGCGTGTGCGCGTGTGCGCGTGTGCGCGTGTGCGCGTGTGCGCGTGTGCGCGTGTGCGCGTGTGCGCGTGTGCGCGTGTGCGTTTATTATATTACTAATTGAGGTTGAAGAGATCGTAACCTCGAATTGGACGGCTTACATGTTTAGCTCTCAAATAGTAGCAAATGTACCCATTCAAACAAGTGACGTAAACAGTTCTAATAGGGCCTATTGTGCTAAGTCTTGATGTAGATGGAGTTAGTAGCAAAATAGTTTGGGTAAAAAATTGATTAGTTGTGACATCGTTTACATGTGAGATAAAGTTGTAAAACAACAAATATTCGAAAAATGCATTTACAATTGTATATCTTTCCTAATATAGAAGTGGTGTCTAAACTCACATGTCAAGGCATATGTATATAAGAGTAATTATAGGTACATGTATGTATATTTTTAATTGAAAATGAACCATGATTAAAACTACTTTTATAGCCTAGCGTAATATGTGCTTAGAAACATTAATAGTGAAAGTGAAACTGTATAGCCCCCTATATTGCAGTTTTGTCAACTTGCGGTGTTTTCTATTTTGACATATTCACAGCTACGCTATCACACCGGCGTCACAACGTATACATCTGTCAGTGTGGAATTATGTTTCGCGAACAAATTATTTTATTTTCCGTAATCGAAATCCCGAATTTTGGACAACAAGTGAACCAACCCCTCATAGTGAATAATAACCAACCCCTCACAATGACTGACAACCATCCTCTCATAGTGTTTAACAACCATCCCTTTTAATCATCCAAGTGAATGATCCAAATGTCCATCTCCAAACCCCCCATAGTGAATAAACAGCCATTCCCCTAAAAAAAGTGAATGAACAAGGGTTCCAACCCATCTAGTGAATGACAACCTACCCCCTCATAGTGAATGACAACCATTCCGCCTAATAGTGAGTAACAACCAACCCATCATAGTGAGTGACAACCTACTCCTCATAGTGAATGACAACCATCCCCTAATAGTGAGTAACAACCAACCCATCCTAGTGAGTGAAAAGTAAACAACCTAAGGCCTCCTCATAGTGAATGACAACTATCCCCTAATAGTGAGTAACAACCAACCCATCCAAAAGTGAGTTGACAACCCCCCTTTCCAGGGTGACCTCTCCTCATAGTGAATGAATAAAAAAAAACCCCCCCCAGGCAACCATCCCCTAATAGTGAGTAACAACCAACCCATCCTAGTGAGTGACAACCTACCCTCATAGTGAATGACAACTATCCCTTATAGTGAGTAACAACCAACCCATCATAGTGAGTGACAACCTACTCCTCATAGTGAATGACAACCATCCCCTAATAGTGAATGACAGCCATCCCCTCATAGTGAATGACAACTATCCCCTAATAGTGAGTAACAACCAACCCATCATAGTGAGTGACAACCTACTCCTCATAGTGAATGACAACCATCCCCTAATAGTGAGTAACAACCAACCCATCCTAGTGAGTGACAACCTACCCCTCATAGTGAATGACAACCATCCCCTAATAGTGAGTAACAACCAACCCATCATAGTGAGTGACAACCTACTCCTCATAGTGAATGACAACCATCCCCTAATAGTGAACACAATCCATCCCCTCATAGTGAATGACAACTATCCCCTAATAGTGAGTAACAACCAACCCATCATAGTGAGTGACAACCTACTCCTCATAGTGAATGACAACCATCCCCTAATAGTGAGTAACAACCAACCCATCCTAGTGAGTGACAACCTACTCCTCATAGTGAATGACAACCATCCCCTAATAGTGAGTGACAACCTACCCCTCATAGTGAATGACAACTATCCCCTAATAGTGAGTAACAACCAACCCATCATAGTGAGTGACAACCTACTCCTCATAGTGAATGACAACCATCCCCTAATAGTGAGTAACAACCAACCCATCATAGTGAGTGACAACCTACCCCTCATAGTGAATGACAACCTATCCCCTAATAGTGAATGACAACCATCCCCTCATAGTGAATGACAACTATCCCCTAATAGTGAGTAACAACCAACCCATCATAGTGAGTGACAACCTACTCCTCATAGTGAATGACAACCATCCCCTAATAGTGAGTAACAACCAACCCATCCTAGTGAGTGACAACCTACTCCTCATAGTGAATGACAACCATCCCCTAATAGTGAGTAACAACCAACCCATCCTAGTGAGTGACAACCTACTCCTCATAGTGAATGACAACCATCCCCTAATAGTGAGTAACAACCAACCCATCCTAGTGAGTGACAACCTACTCCTCATAGTGAATGACAACTATCCCCTAATAGTGAGTAACAACCTACCCATCCTAGTGAGTGACAACCTACTCCTCATAGTGAATGACAACCATCCCCTAATAGTGAATGACAGCCATCCCCTCATAGTGAATGATAACCATCCCCTAATAGTGAGTAACAACCAACCCATCATAGTGAGTGACAACCTACTCCTCATAGTGAATGACAACTATCCCCTAATAGTGAGTAACAACCAACCCATCATAGTGAGTGACAACCTACTCCTCATAGTGAATGACAACCATCCCCTAATAGTGAGTAACAACCAACCCATCATAGTGAGTGACAACCTACTCCTCATAGTGAATGACAACCATCCCCTAATAGTGAGTAACAACCAACCCATCATAGTGAGTGACAACCTACTCCTCATAGTGAATGACAGCCATCCCCTAATAGTGAGTAACAACCAACCCATCATAGTGAGTGACAACCTACTCCTCATAGTGAATGACAACATCCCCTAATAGTGAGTAACAACCAACCCATCCTAGTGAGTGACAACCTACTCCTCATAGTGAATGACAACCATCCCCTAATAGTGAATGACAGCCATCCCCTCATAGTGAATGACAACTATCCCCTCATAGTGAATGGCAACCATCCCCTCATAGTGAATGACAACTATCCCCTAATAGTGAATGACAGCCATCCCCTCATAGTGAGTGACAACCATCTCCTTATAGTGAATAACAACCATCTTATTTTAGTGAGTGACAATTAGCGCAGTTTAATAAGTTGTCGCAGACAATAATTCGTAACAAAGAATGTCAGATTTTCATTCCAAACATGTTGCAAATTATAATGGCTACTAAAATATATACATAGCCAATGGCACGGCACGGACAAATTCTTAGGAATAATTATTCCTTCCCTTATAAGCACGAAAAATTACGTTTACCAAAAATTATGTTTAAAATAAAGAAAAAGTTCACTCATAAGGAGAAATAAATAATTAAGTTGTAACGATGACACCTAAAAAAACAAAAGTATGGAGATGCCGGGATTTGAACCCGGGGCCTCTTACATGCGAAGCAAGCGCTCTACCACTGAGCTACATCCCCATATATGAATTCTGACCTTCAGCATAGTATCAAATCATAAATCTAATCCCTTAGCGTTATTATTGATTTATTAAGATAATTATATAAAGATGACAACAATAATAAATCAGTGATTAATTTTTTTAGTAAATAATTATGTATTCATTCTACCAAAACAGGTCACACGGCACACGAGTGCAGAGCCAGTCAAGAGCTTGTCCATGCAATGCTGCCATCTGGTGACCAATTGGAATGTCTGGTTTTAAGTTCATATAAAAGCGTTCACCTTCGTTTTGGGATACTTAGTTGTGTTCATATACATTATTTTCCCGTGTTAGGGCTACAGGTTTGTCATTTGAAATATGTTTACGCATGATTCCCTTATAATCACTAACGTTAGCTGGCATATTTTACCGCTAGGTGGCATCACTTTCCGGTTGGTTGGACACCGCATTACAAAATGTCTATAGATTAGATCCAAAAAGCAATATTTTCAAAATTAAGATTTGTCTAATGTTTGTATTTGGCATCTTGTTTAACCAGATCATAATGCATGCATCACATTCACACTGACAGTGGCATTTTGCATGTGTGTGTGTGTGTGTGTGTGTGTGTGTGTGTGTGTGTGTGTGTGTGTGTGTGTGTGTGTGTGTGTGTGTGTGTGTGTGTGTGTGTGTGTGTGTGTGTGTGTGTGTGTGTGTGTGTGTGTGTGTATAATATATATACATGCAGTATATATCCACATTCTAATGATATATATATATTATATATATATATATATATATATATATATATATATATATATATACATACATACAACATAACATATATATATATATATATATATATATATATATATATATATAATATATATATATATATAATTCAAACCCAACTAGCTTAAAATGAATATCGGCATGACAACCAAGCGCACTGACCAATGTAGCTGGCAATTCAGCAAAGCCATTCACAAAACGCGTCAAAGTTAGAAAGTAAGAGAGAAACGACATGTTATTAAAGAGGCACAAATCCAAAGTTCCTACATTACAACATCAGCTTCGACCACCACATTCCTCACGCTACTCTCCTAAACCTACTGACAAAGACCATGACAAACAACATGTATATAGTTACTTACTCTGATGAAACAATCTTAACATGGATGATGTTGAATAAATTTTCATTCATTCATTCATTCATGATGTGGCGTTGGCCTTCAACCAGTAACTTCACAACATGTAATGTTCCGTATTACAATTAATTTATGAATTCACGACAGGAAGTGGCATTTTCTCAGCGCAAGATACACTAGATGAATATAGGTTTGGTTACCAAGAGGATTTACAGTCGGGGCAAACACTTAAAAAAAAGTTGAAGGGATGATGGGAGATAGCTGCTCAGTTCGTGTATTATCCTGGCACATATGAATGCACTAGCGATGATGGCACTAACATCGAAACAACAGAAGGTCCTGGTTTGCAGAAAACAACCTAGTAAGAATAATCGTGGGAATTAAGAGAGCCGATAAGAGAAAATGGATGAAATGAGAGTGGAGGTTGGAGTAAAGGAAGGTTCTAAGAAGAAATTGGTGAGATGTACATGGGCTGGTCATGTGAAACAAATGGGAGATGATAAACTGGCAAAGAGAGCAGATGCCTAGAAAGTCTGGGGGAAATGGAGGCGAAGAACACTGAAATTGCAACGGGGATTGCATTAAGAGTAACCTAGAAACAGCGGTAAAAGAATGAAAAATATTTAGATAGAAGAATTGGAGACTGCTGACAGAGAACGTAGTAAGAGAAAAGTGAAAGTAAGAAAAATGATAATGGAAAAGTAAATTGTGGTCAACTGACCCCTGACGACAGTGATGCCAAGAAAATAAATAATAACAAGAAATGTTACCCTCGTCTAGTAACCGGGCAACTATTATATTAAATCTTTAGCCATCATGCACATTGAGAATATGAAATTGTCATTGCTCTATCAGCTCATATGCTGCAGCCAGTGACAGAAATGGAGAATTCCTAACTTAATCCTATTCGAATGATATTTGTTTGCAAAAGGGTAGGACTGGGAAGTAAAAGCTTACACAGGCATCATGGAGCCCACTGTACTGTGTGACTCTATGAATCAGGCAGCGACTTTTTTCCTGGGATTGGGGGCCATGCCCCCCGGCTCCCCTCTGGCTATGCCACTGATGTATCAAGCTATTAATAGAGTGGCACACATTGGAAATGTCCCAATGATACTCTCACTGGCTTCCTTGAAGGATGGCATCAGAAGTTTGCAGTGTAAAAATGCATTATTTTATATTGGTCCTATTCACAGCCACCAAAATATGCATGGTGCTTCTTCATAGATGCATGAACTTGTAATATTCAAAATTTGAAAATGTCGCAAGTAAATGTTCAAAATATTAATTTTAAAAAGTGCCCAGTCTTAAAAACAAATACTATTAACAATACCATTGACTGGTTAACTGCGATACGTTATAACTGAACTTCAGATTCATATTCTTTATATGCACTAATCCATTGGAGTAACTTCGTCACCAACATCAAGGTCCTTGAAATGGCTAAGGTTACCACCATTGAAGCCATGCTGCTTAAAACAGAGCTTCACTGGAAGACCATTGCCTACCAAAGATCATACTATATGTTCACTGGCCATCATGACAAAGGCCCGGGGCGCCTCGGAAAAGATACAAAGACACTTTGACAAAGTAAGTTGCCACTTGCAACATCGATCACCGTCAGTGGCAACCAATTGCATGAACTGGCGACGCACAGTCTACCAGGCCACCACTTCCTTTGCAGCCACAGGAAGGGCCAACATGGAAGACAAAAGGAGAAGGTGGATAAACCGGAAGTTTATGGAAATGCTTGCCTATCTCAGATAGGGTTCATCAGCCATTAGTGTGCCTCCACCAGACTAGGACTTCTCCTTCCTGATTCTTCATTTGTGAGATAGCCTTGATGATGATGATGCACTAATATAACTAACATGCAACAGGTGGCACCACTGTTGTGCTTAATTCCTCAAAATAAAATTACATGATAATAACCCGCACATATCCATGTTTTTGAGACTTCTACTAAATTCTACTAGCAACCCTAAACAGAATCATTCCAACTGTCATTCAAAGAAACAGTGATTTATTAAAACAGCACAGGCATATTGACTCACATTGTGTAACTCCAATTCAAGATTACAGCATTTATACCCTGCAGCACATTACAAAATCGATTCAGTTTACTATGTATTGAAATTGTTGGTCAACAAACCATCAGTACTCATAATAACATGTGCCAGTTACCAATTTAATTTCTGGTTCTAAACTACCGGGGAGGCTATGAGAATAAGCACAGGCATTAGGTCTAGTAACAACAATAACACCATACTATAGGCAACTGGTGCAAAATTATGTCATTAACACCAACAGTAGGCGACAATATTATCATTGCTACACTATAGATTTTTCAAATAATGGTTAGCTTAATTGTCCATACATATTGTAAGGAAATAAGTTAGCAATAACTACAAAACAATTGGCAAGCACCTAACCTATGTGTATAAACATGTAAAAAATATTACAGCTCCACAAATAAGAATGAGATAACCACCTGATAAGTATTGCCACATGAACACATCCTCACTGTAGCATTGTGCTTGTGTGTGTCATGCAAAACTGTGTATAACAGCTCTCACACACATAATAGTCATTGTGCCTAATATCAAGACTCGGTCTCTGTATTACGACCATGTTTCTGTCTGGTAGCGCAGTGTTCGATCCATTTCCTTCAGGTAGTTCTCAGCTTCATCAAACTTGCAGTTCGCCTCTTTTATGATGACTGATCGAAAGGCATCTCTCACAGCTTCTGGCATGTTCTTGGAATTCCTAAAATCAAAATGTTATAATTTTATTAGTTTGATACCTAGTTAAATTTACTAATTTAATTATGTTAATTATAATAATAATAAAACATTATTTATTCACGATAACCTTATAAAATGTACATTTTATCTCCCATAATATACAGGGTCCCATAATATACATGCACTATACAAATTTGATCGACCACCTTATACATTGCATAATGCGTTAAAATATAGTGAATAAATAAAAAGATTTGAATAAAATAAATGTAGTGAATATGTTTTTTATTAAATTACAATAAAAATAATAATAAATAGTTAAATTAGAAAACAAGATAAATAGCATTAATAAATATAATAAAACGTTTAATAAAAGTATTCATTGAATCGTGCGTCACTGTTTTCTAGTTAAAAACATGATGCATACATGTCATCTTAAAGGCAGAGAGAGTTCGAGTTTCTTATTATTGGGTCTAATTCATTCCATATGTGTGCCCATTTACAGCAATGGAGTTCTTGAATACATTGGTTCGTGCTTTTGGGACATGCACGTCCATTCTTTCATTTGACCAGTTTTTCTGGTTGAAATGTTTGAGATCAGTGTGAACAGTTATTTATTAAACAGGAAAAAACAAGACATTGTATATAGCAGAGGATACCCAGCTATGACCTGCACATTACTTGCAGGTCAATCTTCCTTGCTACCCAAGGGTTGTAGGGTATGTATCTGGCACACTGACCTATCAGAGGCTTGAGGCCATGCCAATTGTATTGTGCTTTTAGATGGTGGTATGTGGAAGACTGATGGTAACACTGCCAGTTGATGACTGACCTTGAAATTGGGGAAATTAAGGATCACTGGGGGCGCTGATACACAACTCAGGACTGTGACGTAGTCATGCTCTCATCCAGACTTTATTTCATTTTTTCATTTCATCTTTGAATTCTTTTAGACTCCAACATCATTATTATAAGGAATATCTACAATGTGTGTTAACAAATGCTGGATATAAACAAAGAATGTGGCGTGACGGCCCGAATTGCGTAACAGCGCCACCTGGTTGATTAGTTCTGTAGGTTCCCCATTAATTGATATTGGATTTTCAGAACCAAGACTGCCATAGGCAGAATATGGATTAAGGTACAATGATTCAGTGAACTTCCAAATGTTGCATTTTGAAGAAACAGTCTAGTACAGTGTAATGCACAATAATGGTGACAAATATGTGTAAAACACTCAGGGACAGCAACGTGGACCACCATTGTACCAACTGTAACAATGTACATCTACACAAAGTACTAGTCTTCCCATCATGCCCTGCCCCTGATGGCACGGTGCCAGCAAGTTTTGCATGACACACACAAACGTGTCCCACCCAGGGTCAGACCGTGGGATTGTGTTCGCTTACATACAACTCCATGTCAGACTACACACTGACGTAACTTGGAGACCATTCATCTGTTACATTTCCTCTCTGGGCTAGGCTTAAAGTGACCTTCACAAGCTGGTTTTGAAACAGCATTTGTAGGAAGTTGGCTGTACCAGGTGTACTTTGGCCCACGTACTGGCTTGATTGTAGCACCCGTGCCAAACAAGAGAGGGAAAGTCCAGGAGTGTGCAGTTAGCCGGTGTTTATTATTTATATGTGTTTTATACAGTTTAAGCATCTCCTGGATGAAACATTAAAATAGCAGTCTGTCAGATTTTTTAAACATATTTGGCAGGCTGGATACCGTCAACATGTACATCCAGGTGTATTCTACTATTGAGGACATTATACTAATACATCTTAATTTTATTTATTAATAGATGCCTGAGGCTGGAGGAACATAAACGATCCCACTAACAGGAGTTATGAGTAACTCTTAATTCTAGAGGACAGTTCTGAAAATAAATCAACTGATGTAACAGTAATATTCAGCTAAGAGTTGGTAATTACAGGAAAGATACATGTACGATTGAGAAGTAGGACCAAGTTGCCTAACTTGTAATAATAACAAATAATAAAATACAATATTTATATAGCGCCAAAATCACATGGTGCTCTATGGCGCTTTACAGTACAATAATAATAATATATCTACGGAGAAATAAAAAAATATCACAATATTCAGTTAAATAATTTAAAAGCTAAACAACAAATAGTTGTAAATTAAATTAAACAGTAAAAATACAATTATATATAAGGATAATAAATCTAAAAGGTATAGATGCAATAAATAATTAAGTAATATATTACATTAAAACTATCAAATAATAATATTAAACAAATATATATATATATATATATATATATATATAATAATATATATGTATAATTAGGTGGGATAAAAAATAGTAAGATTGCGGATAAAATGTACATTCATGGCATTAAAATACTACTACTCTTCTGTAATACAGTCTCCCATGTTGAACCAATGGCAGGATTTCTGTGACATCACATCACAGACTTCATCCTTGGTCTTTCAGGAAGCCCCTAGACATACTTATGCCATGTCTGTGGCCAGTTCTAGACACAGTACATGCCACTGGTATGCTGGAGCATAAACTGTCAAGTCTATAGGCTATAGCCGGGCTGCCAGCAGTTGTTAATGTGACATGGTACAGCATATGCACCTGATGCATGCGAAAAAAATTTACCCGGTAACCATGTTTCAATGTGCTGCTTTGATTTACTTTGACATACCATAATTCTGGCCACCGTTCAAATACAGATTTCTTAATTTGACAGATTTGTTGCCACATTTAAGCGCTGTTAGTTTGTTAAAATCTGACATGTTACGGTTTTTCTGCTGGTCTATTAAATTTGCCAAATTGTTTGCAGTGTTTTTAAGTGTGTCTCAAGCTAGGTACATTTCCCACACACAGTGGCAGCAGAGAAACACACTGTGTCAGACGCATTAACAGAGATATTATAGCTGTTTCTTCATCCCAATTTGTGGTGGGTTGTGTCAAGAATACAGTTCCCATGACCCTGTGCTGTCAAAACCTATCAGCGATATTACCAAATAGACTATGTACATAGTGAGTCTTAGTACATACCCTGAGACATATATGCACGCCTTGCGGTTGTTCAGAAGGTCCCAAATCAACTGACTTTGTTCAGCAATCCTGTGTTGCACGTAGACCTTGCGGTCCTGGGGAAAAGCATTATGCAGTTAGCACTCAGATGATAATGTAGTTTCGGGTAGGTTGTGTTGTGTTATATCATACAAACTAATGTGTTCAAATGTACCGATCACCCCAACTGCTTCAATGAAGCATAATTTCTTGAATTCAACAGATCAATATTTATAAGAATCACATTTTGGACAATTCTGAGGTGGATGATGATTTTTTGATGGGAGGCATCATGATAGTGGCATCATGAAGGGGGCATCATGAAGGTAGGGGGCGTCATGAAGGGGTATCATGAAGGGGGCATTATGAAGAGGCATCATGAAGGGGTATTATGATGGGGGATCATGATACAAATATCCATCTTATTTGTAACCAGACATGAAGCTATGCCTTTAAAGGTGTGCATTGCCTTGTAGACAAACTGTTTATCCCAAAACACTTACATTTTGACAAACAAACTGTACAGTGTATTTAGCTCGCGAGCATGTGACAATAGTTGATACCATATAAGATAATGACAATACAAAACAACCTTCATTTCATCTGAGGTTGGTGGCAAATTTACAGTTAACACATACGTATATTATAGGCTGCAGAGACTGGGCTGATCGTGTAGGTTTGTCCAATAACGCACCAGTACAAACTGAAGAATGTGCGTGCAGTATACTGGCAGTAATGTGTAGTCTTTATAAATGGTCATGGTAGAATGTGTGTGCATAAATGCATGTACCTGGTCGCGTGAGAATGCAGTAAAGAGCTTGACCATCTGTCGTTGAGCCAGCTCCCGCCACAAGTCTGCACAAAAGAAATCCGACTTCTCCCCCCGACAGCCAAAGAAGAGAACGTTGTCTGAAATACAACCACATTCGTCATCAACCTCTCTAGCCATATCATGGAAGAGTTTAATTTGCAAAATAAATATGTGACAATGCTCAGTTGCTGCATCAAACAATCATATTATGTGCTTCAATTTTGCAGCATGTTGGCCAATTGAAATGGGTGACATAAAGCTAGACTATTTTACATTTTACATATACATGCATTTACGGATTGTCATTTCTTTGTTTCTACTTGCATTACAGACATGCATTCTACTACATAGTATATATACTTCAGATATAGCTTAACTTACAAATAAACATCATATTAAAAGGAACACTATACACTATATGTGAACATTTCTTCACATAAATCGAACAGCCGCAGCACAAACTGCATAAACTACTACCAAAAGCAAGGACTACAACACACAATACACGATGTTGTACTCGATATTCTTTACCCAAGGTAAAAACCTGTTTGTTCAATCAAACGAACTCATAGTGACTCTTAACAAACTTACGTGCACGCTGATACAGATATGTGTAAAATATTATAATGCCTTAATTAAATTTTTTATGTCTATTTATTTTAATGTTTTAAACTATTTATTATTTTTTAATAAGTTTAGTCAAATAATAACAGTACATATGTTTAAATGTCTAAATTATTTAAATTAGTTTTATAGATACATATTGTATATTCTGTACATTATAATTTATATTATGATAATGTCTTAAATTATATATTATTTCAATCTATTTTTAACAAATATACTTTGCATGTTTTATGTACCTATTTCAATCTCTATAATAGCCCAGAATGAAATTAAACTATTATGTACCTATTTCAATCTCTATAATAGCCCAGAATGAAATTAAACTATTATAACAATACAGAGGTAAATTAAATGTGTAACATTACGAGTGGCTCCTGTGATAGCGACTGTTTAGTCTTAACAGAAGTTACCGACCCACATATCACAGGTAATTTGCATTACTTATAATAATGTTTGTTTAAAAATAATTGATGTATACATTATTATTTCCTGTTGTGTTATTTCCTGTACATGTTGAGGTCAAAAATAAAAGAAAATCTTGTTCTTTGATGTTAGGTGCACGCGAATAACTGCCAAATTATCTATATTGTATAAACAAAACAGTTACCATCCGTGCAAATAGTAATCAATAAACTGATTGGCAGAATGAATAAGCCAACTGTTAAGAGAACTGATTTATTTATTAACACAGCACTAGTTAATACTCACCGCCAGCCCCAATGTGTGCTCTTTCCTCTATGTACCCCCTGAAGGCTGCTACCCCAGTGCCTGGCCCCACCATGATGACAGGGGTGTCTGGAGACTTGGGGAAAGACAAAGTTCCCTTCTTCATCCACACTGGCACATGCACCGGCCCTGCAACATGGATTATTTAATAAAATAGCTGGATTTATTATCAATATTTTATGGTTTCCACTTTGTACATTTTGTATTCTTCAGAATGGCAAATGTTTTTGAAACAAAAACGTGAGTGTCGTGTTGATATGCAGTGCAGTAAACAGTGAGCTAATTTATAGTCATCTTCATCGTACTTTTAATAGTGCAGGGCTAGACATTATCAGAAAAATGTTGACATCTTCGACATTTTACATTGTTCATGAGAACAACAAATTGCATCACTGGCTAGAATATAGAACACAAACACTTCTGTTGTACTCACCAGAAGATGCACTGGGAACAGACTGGGAGACAGACTGGGAGACAGACTGGGAGACAGACTGGGAGACAGACTGGGAGACAGACTGGGAGACAGACTGGGAGACAGACTGGGAGACAGACTGGGAGACAGACTGGGAGACAGACTGGGAGACAGACTGGGAGACAGACGGGGAGACAGACTGGGAGACAGACGGGGAGACAGACTGGGAGACAGACTGGGAGACAGACGGGAGACAGACGGAGAGACAGACTGGAGACAGACTGGGAGACAGACTGGGAGACAGACTAGGAGACAGACTGGGAGACAGACTGGGAGTCAGACCGAGAGACAGACTGGGAGACAGACTGGCAGACAGACTGGGAGACAGACGGGGAGACAGACTGGGAGACAGACTGGGAGACAGACTGGGAGACAGACTGGGAGACAGACTGGGAGACAGACTGGGAGACAGACGGGGAGACGGACTGGGAGACGGACTGGGAGACAGACGGGAGACGGACTGGGAGACAGACTGGGAGACAGACTGGGAGACAGACTGGGAGACAGACGGGGAGACGGACTGGGAGACTGGGAGACAGACTGGGAGACGGACTGGGAGACAGACTGGGAGACAGTCTGGGTGACAGACTGGGAGACAGACTGGGAGATGGGGAGACAGACTGGGAGACATGACAATTTAAAATTACCAAAAACTAAAGGAAAGACCTCAATTCAGTCTACCCCTGGCATACTGGCATCATTGGAGAACTAACATCTTTGGGGAGATGTAGTTGTGCATTATACCATTCAAAAGCATACATAATCATCTTTCATATGGCATCATTATCTCACAATATAACTTTTCAATTTATTCCTGATTTTTCATAGATCAAGTCACATATAATGCACCTTTCTCCAGGTCAAGCTTTGAGAGCCAAGTAGAGCAGACTCCACGTCGTCGCTTCAGCAACTTCGTCTTGTAGTCGACCACTGCCATCAGAATGTGAACCTCTGTCGGGTGCGCCTGAGGAAAAACCAGGTTAAATGGACTTGTTTATTCATAATATTTGTTAAAGGGAGGGTGGCTGGGCATTAATTTGTAACGGGAAGTCTGCTGTCTAGAATGTGGGAAAGTTAAACATCAAAAGGTATTGTGGTTACCTCTGCTTGCCTCGTGGAACCTTTCAAATTGTGAACATTGTTTTGAGAAATAAAACACAAATTTGCAAGCAGTAAACCTTCAACACGCACATTGTACTTGTAGTCATAAGAACGTAATATTAAATAAATAGGTGTGTACTTGACATATGTGCACATTTTGTTATTGTGAAGGCAGTTTTACATGACCAAGAAGAAGCTTTGGGAAGACTTACAAGGTTCGAGGAAGCGATGCTCATGGCCCTGGGCTGCATTGGAGGGATGAGATCAAAGAGGTACTCAAAGGGGATGTTGGCGGTAGCGTGGGGGAAATCCACCAAGATCTGCAACAACAAAATGCAAACTACAACAACATAGACTACGTCATTTTATATCAGTCTCTGGTGGTTCCACTGCTGCTTAACGACATTAAACAAAGTCTTGCATCTGTTAGAGGTACTGATTACATTCATAATGAAACAGACAGGTAGATATGAGAACATCTTACGTAAATTTAATTTTTTCCTCCACTGGTAACGACAAACAATTTGCATGAAGTTGCCAACCATACGATGTTTCTTACCCAAATATTAAATAAAAAAGCACCCTCAAAACTATTCAGTATTACAACATCATTGATATCATTATTGTCCAATTATAACCATATTAATTTATTACCAAGAGAAAATATTGACTGTTGGGTTGAAATACACTTGTACAATAATGGCTGGCACATTTTATTTTGAAAAACACACCTGACTATAACAAACATCATACCGCGCTGTTTGGAGGAAACTACCTAAGAATTATGTGTGACAACATAATGCAGTCATTTATTTCCTAATGAAATATAACGTGGCTTAAACATCACAATAAAATTGTACATATTTATTACCTCAACAATCTTCCGCCGAGGCCGATTGCAGTAGTTGTAGAGCTCCTCCTGAGAGCAGAAAAATAAAATTAACTTATTACAGAGACACTTGCGGATACTAATACTTGGACAAGTATTATGTTTAATGTGAAACAACTCGATGAGAAGAATCGCGGGAGTGAAGAGAGAGGATAAGAGAAGATGGACGAACTGAGAGTGGAGGTTGGAGTGAAGGAAAGTTTTAAGAAGAAACTGGAGAGGAGTAGGTTGAAATGGACCGTTCATGTGGAAAGAATAGGAGATAAAAACTGGCAAAGATCAGATGCCCATAAAGTGGAGGGGAAAAGGAGGCGAGGAAGACAGGGAATGCGATGGGAGGACTGCGTTAAGAGGGATCTGGGAAGTGTGGGATAACTACAGTAAGACAGAATGATCTGGAGACGACTGAAAGACAATGTTGTGAGAGAAAAAGTGGAAAGAAAAGACAAAGATGAAAATGATGGTAACCCAACCTCATCCCTGACAACAAGGTTGGCAAAAGGTGAACCACAACATCCTGCTTCTACCAACAACAAAGATACACCCAATGTTGTACTAATGACTTGTGATTTCAAAAGGTACAAGTAGTTCATAATTTTTATGCAAATCAAAAATCAACTACTGGCACATTTTACCTGATATTGCTATAAACATACAAGGTCATTCCCATCAACATTACAGGACCAAAGTAATAAATATTATAAAAACAATATAGGCACATCATTATCATAAACATAATATTTATTAATCTTTGTAATATTACACAATCACTGTCATCCATTGTCATCGCATTCCTGAACAAGTGATGCAACCATGAGAATAACTCAATACTCACCTGTCCAGCGGGTGTGATGAATTCTCGCAGTTTCTCTCGCTCGCGATCGTCGTCAGTGAAGTAGCCAAGAAGCTGCCAAAAGTACCGTCTTGGGATGCTGTAGATGTCGAGATAATTCTCCACCAGGTAGCGACACGTGCAAGGCAGTGGCAGTGTCGCTGGCAGGGGAGTGTCTGTATCAATACAATCAGACTTTATTTATCCCTGTATAGAGCAATTATATATATATATATATATATATATATATATATATATATATATATATATATATATATATAATATATAATATATATATATATATATATATAATGATGATGTATTTTAAAACATATATATAATTAAATATATATATATATTATAATACATAATAATATAATATATATATATATACATGATCTATTCCCATATAAACAGATACTGGAACAGGATAAATGATAATTGCATACCAGTCTTGTCAAGTGGTGCCAGTTCATCTTTTCCAACTTAGTTTTCATTTTTTTTAGATTATATAAATAACACACATTATTAAACAAATCATACACATATGGTGTATTTGAAAAAATAATACTATGGAAACACAGAATTTATTTTACCGATTCATTAAACAGTATGCATCGGTACAATCAGTTCTGTTCCTTTTCAATTCTGTTGCTACAACTAGAAAGTCGGTAAACCTTATACAGTGTATAGTAGTCTCTTTTTTACAAAACATGAACTTTGATGAACATTACACTAACATTGACAATATGAATTAGTACAACACATTATTGCAACACACATTAACACAAAAAGAGGTGCAACTTTATGACAAAATAATGTCTATAAAGGTGGATGATGTGATAGCTACCAGGGTCATTTTGCTGTAGAGTGAACTGTGCATTGGGTGTGAGATGCAGCAAGTCCATGAACTCATCCACGGTGTCCGGCATATTGTGTGGTTGAATCATCAAGACATCGCCAGGAGAGTAGCTGACCATAACAGAAAGGTCTAGAATGAAGCTGACCATAATAATTATATGCAAATATAACATATGACTTACAACTCATTAAACAGCTAAATAATTGATGTCTAGATGACATGTTCAATAGTACATGGTTGGCTTTAATGATTAACGTAACTGTCAAAAAAAGACAGCTACACATACGCTTTATCTAAAATACTTTGTATTTTCCAACTGAATTGTTGGTTGTTAGAACAGCACTAGAACAAATACTGTAATTGTGATATTTCAGTGTCATGTACTAATGGTTAACAATAACACCACATGGTCCTTTTGGTTGAACACATTTTGCCCTGAGCAACATTTTATATGTTTGCTGCACTAAATAGCTGTTATTCATATGACACTAGCTACTTCAATCCTTCAATTGCATCCACAAAGTGGCCATAGTTGTCTTGTGAGCTGTACCATCCAGCCTACCTCATGCCCGATTCAGAGATGTCCAGTTTTAGATAGCGAACGTCCTGCCAGTGACTGCTCGAGGTCACTCGTTCGTTGCTAAGCAACCGAGCACCAAATGGACAGTTGGCACTTGGTGGAGAGTTCTCCGAAGGTTCCGGGAGTTTGGGCTGAAGGTTCTCAGTCTGTGACGACAGGAACTCTACCTTGTATTTCGATGGGGGCCTACAGCAAACGAACAGTCAGTAAATTGTAGTACGAAGTAGAGTACTGGTTATTTCATTTACACAGACTAATTACATGTACAGTAGAACCTGTCTTCAGCGGCCCCCGCGACTAGCGGCCACCTGCTATGTACGGAGAGTGTTCCGATGTCCCGATCACTTTTCAATGGAAATATCCCTGAGATGAGCGGCCACCTGGTGGACGCGGACGCAGACAGCAATTTTTTGTTATTTTTCACCTGCTAGGGCGGACAGTTAACTTTATTTTGATAAATATATTTCAATAATATTTAAAGATGACGGCGACCATTTCCTGTTCGGTACAATGGATGCTGGGAACGGAGAAAGCGCACGGGATCTCGACCCACAACTGGTGACCCATTTAAATTTACAGCCGCTCGCAATCGATCTATCCACAGTTATTTTATTTTTCTCCAAGTTTCTAGTTATGTCGAGCGACAACAAACGTAATATAGGACTACTGAGTTTATGCTAAGTTTCATATTAGTTTAGGATAAAACAAACATTTCTGAAGCTCATTTATGTAGTGACGCCGCAATAAAATGTTACGTTACACCACGGTAATCCACGGCCTGCGCGTTACCGGCGCCGGCGATGTCGAGTTGCCACGATACTGACTTGTGAATTGTATTCTTTACAGGAATTTAAATGATTTTACTTTGTAACCTAGCATGTTAATGTGTATATAAGTTATGAGACAGGAAGTTTGACGGTTGTAAGAAGTCGTTTTCATGGTTAGATCAGAAAGTAAATGATCGTTTTGCGCTGCTGAAACGATAAACAAAATGGCGACCGCAGCGTGATTACCCAGACGCCGTGAGATGGCAGCACCTTTTTAGCCGCTCAGACCAAATTTGAAATAACAATCAGATAATAATATTAAAAACTATTAAAAATTAAACTTATAATGAAACATGTCACAAACAAAATAAATGAAAATGTTGTTAATGTGTCGTCTCATTTGACTATTTTCTAAGTTGTATTTTGTGCATTTTAATACTTAATTGAATTAATCCAAAACAGTCTTAAATGAGGGGTTCTACTGTAATATTAAATGTGATATTATTACACTTCATTTTTATGGGTATTATAACTGTGGGCATAAATGTGATTTAGGTATGTTGTAATGTGGACGTAAATAAAGATTGTATGTTCTGGAATTTTTTTTGCAAATTCCTGTCCCTCTGATGAGGGGACACCTGCAATGCAGGGACACTTTTGCTTGGCCCGACAGGTGTCCCTACAAGACAGGTTCTACTGTACACTCAATCTGAAGAAACTTAAGGTATTATTGTTATGGAGAACTGTCATTCAAATTGTTTTTGCTGCCATATTTTGTTCACAGCGCACTGCCTTAATTTGCTGTGCTATAGAGGAGTAGACAGTGGTGGACATGCACGCACGCACGCACGCACGCACGCGCACGCACGCACGCACGCACGCACGCACGCACGCACGCACGCACGCACGCACGCACACACAGTGTTTTTGACAGTAATTAAAGAGTACCCCGAGAGGTACCGTAGCTGAATTTTTCCCAATTGGTATCAGGGCTTTATTAAGGATAACATTTTTCCCATCAACATTTTTTTTAGACACACACATCACACATACACACGCCAGTCGAGATGTGTATTCTGACCAAAAATAAACTACAAACACACTTTTTAAAGCATAAGTGACAATTTACACGATTTGCAAAGGCGCTTTTTGCTCCTTATTTTTTACCCATCCACCACCCGTCCTGTGATATTACCACCTGTCCAAAATGGATTTTACCTATCCAAATGGTGGGTGAACAAACGGGTCTGTACAAAAAAACTACGGTTGGTGTTGAACACGTTTGACAAGGATGAAGTGTGGGTGACTCGAAGTGCGAAATCCTTTCAGTCAACCCTATTCAGGGTTGGGTTCAAATGGTATTTGTATTTGAATAAAAAAAATTGGTGTATTTGTATTGAAAATCACAAAAGGGTGCGCATTTGTATTTTATATTTGTTCTGTATTTGAAAAGTATTTGCAAATACAATAAAATACAAATAACAATTACCAACAAAAGGTAAAGCATTGCCTGACATAAACTCAGGAGCCAAGACAGAATGTATGGCACTGGGAAAGTTGGCCTACAGTGAAGCTGGTCAAACATTAGCATCAATGAATGAATGGGAAGCCAGTGAAGCTTGTCTATAGCTATAAAGGCAGGTATTTACAGGGAAGGTGCTTCAAAGAATCCTGCTGTGTAAACATCCTGGGCAAAGACAAAGGAACCCAGGTTTCCCCCAGTGCAGGGGAAGAGCTACCCACTAGTTGGTACAGTAGTACAGATAAGGACAGTCTAGTCAACCTGCCTGCCAATTAGTCTACAGCAGTCAATCAAGCCGTTGTAGGGACAGTGACCCAAATCAATTCTAAACATTTTAATGGACTAATGAACTTTTGTCTTTACCAGGCATGGGGTCAAATACATTTGTAAAGTATTTGATACTTTCAAGTACTTTTTCAAATACATTGTCAGGATCAATATTTCTGTTTCCTGATCACACGTAATGCCTGCCAACCTGATTACCTTTACTGCAAATCACCTTTCACCAAATAATTCTTTCCAACCTTCTATAAAACAATTTTGCCACAATTTTGAAATTGTATGTCGGGTTAGGGTTACACAACATTCCACCCACTGTGATACACTTGAACTATAATGGAAACACAGTCCACGTATTTGAATCATATTTGAATCAAATTTCAAAAAAGACAATGTATTTGAATCGTATTTAACCAAAAAATGGGAGTTTATTTGTATTTTTTTGTATTTTAAATGAAATCTAGAAAAGCAATGTATTTGTATTTGATTTGGCTGAATTGTATTTGTATTTGATCCAAAAATTGTGTATTTGGACCCACCCCTGACCCTATTGTAGATGTGCATAGCTGCTGATGTTGTCTTGTTTACAGTTTTATGGTAGTTATAAACTTTCTGACTGACGTTTTTGCACATTTGCGATAAATGTAAAATCATCAATGTGTAGCGAAATGACAAAGTATTTTTGGCTGTTCGTTAGCTCTACTGTGATGAATACTGTGAAGAGTTGCTTAAAATGTTGTTCAATACATTAAAATATTACGTTTGTTTAAATCCCTATCACGGATTATAGCGTATTTCAGTCACATGATTTGCACTTGCTATCAAAACATGCATCAAAACTTGTTTGCCTCGTGTTAATTTGTGACAAATAACTGTGCTGAAAGGTTATATACATCCTAACTAACAGCCGGTGGTATTTATACTATAAATGCCTTGTCATTTTGCTGCACATTGATGGTTTTACATTTATCGCGCCCGCACCGGAACGTTTATAACACCGGAAAAATGTAAGCACTACAACGTTAATAATACTGACAATACTTGAAGTCATCTTCACAGTTGATCCCGATAGCACTTACAAGAGGTCAGAGTTGAGGATCTCAACACCGTCAGGAAGGGGATACATCGCGAGCAGTTTCTGCCACAGCGTCTTCAACCACGGGTCAATGACAGCATCTGGTCTGGAAGGCAAACGAAACGGTCAACTCGTAATTCAATGTAACATTTAGGTGTTGGTTCTTACAATATGGCATTCATTTGAAGGAACTTCTTCATGTTTTAGACCTGCTGAGGGCTGAATTGTCTTGATCAAGAAAAAAACATATGGGGGATGCATTAGACAACATTATTCACGCTCTTTTAGTGGAGTAAGGGTTCGTTGTTTGTGTGGATGTAGGTGCTACATAAGACTACACATTACCATTACTGTCATATCTTAAGAACAGTCCATTGCTGTAACAAGCAAGCACTGAAATGATAATGATACTGCCAGTAATTAAAAAACCACAGTGCCACACAAAATCCCCAGTAACAACACATGATCACAATGTCAGATAAGTTACTTGTCAATTTGTGACAACAACATCATAGGACTGTGACAACAACATTAGGCCATATGATACAATCGCATGAAAACAATCACTCATGTAGACATGCTGAGTTCAACTTATATTAATAATAATAATAAAACATAATAATAACAACATTTATAAATTGCCATAAATCCAGATTACTTTGTTCGAAGGCATTGTTACAAAACGTAAAATTAGCATTAAACACAAATTACAAATTCAAGATTATAAAATGTGGCATCAAATGTCCAATTAAATTATCATTAAGAAATAAAGTTATATTTTAAAAACATTTAAAAGAACTATAAATTTAAGATAATAAAAACGGCACAGAATAAACAAGCAAATAATATATAAATTATTAATGAAAACATCAAAAGTCAAATCGAGCAATAACATTAAAAGTCAATGTAAAGGAATAAAAGGCTTGTTTGAACAAGTGAGAATGGGCTGATATTGAATTAGCTTGACAGGGAGTAGAACCTGTAAACAGACATAGACTTCTTACCCAAGGTCATGCTGGTCATCAGTGAGACCAACTGTCTGTAGTTGAGTACTTACCCAAGGTCATGCTGGTCATCAGCGAGACCAACTGTCTGTAGTTGAGTACTTACCCAAGGTCATGCTGGTCATCAGCGAGACCAACTGTCTGTAGTTGAGTACTTATCCAAAGTCATGCTGGTCATCAGCGAGACCAACTGTCTGTAGTTGAGTACTTATCCAAAGTCATGCTGGTCATCAGCGAGACCAACTGTCTGTAGTTGAGTACTTATCCAAAGTCATGCTGGTCATCAGCGAGACCAACTGTCTGTAGTTGAGTACTTATCCAAAGTCATGCTGGTCATCAGCGAGACCAACTGTCTGTAGTTGAGTACTTATCCAAAGTCATGCTGGTCATCAGCGAGACCAACTGTCTGTAGTTGAGTACTTATCCAAAGTCATGCTGGTCATCAGCGAGACCAACTGTCTGTAGTTGAGTACTTATCCAAAGTCATGCTGGTCATCAGCGAGACCAACTGTCTGTAGTTGAGTACTTATCCAAAGTCATGCTGGTCGTCAGCGAGACCAACTGTCTGTAGTTGAGTACTTACCCAAGGTCATGCTGGTCATCAGCGAGACCAACTGTCTGTAGTTGAGTACTTACCCAAGGTCATGCTGGTCATCAGCGAGACCAACTGTCTGTAGTTGAGTACTTACCCAAGGTCATGCTGGTCGTCAGTGAGACCAACTGGCTGTAGTTGAGTACTTACCCAAGGTCATGCTGGTCGTCAGTGAGACCAACTGTCTGTAGTTGAGTACTTACCCAAGGTCATGCTGGTCATCAGTGAGACCAACTGTCTGTAGTTGAGTACTTACCCAAGGTCATGCTGGTCATCAGCGAGACCAACTGTCTGTAGTTGAGTACTTACCCAAGGTCATGCTGGTCGTCAGTGAGACCAACTGTCTGTAGTTGAGTACTTACCCAAGGTCATGCTGGTCATCAGCGAGACCAACTGTCTGTAGTTGAGTACTTACCCAAGGTCATGCTGGTCGTCAGTGAGACCAACTGGCTGTAGTTGAGTACTTACCCAAGGTCATGCTGGTCGTCAGTGAGACCAACTGTCTGTAGTTGAGTACTTACCCAAGGTCATGCTGGTCATCAGTGAGACCAACTGTCTGTAGTTGAGTACTTACCCAAGGTCATGCTGGTCATCAGCGAGACCAACTGTCTGTAGTTGAGTACTTACCCAAGGTCATGCTGGTCGTCAGTGAGACCAACTGTCTGTAGTTGAGTACTTACCCAAGGTCATGCTGGTCATCAGCGAGACCAACTGGCTGAAGTTGAGTACCGCCAAGTTGCATCAGTCTCTTGTGCAGTTTCTTGCCAATGAAGTTATATCTGTAATGTAAACAAACCATTTCTAGGTAAGTCTTGTATCTGTGGTAACATTCCTTTTTATTACAATTACTAAATAATAAATTTGAATGTCATTACTATAGCTTAGAAAAAGCACAGGTCCTAATGTGGATCCTTGTGGTACTCCATGAGTTAATTTTATCAGTGGTGATTTGCAATCATTCATTTCAATGTACTGTTTACGACTAGTACCACACGCACGCATGCACGCACACATGTTTATGATCAATATATCACTGTGATGTATTAAAAATATGCAGTTGGTCGTTGTGTTATATCAGCTGCCAATTTTTAACAATGGCACATATGGCAATTTGTCATGACTATAATATTTTCTAAATATATATTTTCTATGTTTAATTTTTTTTGGGGTGTATGTGTGTTTACTGAAACTTTGTCAGAAATAAACGTTATCCACAATTTCCGTACTCGTGTTCAAAGCCTCTATGTACCAACTTTTGATAAGATGAATCACCAAGACCCAAGACAGCAAACTTCATGTTGGTCAACGATGATGTGGGAAGGTTTCTTCTCATTATGAATCTCCAGAACACCTGAAGGGGAAAGAAATACAATAAAATTGTGACACATCGTCAAATGACCACTCATACACAATGTTGGATGGAATGGTGACGTCATCACATTCCAGGTTCACAGATTGCCGTACTGCAATGGCACAAGTGATTAATGTTTACATAAACATTATTAATTTTATTCTACTGAAAATGAATCAAAGCTGTTGCAAAATGTCAATGAGGCATTAAAAATGTATTAACTCACACATGTATCTAAATGGACAAATTGTAATAAATACACTGTGCATGCTGCAGACATATACACACTCACATACACATACACATACACACACACACAGCCATGGACACACACACGCACTCATACATAACCATGCACATACACACGCACATGCACACACGCATGCACACCCACACAACCATGCACACACACGCACACATAACCATGCACATACACAACCACACGCAGGCACACATGCATGCACACACACACAAAACCGCACACACACACGCACGCACACACACACCCAGGAATCTCATTTCATTATTTTACCTGGGACTACCCATCTTCAAAACTGTGATAAAATGTCACTGTAAACATGTTCTTGAAAATTAAAGTCTAAAATTAAGCATGCAGATAAACACACAAACTTTGTGCAATCTATACTACTGTAATTAAAACAGTGCGCATGTCTGCAGGCGCTCTGACAATCACATGCAGGGTTCTCATTTCATTATCTTTTCTTAAGAAAACGCACACACAAACCTTCATGTTTTCCGGGGGGTCTCCTTGGCCTGTAGTGGACACCACAAACACGACCGTTGGCTCACTGATCAGGCTGGACTGTAAGTAAACAAAATGTATTGTGGTAGTACCAGAACTATTTTGAATTTGCCATAATTTCATGATCTATTTAGTATCACCGAATAAATAATAAATAAATTAATATATCTTACCTCAAGTCCGGTCAATAGTTGCCCAAGATTGAGCATTGAGACCGTCTCAAGGTTTATTTTCTTATGTTGCAGTTTCTCTTTTGATGCATTTTTTCCCATATGCTTTTATCTGGTTTGTATAGTCAAAGCTGATTAATTTGAAAAATTATAATTACATTTGGAGAGGACACCCAGACATATATATATATATATATATATATATATATATATATATATATATATATATATATATATATATATATATGTCTGGGTGTCCTCTCCAAATGCATGTACCCCTTGTATCTGGTTGTTGTAGGTCATTCGCGAACAGGTCAAACCCTGGTACCTGGAGGATTTCCAGGTTTGGTGCACTTGGTTTGATCTCATTCAAAGCTTGGTTTTATCTCATTCAAAGCTTGGTTTTATCTCATTCAAAGCAATCACATCACATTGTGTGCAGTTCATCATATTTGCTAAGAATCGAGTTGCCAACATTAGTGTAGTATACCCTTAGTCCATGTTGTGCATTGCTGTTTCATATTTGTGCTGTGTTTTGATGTACAAGTGCAGTTTTGCACATCTTGTTCGAGTTGTCTTCTCGTCTCCGCATCAGCTGGGCCTGTATGTTTTTGAAGTTGCTCTCAGTCTTGGTGTTAGATTTGGTCTAATGAAGACTGTCTTGTACTTTTCTTTGGTGCTGTTTTGGATTTCTTTTGCTTTGCTTATTACTTTCTTTTTATCATTCACACTGTTCATGACTGCAAGAATCCTGCTGGGCTTGTCTTGGGACTTAGTGTGATCTGGCTGGCCTAACCAGGTAACTTTTTCAGGTATTATACCTAGCTTTGTTTGACTTGACGCAATGCATTTCAAAAGAAATCTAAAACTCAACCCAGTATTTATGATGTAATACCAAGTGATTTAAAAAATTTAACATTTAATATATTGTGTGCAATAAAAATGTACCATTGGGTAGTCATTGAGAGCCATTACTCTGGAGGTGAAATGATGACACTTCGCCTCTCTGTTGATTCTCTCGGCCACATCTTGGGCCGTTCCCGTCTCACTGCCGTACAACACCAGCACCTTCCTCTCGGGAACCATGGCTGCGGAACTGCAAAATAGTAAGCAAAAATACGGAGAAATTAGTTATCACTTATGTTGATCAAAATACATAGTTTTGACAACTTTCCACCCACATTATACTGACACTGACAATATGAAATAGTATAACACATTATCGCAATGCACGTTAGCGCCAAAAAAAGAAAAAAATGTATAAATTGGTGAACCAAATTCATTGTCATTGTCATTGTCATTGTCATTGTCATTGTCATTGTCATTGTCATTGTCATTGTCATTGTCATCATCACTGTGCAGCCATAATGTCTCATTGTAGGGTGATGTTTCCAAATTTTCCACAACTGCCTATCTAGCTCTATCCTGTCTGATTGTGCCCTTCCAAAACCAACACTCATCTAGTTCATTTCTACCTTGTCTCGTCTGTTTTCCTCTAGATCATTTCCATTTTAACGTTCCATGTGATGTGCAATGCCCATCAGTTATCTCATAGTCCACTGCTGTGCCGTGCCCAGGTTAATTTCCATCTTGTGGTGTGTCACCTGTGTTTGTTTTTCTGTCTCAAATTTGATCTTTTACTTTTTTCACCTTTTATTGTGGGGCTGCTACCTTGTGCTTGAAAGTCCATGTTTCCATGCTAGTATATCATTGAGCTGTAAGTATGCATGAGTTATATACCTGTCTCTTCTGAGTTGTAGCAGGGTTCAAATTTACCCTTGAAGATGTCATGGTCTAATAATTGTCATATACTGTCTAGCCACCCATAATTCTTCTTTGAATCTCATCGCTTTCGTTTTAGTTTCTGATGCCATAGCGCAGTCATTGGTAGATATAGCTTTCGACGTTCACTGTCTACGTGGTGTTGATATATATTAGTGCATTATTTTCTAAAACACTTATCAGAAAAAAATTGCTATTAAAATTATTGTATGGATTATTAAAATAAATAATAATAAAAGACTTAATTCATTTCAAAGAAACCTTTTCCAACTGGACTGCTCCATGATCATATCACTAATAAATCACAAATTACGGTGTGTTCATGCACCTGTTTTCCTGACAGCTTACAATCATAAATCTTATTTAAGATATATTGTACACGTACGTGAGTTGATATCGACTGGCTGCCTATGTCTATGACTATGTGAAATACTAATTACTATGTACACTGTATATATACATTGGCAACGTAGTTCAATAGTTGATCGTACATAAAAAAAAACAGTACAGCGTATAGCTATATATTACTATTAGTTTAATGTTTACAAAGAAATGTTTTATTAGTTAAAAAAAACCAATATAAAATAAAACACTAAGCCATCCTATAAATATACCTCTCGAGATTATAAAAAACAAAAATAAATTACCGTACCTAGTAATTAACTAACTTAGACTTAGTCTAATTATGACTGATATAAGTATAACAAGTCCCGTACCTTCTCTTGGTCACACGGCTTATAATATTTGGCTACGCTGGTGCAACGTTGGTTCAACGTTGGTATATCAAAGGGGTCGCTGTCCTCGGCCGAGCGTCCTCCGTCTTTTATCAGTGCCGCTCGACGTGCGATGCTCGTCTGATCGACAGAACGTGACGCGAGCCGATAGCATTTGTCGGTCACGTTGCTCGCGTGTATATGAACGGGTAAAACATGGAGCATGACGCAGACAACAGTGATGATACGCAAGCAGGCAACGCCGCAGACCCGTTATACAACCATCCTAAGGTCTAGCAGCTTGCATACCCGTTACCGAAGCACGTTAGTGCGTCGGAAAATGGAATCAACTTATTATCGCCCACTTTCTGAACGCGGCTTGTAGTGGAGGTTACCCGGGCTCTTGGCATGCTTGATTTAGGTGGCGCCGCCTTGTGGTCATTATAATTGATCTTGCCTCAAAATCTTACCACAAGTCCAGTCAATACTATAATATAATAATTGCCCAAGATTGAACATTGAGCATTTGAGACTGTCTCAAAGCTCAGATCAAATCAAATTTTATTTCGCAACAACATTACATTCTACATTTGTTTAATACTATAATTTATTATATATATATTAATACAAACAACTCATCATGTTCAAATCTGTTTATTACAGGCTTTTCTTTCTGGGCAGGCCAGGGCAGCGTGTCCAAATACACCCTCCCTAGCTGCTGGGATCAGTTGGGGAATCTCGTGACAGAATTACTTATTACTTTATTTTGCTGTTAAGTAGTTTATAATTACTTAGGCCTCCTGGTAAGTTTGCCACCAATTTTTCCATCTTCCTTCATCATCTCAATAACCCAGCTGATTTAGTTTGTTCTTCCTCTCTGCACTCCAGCCTCCCTCTCAACTCATTCCATGCCTTGTAGGGCGGCCTCCACACACATACGATCACTGTTCCATCCCAGTCCCTTTCAGTTTCCCTCAGCCTGCTTCCTCATCAAAACACCAGATGGCAGCATGGTGCATTAATCTCGGCTGACATCTGAGAGGTTGCTCGGTTTCTCTTCTAAAGATGTTCTTATCACATTCTTACGTACCATATAAAGTCGTATTATTTACACAGAAGGTGACCAAGGTCATGTTTCCGTTACCTCATCATTTCACGAGACTGCCTCAGAAACAGACCAGGCCCCGCTGAATGAGGAAGATATTAATGCAATCATCAGATGTGAAATCTGCATAGCCTCCGTTGCAAACGGCTTCAACAAGTGGCTGATTTATAGATATAATTATGTAGTTTTGATATCAGTGCACATGAATGACAATGTGACATCTTTGTTCACAGTTCACCCAACTGATGAAGTACGACGTGATAGACAGAAGACAGGCCTATCTCACACTGCTTGTTTATCTCGATCTCATCGAAAGTGAGCATCACAATTAGGAAAAAAAACTTAAAAGTAGAGTGATAGGTGATTAAATCAAATCCTGAATCACCAAACTTAAATGTGCATTTGCGATTATCACTATGTTGATATCTCAGTCACATGTGCAAACTTTTATTTTACTTATGTATTTCTAGAGACAACTTATAATTTTTTATTTTACTTATGTATTTTTAGATAACGTATTTTAATTAGCTGCATTTTAGTGGCATTTTATAATTTTGTATATTTATAATTTTAAGTATACTTCTAACTTATGTACTCTTTTATAAGTAATTTTATTAATTTAGTGAACACTCGATAAACGATAGGCTTCCTTGTTCACATGTCGTCTGGAGCTTGGCTCTGGACGGCAACTTGTTAAATCTTGTTAAAGGTCTGTTACATTTTAATGATTGAGATATTCTCTTGTATGCTAAAATAAAATTTAAAAACATTGAGGTAAATTCTTATAGTATGAAGTTCTTACTTCTTTGATTAGTTTAAAAATACTTTACTGTACCGTTTGTAGTCTCAATTGACCGACTCTTGCTTGGCTGTGTAACTTCGCTGGGAAGATAGCCTCATGACAAATGCTTTGCTTATGTAACCCAGTGTTACTGCTCGAAGCCATCAGACAGCATCACTGTTTTGGATTAATTCACAGGTTTATGTGTATAATAATAATTAATGTTTATAATGTATGTATACTTTTGATAAAAAAAACTAAGTTATAAAATATCTGTACACTAAATAAAGAGTAGAAGAATAAAAATGAAATTAAAAATGAAATAATTTTTTTATGTTTATATTTTATGTATGACATGTTTCAGTATAAGTTTAATTTTGTATAGTTTTTATAATATAGTATTTCATAAAAAGGGTATCATTATTTAATTTGTTATTTCAAATTCAGCCTGAGAACCAATCAGTATATCTACCTTAATATCAGGTAAGGCCGTCTGGTGGTGACATTGGTAGAGCATTAATTCCCCAGGCAGATATGAGAGGCGAAAAAGTGCCGCAACTCATGGTGTCCGGGGTAACCAAGGCTATGTCCTTAGCCGTATACATTCTTTCCTTCACTGTCTGAATGTCTCTGGGAAAAATTACTATGCAGTTTATTAATTTACACATATACACGTCCACGTAAATACCTACTGTGGGTTTAATATATAAACATGATATGCGAAACTGTACCGAAAGAAACTTGTTCAATAGTTTTATTATTTTCAGACAGAGGCTGGTGGAATGTGACATTTATTCCAAGTGCAAAACTTACAAAAGTCCTCATCGGAGGTCAATCTTCCCGCCTCGAACCACAGGAAGTGATTGTTCCCATGGCAACTGATACAGATCTCTCCGTCAGTTTCCTGAAGTTACACCTGCAAAATCTCGAAGAGGAGCTGCACTGCCATGCGTGTGTATATGTGTATATGTGTACAGTTTCTTTTGAGTGTACGTGCTTAGTGTCCATTTGTGAGGACAAGTGTAGCATGAAGTGTATTTACATTTGACATTTGGAATATATTTGCATTAGACGTTTAAAAATGCATTTGAGACATTTTACCCAAATTTTGACTCGCCTGTGATGAAACTACCATTTCTAGCAAAACAAAGGAGATTTATGTTTTGTAGGGATAGTTGGTAACCTGATAGACAACGACGACAGAACTGCCAAAGGTTCTGTTACATTTTCAGATTTATGAGGCTTTTTAAAAATAACTTGTCAAATATACATATACACACTTCACCCAGAACATGTTATGATGTATTACTACTGAACATTTCTTAGGCTTGTTCTTTTTCAGATCAAAAGTTTTCATTTTTTGTATCCATTGAAATTGAGATGTTTCTTTTACATGTATTGAATTTTGTTGTCGACTTCCTCAGTACTAGCGACGAATGACATCATTGTATACGTGGGGTAGCTGTGGGAGTGAATGACATCATTGTACACATGGGGTAGCTGTGGGAGTGAATGACGTCATTGTACACGTGGGGTAGCCGTGGGAGTGAATGACGTCATTGTACACGTGGGGTAGCTGTGGGAGTGAATGACGTCATTGTACACGTGGGGTAGCCGTGGGAGTGAATGACGTCATTGTACACGTGGGGTAGCCGTGGGAGTGAATGACGTCATTGTACACGTGGTGTAGCCGTGGGAGTGAATGACATCATTGTACATGTGGTGTAGCCGTGGGAGTGAATGACGTCATTGTACACGTGGGGTAGCCGTGGGAGTGAATGACGTCATTGTACACGTGGGGTAGCTGTGGGAGCGAATGACATCATTGTACACGTGGGGTAGCCGTGGGAGCGAATGACATCATTGTACATGTGGTGTAGCTGTGGGAGTGAATGACATCATTGTACACGTGGGGTAGCTGTGGGAGCGAATGACATCATTGTACACGTGGGGTAGCCGTGGGAGTGAATGACATCATTGTACATGTGGTGTAGCTGTGGGAGTGAATGACATCATTGTACACGTGGGGTAGCTGTGGGAGCGAATGACGTCATTGTACACATGGGGTAGCCGTGGGAGTGAATGACGTCATTGTACACATGGGGTAGCTGTGGGAGTGAATGACATCATTGTACACATGGGGTAGCCATGGGAGTGAATGACGTCATTGTACACGTGGTGTAGCTGTGGGAGTGAATGACATCATTGTACACGTGGTGTAGCCATGGGAGTGAATGACGTCATTGTACATCTGGGGTAGCTTGGGAGTGAATGACGTCATTGTACACGTGGGGTAGCTGTGGGAGTGAATGATTCATTGTACAGTGTGGTAACTGTGGGAGTGAATGACTCATTGTACACGTGGGGTAGCGTGGGAGTGAATGACGTCATTGTACACGTGGTGTAGCTGTGGGAGTGAATGAATCATTGTACATGGTGAAACTGTGGGAGTGAATGACGTCATTGTACACGTGGTGGTAGCTGTGGGAGTGAATGACGTCATTGTACACGTGGGGTAGCTGTGGGAGTGAATGACATCATTGTACACGTGGTGTAGCTGTGGGAGTGAATGACGTCATTGTACACGTGGTGTAGCTGTGGGAGTGAATGACGTCATTGTACACGTGGGGTAGCTGTGGGAGTGAATGACATCATTGTACACGTGGTGTAGCCATGGGAGTGAATGACGTCATTGTACACGTGGTGTAGCTGTGGGAGTGAATGACATCATTGTACACGTGGTGTAGCCATGGGAGTGAATGACATCATTGTACACGTGGGGTAGCTGTGGGAGTGAATGACGTCATTGTACACGTGGGGTAGCTGTGGGAGTGAATGACGTCATTGTACACATGGGGTAGCTGTGGGAGTGAATGACATCATTGTACACGTGGTGTAGCCATGGGAGTGAATGACGTCATTGTACACGTGGGGTAGCCGTGGGAGTGAATGACGTCATTGTACACGTGGGGTATCTGTGGGAGTGAATGACGTCATTGTACACGTGGGGTAGCCGTGGGAGTGACTGACGTCATTGTACATGTGGTGTAGCCGTGGGAGTGAATGATGTCATTGTACACGTGGGGTAGCTGTGGGAGCGAATGACGTCATTGTACACATGGGGTAGCCGTGGGAGTGAATGACGTCATTGTACACGTGGGGTAGCTGTGGGAGTGAATGACGTCATTGTACACATGGGGTAGCCGTGGGAGTGAATGACGTCATTGTACACATGGGGTAGCTGTGGGAGTGAATGACATCATTGTACACATGGGGTAGCCCTGGGAGTGAATGACGTCATTGTACACGTGGTGTAGCTGTGGGAGTGAATGACATCATTGTACACGTGGTGTAGCCATGGGAGTGAATGACGTCATTGTACATGTGGGGTAGCTGTGGGAGTGAATGACGTCATTGTACACGTGGGGTAGCTGTGGGAGTGAATGACGTCATTGTACATGTGTGGTAACTGTGGGAGTGAATGACATCATTGTAACCGTGGGGTAGCCGTGGGAGTGAATGACATCATTGTACACGTGGTGTAGCTGTGAGAGTGAATGACGTCATTGTACACGTGGTGTAGCTGTGGGAGTGAATGACGTCATTGTACACGTGGGGTAGCTGTGGGAGTGAATGACATCATTGTACACGTGGTGTAGCCATGGGAGTGAATGACGTCATTGTACACGTGGTGTAGCTGTGGGAGTGAATGACATCATTGTACACGTGGTGTAGCCATGGGAGTGAATGACGTCATTGTACACGTGGGGTAGCTGTGGGAGTGAATGACGTCATTGTACACGTGGGGTAGCTGTGGGAGTGAATGACGTCATTGTACACGTGGGGTAGCTGTGGGAGTGAATGACATCATTGTACACGTGGTGTAGCCATGGGAGTGAATGACGTCATTGTACACGTGGGGTAGCTGTGGGAGTGAATGAGGTCATTGTACACATGGGGTAGCTGTGGGAGTGAATGACGTCATTGTACATGTGTGGTAACTGTGGGAGTGAATGACATCATTGTACATGTGGGGTAGCCGTGGGAGTGAATGATGTCATTGTACACGTGGTGTAGCCATGGGAGTGAATGATGTCATTGTACATGTGGGGTAGCCGTGGGAGTGAATGACGTCATTGTTCACGTGGGGTAGCTGTGGGAGTGAATGAGGTCATTGTACATGTGGGGTAGCCGTGGGAGTGAATGACGTCATTGTACACGTGGGGTAGCTGTGGGAGTGAATGAGGTCATTGTACACATGGGGTAGCTGTGGGAGTGAATGACGTCATTGTACATGTGTGGTAACTGTGGGAGTGAATGACATCATTGTACATGTGGGAGCCTGGGAGTGAATGATGTCATTGACACTGGTGAGCCATGGGAGTGAATGATGTCATGACATTGGGGTAGCATGGGAGTGAATGACGTCATTGTTCACGTGGTGTAGCCATGGGAGTGAATGACGTCATTGTACATGTGTGATAACTATGGGAGTGAATGACGTCATTGTACACGTGGTGTAGCCGTGGGAGTGAATGACGTCATTGTACATGTGTGGTAACTATGGGAGTGAATGACGTCATTGTACACGTGGTGTAGCCGTGGGAGTGAATGACATCATTGCACACGTGGGATAGCCGTGGGAGTGAATGACGTCATTGTACACGTGGTGTAGCCGTGGGAGTGAATGACGTCATTGTACATGTGTGGTAACTGTGGGAGTGAATGACGTCATTGTACACGTGGTGTAGCCGTGGGAGTGAATGACGTCATTTGTACATGTGTGATAACTGTGGGAGTGAATGACGTCATTGTACACGTGGGGTAGCCGTGGGAGTGAATGACATCATTGCACACGTGGGATAGCCGTGGGAGTGAATGACGTCATTGTACACGTGGTGTAGCCATGGGAGTGAATGACGTCATTGTACATGTGTGGTAACTGTGGGAGTGAATGACGTCATTGTACACGTGGGGTAGCTGTGGGAGTGAATGACGTCATTGTACACGTGGGGTAGCCGTGGGAGTGAATGACATCATTGCACACGTGGGATAGCCGTGGGAGTGAATGACGTCATTGTACACGTGGTGTAGCCGTGGGAGTGAATGACGTCATTGTACATGTGTGATAACTGTGGGAGTGAATGACGTCATTGTACACGTGGGGTAGCCGTGGGAGCGAAAATTGTTGATAAAGAACCAAATAGTGTAAACCGGCAAATAAAGGAAGTTATCTGGATTAGGAAGTCAAAAACACCAATTAAGGTCAGCTACCCCCAAATGTACGATGACGTCATTCATGATTCCACATTAGTACTAAAGAAGTCGAAATGTCCAACGAAAGTATCGACAAGTAAAATATACATTTTGGTCTGGATATGAAAGATCAAGACTTGATCCATGTAATGACATAGTTATGCATATTGTTTCAGGTTTGTCTTTGCACTTGTCGGTGACGATTCGTCAGTCGTGTATTACAAGATGTCTGCTGGCCTCGTACCGCCGGCGCCACCAGAAATGTTGGAAGAGAAGAAACGTTGTCGACAGCGACAGTTCCAGCTTCGCAGTCAGCGTTTTGTGACACAGAGTGAAGCAGTGACATTGACAGCAGACTTTGTGAGCACAAGTGATTGTGACACAGCCACAACGAGCCAAACAAACACATGATCAGGAAAATAGAGATACCAGTGACATCAATAGCAATACTTATATGCCGAGGGAGTTAGTTGACTACTCTACCCCTGGCATTTATTCCACCCTACTACACTATTGTGGAGCTTCGTGGTGCAATGGTTACTTAGAATGTCAATCGGGAGAACCCAGGTTCGAATTCTGTGCCGCCATTTTGAAACGTGAGCAAGTTTGGTCACTCTACATTACTCCAGGTCATAAGGCTGCGTGACTGAATACCTGGCTCTTGACAGTGGTGGATATTTGTGTGAAATAATCTTCATGCAGTAAGCGAGGCTGAATGTGTCCAACTGAAGTCAAGAAGGTGATTGGTCGGTCGCTCGGTCGGTCTGCCTGGATTGAACAGGTCTGCCAGACAGTGTAGAGAAATAAGAGCAGTCTTAAGGTAGGACACTGGTCGGGAAATGGATTCTGATGATATCTCAACAACCAGAGAAGCAATCTTAATAAAACTTTCAGGATGTATGTCTGGTGGGAAAAGATGACCAACTGTATAATTTCATCTCATTTGCATAATCGTAACCATGGCAACCGGCTTTTCTGTGAAAATAGGTATGCATGATTTTGCGGGAGGTCTTGCAGAAAAACTAAGCACTTGTTTCCTTCTTTTTTGTTTGTCATGATTCACTGAAGTGTTGTTGAGTGCAATAATGCTGTTTTTGTTCAATCCCTTACAAAATTTATTATCAAAAAGAAGTTGCGAAGAATTATTTACATATTTCCAAATATTATAACAACTTCAGTCATCAATAAAAATCTTCGTATAAAACTATCATGTTTAAAACATCTTGCACTACTGTACTGTAAGGAATACGTGGTAAAAAAATCAGACTCCTAACTTTGGTACTTTTTACGGGAGACTCCCGAAAATTGCAATATTGTCGAAAAGTAAGTTTTGAGAAAACGGCAAAAAACCAAATGAACATCAAATATTTTTAATAACACCAGTGTAAAGTCACCATTATGACTGTTTTTTATACCAGCAACATGTAAATATATAATGAAAGTGTGTAAACCATATTCAGTACTTATATGGAAAAAAATATATAATTTTACACAAGTTAAGGTCACTGGTGAAAGCACGCTGACTGAATGGCACACAGCTCAGGGAGCTTCAGACTCATAGAGTCCCCCCCTTGGCCTCCTGTCACACTCCCAGCTGCAGCTTCCCCAGAGCCTTCATCTTCCTGGACGTCTTGGACACTGCTTTGTGGCATGGTTGGCTATTCGCAGTCTCATAAAGAGACGCAACCCTCACAACTTCAGCTCCAGGTGACACGCCGAGGCTGTCTACAGCGTCAACTAGTGCAGTTGCCACCTTGTTGTGCTGCATGACAGCCAGTGCAACTGCCAACTCAGCTGTCTTCTTGCCACTGTGCTTTGATTTTAGAGCTCTCCTCCAGACTGTGGCATGGAGGCTCTCAGTGGGATTGGATGTCTGAATTACTTCTTGCAATGGCGAAGAAATTCATCACTGGCCAAGCGCACTCATACATTGTATATGTATTATGTAATGTTTTTATGAAATAAAATGTAATATATATATATATATATACATAGGTATATACCTATGTGTAGGGCCTATATATATATATATATATATATATATATATATATATATATATATATATAACACACATGTACATATATGTATACATACAAAATACATATTATTCCTAAATAATTGGTCAGTTTCATAGACACATATCATAAATGATAAGCATACTGTCACAATAATTTGTTGATGAATTATTTAATGTTAAATAACCTGTTTAAATTACCTAAAATAGTTCTCATATCTGATAAGAAAAAAAATTATGTTAGAAAAGTAAATCCAACAACAGTACCACCTTTCGTTTTACATTAATTCCACACTTGGTTAATATGAATGAAACAAATTCAGTCAAATTAGTTTATGTAATAAATAAATGTAACTTCTTCGAATAAATCTCAGTTCTTCCGACTGGTAGAGTTACAAAGTTCGTCGGCGCCAGCGCCGCTGTCACTGTCTATGATAGTGCGCGTCGCCGGCGGCCGTAGGCGTAGCCTACGCGGCATAGCAACGCCAGCCCGACGTCGCCGTTTCTTTCCCCGTTGCTGCCCTTCCGCGGGTCCGTTGCGCGATTGAACAGCGTCATGCAGGCTGTTCATGCAACCTCCCGCGCATTCAGCTCATTTGCGTTTATTGTGTCGTTTCTTTCTTTAAAATTGGTGAACACTACGGAACCTTCGTCGATCGGACGCCATGACACATACAGGTCAATCATCTTGAAGCCGCACCGTGATTGGCTGGCGTCGTTGCATAAGGTCAATTTTAAATAGCTACGTGACCGCGATCACCATATATGGTTCGGGTGAGGTCGGGCTGCCAAGCAACCGGCTCAGACAGTTGGTGATTCGATAGTTTTGCGGCACTTTCGCCGCCGATAACTAATTTATGTCCGGATGTCGTCGACTTTTGACTTCGGCAGCGTACAGAAGGGATCATTTCCAACACGACGATACCAAACATGGCCGCTTTGCAAGGAGCAATGTTTACGTTTGAGCGCGCTGAAAGTTGGCCCGTTTCCGTCGATTTAAAAGTCCATCCGCCATAACGACATTAGCAGCAAGTTGGGTAGCGACATATTTAATCGTTTTTTTGACACTTTTAGGACGAATTCAGTGAAATAAAGTTAGCAACATGTGTGGAATACATCGTTCGATCTGAAAATCCACTTTATTAAAAATCGACCGTTTTATCATTTCCTGGCAATTCCCGACCCGCGGCATACGTTAACGATTGGATACGGTGATACCTAGAAACTTACTCTTTACTTTACAATGGTTTGCTTTGTATGTTTACATCATCCCAATTGTTTTGTTATTCCACGACACCGGTGGACTGTTTCACTATGATAGAGAGCTTTTTAGGAAAATTCATCATTAAACAAAATCCATTGTTAAATTTTATTAGTTTTTCAAAACGCAAGTATACATTCATTGATTGCCATGTTTTCAAGGACACTTTCCAAAACACACCAACTGACAATGCCCCGTCATGGTGTGTCATGGTGTCGACAATATTCAAAATTGATTTTAAATTGCAATATCAGGCTTAAGAGCTCTTAACAATGTCAGTGAAATGGTCCCCTGGCCACATTTAAACACAATTCACAAATCTGTCTGTCATCCATCCAGCCAGCTGTGGGAGCTAGTAACAGGCAGTTAATCCCAAAAGATTAAAATATGGAAAGTCTAACATGCCTTGCGATAACTCCACATTTGGTGTAGTTCGTAGTGTCTTGCTTTGTTAAATCTTGTCTTACCAATTTTCCCATAGCTTTTTATGTTTAAAAATGATCCATTGTCTGATAAAATGGCTCCAAAGTCCATGTTATGGCACTCTTACTCTTGACACACTTAAAAATGTTCAGTATGCCCATTGGGTGAAACTGGCCTAACTCTAACTTGGCAATTCTAAAATATACCCCAGGTGGCAGCACCTAGGCACATATCTCGGCTTGAACAAAATTCTTTACGTGTCCTGGTTTATGGACAACTGGTTGAACTCCAGTGTCCAGACCAGCTGCTGTCAGTCCAGGCTAATGTACATAATTATATACAGGAAGATCATATTGGAGTTGCCATATGATTCTGGCTACATACTCTAGTGGGCAGCATTTCTGAAATATTGCTTACTGTCACCTGAATACTACAGTCACTAAAATTAGTCACCTCAAAGTACCCCAAAATTCA
>JAODUO010000967.1:0-115000 GCA_025642075.2 Ridgeia piscesae
GGTGGTTTTTTTAAGCCAATTTGCTCAAAATATGCCTATAGGTATTTCTTGCTATAAACATGTTTACACTTGTAGCTGTGCATTTGTTTCCTCTCTATTTCCCAGGGAATAAGTTCAAACATCCCTCAGAATGCACCATTTTGAAGGTAATTTTTAAAATTTATCTACGTAGCCATGCCCCCCGACTCACATAGTGCATGTGCATTAATGTCTGTGTTGACACACTGGGTATAATATGCATTATACAAGACTAACAAGAACAAAGGGCATTCTAGTTTTCCATGTTCAAGATAATATGTGAATGAAAACAATGTGTATTTAAATGGACATATTAAACTATTTGTTATAATTTATACGTTGTTCATTGTTAAAATGTTTAAATTACCTGGATTGATCAGATATGAGACTCCAACAGACTACGTATCCTCCCGGCATTTGCCATACCCATGTGACTGCCTTAATCTTAGCCCCCCCTCTGCCTTGTCTCACTTTTGCATTGTAGTGTGGCCTGTAGCAATATTATAATTCGAATATATTATGCATTCATATAATGCTGTGATGAAAATGTTGATAAATATTTGAAAACAGCTGGCACGTGTGAGTTGAAAGGTACCAGGTACATAGACTACAGCCAAGCATCATTGACTACAATGGAAACAAGTGCAAGAATGTTATATGTAATACTTGCATGATATAATAGTGTACACCTATTGTATTAACATTTTAATCAATCATTGCTGTCATAAAAATCTAAATTATTTTGCATAAAATGTAATGGAAATAACAACATTCAGTAATAGTACTGAAATGTGAGTCGCAAAACACTGTTTTAATAATTGTGAGATTAATGTAATTCTCCGTTTGACGTTCTATTAACGAGATAACGGATGCCTCCCCTAAAAATACTTCTTGCCCGACCAACAAGAGCCTACTACCAGTCCCCCATATCAATTGTATTTATCATTTCGTCCTTCCCGTCATCTATTCTCTATGGATATGTACTTTCGCAATTACTAAGTTTATTAACAAGATCCTGCGTAATCAAATACAATACCGGTACATATCAACACAGGTTGTGTCTGGCTGAGTGATGCCGAGCGATATTGGCGACTGTCAACTCAAACTGGCTTGCCTTGTCACGACACTGATAATCTTACAAGTTAGAGAATCCGCGTCGAGTAGACGTTCACAAGAGTGGATTAGCCCCGACTACTCGCTTTGTTGCTAACTGCGTTAATGCACTTAATGCGTACCTCCATTGAAGAATCACTTTGTCTTTGGAATCTTAGTCATGACGCGCAAAAGCACGTGCGATTTGTTATTGTGCCGCAGTAGGTCGATCTCGCACAAAGCACGTGACCCAAAAAGCAAAGGACGCGGCAGCTGCTGATTGTTTCGCCAGTTATACCCGGGTGTAACGGCGATTCTTTTTTACGATAAAAAAATGACAAGTACGCATTAAAAAAATTAACTGACTGTTTTTTTAAACTATTAACACATTACATCTGGTCATAAAAGAACCGGTTTGGCGATTAGCAAACGAGTGGAGGGAGATTTTTAAAGAAGGGGGGGGGAGAGGTAAATCAGAAGGGATGTAGACAAAGGGGACTGACAACCAGGTCACTCATCAACTTGTTCACTCTGACAAATTGTGCATCAGAATGAAAAAGTATTGCAGCGCCAATTCATTGTGCATGTGTTTCATCTATTTGCTTAAATGCACAAGGAACGGTTTTTTTTTAACAAATTTGAAAAAAATTTTACCTAGAATTCAACTCTAGATGGCAGGGGGAAAGGAAATTTGGCTTATCGAAGCCCAACCTATTTTTAAGTATACCCCCCCCTTCTTGGTTTTCAATTTTTTTTTTAAATATTTTAACACTACTAGCACCTACACAATCAGCTGATAATCTGTTCCAGTTTCTGTTCTTTGTGAAAATGTAAATTTTCTAATATCTAGTCTACACTGCTTCTTTGCTAATGTAACCCCATTCTAGTCCTTTTCTTTTTTTAAAAAATATTATTAGTTCTTTTTATTTGTACACTATATTTCCCTAATTAATCCAAAAATTTGGTTTCCTTCGCTGCTGCAATTCCACACTGCTCTGATACCTTCATGTCAGCACTAATAGTTAACCCTAAGTCCTTTTCCTTTAAGGTAGATTTAATACATATCACCCATTGTATATTGTGCATCTTCATTCCCATGTCCTGTGTGAAGGCACTTACACTTTCCAAAATTAAACGCTTTGCCATTCTCAGACCATTCTATCAATTTATTAAGATCATCTTGTAAATCTGTCTATTATCACTTTTAATTTTTTTTAAACACTTTTGTGTCGCCCCAAAAAACTTCAACACCTTGCTTGTTATGTCATCATCCAAATCATTATATATTTTAAGAATAAAAATAGGTCCCAGTACGATCCCTGCGGTACTCCCTAAAAACCCTTTTCCAGTTTGAAACCTCCCCATCAACTACTATTTTGTCTTCTATCAATAAGCCATTTTCTATCCATTGATCATTCCATTTCCTATGCCATGGGCCTTTAGTTTAAGTAGTAGTTTTGGTGTGGCATTTTGTCAAAGGCTTTTTAAAATCTAAGTAGATTATATCTAGGTGCCCTCATCTACCACTTTGTGACATTTTCCCAAAAAACATAACATATTTGTTAAGCATGACCTCGTTTTTAAAAAACCCATGTTGAGATGGGTTTATAAATTTTTTTTAAAAGAAAATCAACCAGGTGATCTTTAATTAGTTTTTCTAATAGTTTGCAAATCACCGATGTTAAACCCCTGGTCTATAGTTCTTGACTTGTTTCTGAACCTTTTTTAAATAATGGTATAATGTTTGCTCTTTCCATTCTAACGGAACTATTCCCTCCTCAATGACAAATTGAACACTGTTGCAAGCGGTATGCTGATTTGTTCTACAATTTCCAATAGTAATTTGGGAGGAATCCCATCCACTCCAGGTGATTTATTATCCTTCAATCTCTTATTTTCATAGCTACCATTGTTGGGGTTACAATTATTGTCCTAAATAGTCAAACTCTTCCCTTCGAACTTAGTCTCAAGTACTGGTAATATACTAATATCTTCCATGGTAAACACCGAACTAAAGTACTCATTTAGGTTTTCTGCCATTAAGAATCCCTCTGTTATTATGTTTCCATCACTACCTTCTAGAGGACCGACCTTATCTGAATTTCTGTTTACTTCGAACATACGCATAAAAACTCTTGCTGTCATGTTTTATATTAAAAGCTTTTTTTTGTTCTGCTTCTTTTTGAATTTCTAATTTCAGCTGAGCTTGATTAAGTGCTTCTTTATAAATTCTATAGTCTTCTTCACTTCCGTATGTCATATGTCTTCCACATCATTTTTTTTGTACTTGATTTTTTTTTTCCCTTAAAAGTTTTCTTTTTTAAGAAAATTTCCAGCATTCTTTGCTGTCTTATTCTTAAAATTGTTATTCCAGTCTATCTTTGCTAAATATTCCCTCATGTCCTTATATTTCCTTTGTAAAATTTTTTTCCTGTCCCTTATTTTTCTATTCCGTTCTCCCTTTACTTTGATGATAAAATGTATCTGGTTGGGCAACAAGTGGCTCACATATCTTGACATATCAACAAATTCCTTCTGTGAGCTCAATACTATGTCTAACACTTCTCGCCCCTGGTTGCTTCTAACACATTTGAGAAAGGAAACTATCTTGAACTAAATTTAAAAACTCTTGATCCTCTCTCCCGGTACTCTGTAGAGATTCCACTGTATATGCCCTTGGTTAAAATCCCCCATAATAATACAGTCCGTTTACTCACTTCTTTGATAGCGTTATGTATTTTTTCATTTCTTCCATGCTTATTTTGGACTCCGATACACTAACCCAACAAAATTACTTTCCTGTTTTGTTAACCAGACAGCTTTTCACATTCTGCTTCTTTTCTAATTTTATTTCATAAGCTTGGATGGATTCAATATTAAAATAACTCCGCCTCCCCTTCTTCCTAATCATTTTCTAAACATTAAAACCCTGTCATTCCCCAATTCGGCATCTGATATATCGGGGGGGCCCAAGATTCAGTTATCCTATTATTTAGGGTCAAATCTTCACCATAATGTTTAGTTCATTTCTTTTGTTTTTATGCCTTGCATTTTAAAAAAACACATTTATAACCAAATTCCGTAGGGTTTCCAGCTGTTCTTTGCTGATGTTTTTTGTATCTTTATCATGCCTCTAGTATTTGGCTTCCTGTGTATCCCCCCGCGAAACTATTTAAAAAGTTGCAACCTGTTCCATTATTTATCGATCGAAAAAGGTTCTCGGAGAACACTGCTGCCCCCCTTTCCCCTTAGATGGAGGCCATCTCTCATAAACATGTTTCTTTACCAAAAAAAATATCCCCACAAATCTACAAATCCAACTCTTCTTCTTCACACATCTTCCCAATAGTCCTTAATTGTATCCTCTTAATTTCTAAATGTTGTTCCCTTCCCCTCATCACTGGCAAGATTCCTGAGAGTTGATCTGTTCAAATCTCGTCTTTTCAGTGTCTCTACCAACTCTCTGTATTCTTTACTATTTTTTTCCATCCCCGTCTGCATTGTTCGTCCCTACATGTACTAATATAGACCCCCCTTTGGGCCCTGCCCCAATACGTTCTCTACCCGTTCAGTCACATGCTCTATCCAGCCCCCGGAAACAAACAACAACGTCTTTCCTTTGCTTAATGTCCTGTCTGTCTTTCGCAAAATGGAGTCTCCCATAAATACCCTTTCTGTTCTCAAGCCCCCCCGATCACCTTAAGTAGCTCCTCCGTTTGCATCTCCCTGGTTGCTGACTTTTCCCCCCGCCGCTTTCTCTGTTGTTCCTTTCTTTCCGGTCTCTTTTTTTCCTGTCCAAATTTTTTATCACCTTCACTTCCTTTCTTCCATTCGTCTTACCTCCTGTCGCATCTACTTCTCTCCTCCTTCCCGTTCCCCCTTTTTGTTTTTCCCCCGTCACCTTCCCGCATGTCATGTTTCCCGTTGTTCTTTCCCATTTGTTGTCCTTGCAATCACCCTCCCTCCACTCTCATCCCCCTTTACAATATCCTTAGCCTAGCTAACTCTGCTGTCAGACAGTCCACTTTCCAACACCCTAAACATTGGAACTAAACCCTTCCCCCGTTTCTCTGACCAAGTTTTTCCGCACCCCGATACGGCAAAATCCACCAAGCTGTGGCAGTGTTACACACCAAGTGCCTCCTTGCCTTCACTTGCCCTTGCCAGGTGCCCTATTACGATTTGTCAAAATCAACTCTTAGTTTAAACCAACTTAGTCTTTAGAAAACTGTTTTTTTTTTGTGTACAACAACTGCAGCCCCTTTATGATAAACAACTTTACCCATGCTCCATGAAAAAAAGTTTATCTTTCTGGGCCGTTCCTGGGAAACGTTGGGTCCTTTAAACAAACAAGGGGTTTCCTACTAAAACGCTTGTTTATTTTAATAACAATGATACCATTAAATTTTATCTTACATATGTAGTTGTTACTCTTATTGCTTTATCTCTTATTCTACATCAAATAAAGAGATTTGCTCAATCTTGTTTTCAATTTGTGAAGCCTAGATTACCCTTTTATCACCCACTATACTAATCTGTTCAAAAATATGTTAACTAACAAACTTTAAACCCAAAAATACTACTCAATATATGTCCAGTACCACTTTATGAATAACCTTAACAAAGAATAATACTTATCAATCAATATTTCCGCTTGTTTTTTTAAATTTTATACACCACCAAAATTTCTTTAAAAGCCAAAACGGTTTTAAAATTAATCATAAGGATTCATAATTTTAGATATGGGGGCAATAAAAAGGATGAAGCAGTGAGGGATGGGGGAGGGGAAAGGGGGGAGGAAGGAAGGGGGAAAGGGGAGAGCGGAGACGGAGGGGGTATAGACACGGGAGAAAAGAGAGAAATTGCCTTTATGATATAAATAAGACTGCTTTGTGGGGATATGTGTCATCGTCAGATTTCTGTTTTTTATTATTAATCTACACCCTCCTTCTTAAGAACACTATATTATCACCCGACAAACTAACGTTTCTTACTGCTTTTAGAATAAAACTATAGTATGTTTAAAGATAACTTCCAACAATCATCAAACGCGTCCGCAGCGTACACTAACATAACCATGAAAGATGGGATCAGTTTGATATAGCAGATGTGATCTTGCCCATATGTTACCTTTATAAATACTGTTGGCAAAGGTTATGCTAGAAAATTAACTTGTTTTTATCTTTATTTTAATAATTCATTTAAAAACGTCATGTAGCCCATCGCCTATCACCTGCGTTTCGACGGTCACGTGCATCAATTGATCATCAGGTATGCAATCCGCAAGACCAGGAAGAGCAACAACGAATGGGATGTTTGCCCTGAGGTAGCTAGTGGAGAAGAAACTGGAAGGATAGGTGGATATGGCAATTAAGATTCATAGACCTGGATAAGGCCTATGCAACAATCCCAAGAGAAATGACGATGGGAACACTGGGGTGGATGGGGGTCCCAGAGGCGGCCAGGCCAGGATGGTGGAAGGGACGTGTGAGGACACGAAGAGCAGGGTGCTGTGTGAACCGGGAGTGTCAGGAGAGCCCAAAGTAATTGTTGACCTGACACAGGGAGCGTATTCGTCCCAGATAAGCAGAAAGATTTATACAGAAGACATACCCCGGACATTATTGAACGAAGATGATCTGGCAGTAACAGCGGATGGGGTTGCAAATATCCAAAATCAGCTGATAGAGTGGAAAGATATTTTCAGCAGACATCGACTGAGAGTAAGTTTGGAGAAGACGGAAGTAATGTGGTGGGACATAGAAGGAAAGAGCTGTAAATACACCTGGATGGGAAGAAGCTTAAGCAAAGAAACAGTTTTGTTTACCTGGATGGAGGATATGTGGGGTAGGAAATTTGCCAGTCTCAACAAGGAAAAACCCTTAGGATGTGGCTTGGACGTTGGCGTGGGTGTTCAATGGTGGTCTCAAATGGACTAGTGATTTCAAAAGAAATTACGGCGTTTATATAGACGCCAATAAAAAGACTTCGAGGAAAGTTAGGTCTAAATTCGAAAACGTGTGAACTTATATAGCAGGAGGGATTTATCGTTTAGGGGGAAGTGTCACCCTGCAAGCTATGCTATGAAGCTCTTTTTGGGACATAGGGAGTCTCAGTGCCAAACAAGGTGGACAAATTTGAACAAATTGGCATTTCCGTTTCTTTGGAACAGTAAACCTGAAGCTTTGCAAAGAGAATCACTATTAAACACATTTGCGGACGGGTGTCTTAATATTGTAGATTGTGAGTGAGTGAGTGAGTTTATTTGGTAAAACATTATAATTAATACATGCACATCAAAGAGTTTGTATATAGTGCATAAGCAAATAACGAAATACGCATATATATAATATTTACCGAGGATACAGACACATTAAACCACACAATAGTACACTTGTTTCCAATCTGGTCCTCCAAAAATATATATATTTAAGAAAAAAGAAAAAAAAAAAAATAAATAAACACAATAATACAATAATTAAAATGTAAATATTTTCAAAGATAGGTAAACAAATGTCATCAATAGGATAATGTGCTAACATAAAAGGTGCTCTATTAAAATATAATAACATGATAGTACGTAGTAAGATTCAATTAACAAAATTAATATTCTGGTGCCTTTAGATTTATAATATTGAACATGTGACCCAGTTTTAACTGTTCTACTCGACATTCAACAGGTAGTAAGCCATCAGTCTTAAATTCATTAGCACCGACATGGAATCTCGGTGGAGCATTCAACAAAAATCGGACAATCTTGTTCTGACTACGCTGCATTCTGCACTTCATTTTTCGACAATCCGCTATACGAAGCCGAACATGTGTAATCGAAATGACATTGAATCAACGATGAAACAACTAATTTTTTGGTTTTTATATTAAATTTTCTGGCGTTCCTATAAAAAAAACTTAAGTTTGTTTGACGTTTTAAAAAGGACATCAGAGGCTTTAACATCATCAGAAAGAGACTGGTCTAAAGTGACGCCTAAATAGGTGACGGTTTGCTTTGATTCAATGACAATTCCATTACATACAATATTAAGAGTGTTACATTTGCACAATTTGTTCCTTGTTCCAAACACAATGGGTTGTGTTTTACCCAGATGGAGCGATAACTTGTTGTCGATAAACCAGTCATTCACGGATTTTAGTTCAGAACTTAAATTTTAACTATATCCTTTCCTGAGGCAAGCAAGACTGAATCGTCCGCGTACAACAATAGCTTGCATTTAACTGCAGCAGACATGTCAGTTATGTATAAAAGAAATAACAGAGGCCCAAGTATAGAACCTTGTGGCACGCCGCAAGTGATACCTTTAGCCACAGACATTGTTCCATCGACATCAACCCGCCCCCCAAATACGATCAAAACCAACATATAGAGAGTTCATCAACACCTACACCACTAAGTTTCTTCAAAAGAATGGTATGATCCACAGTATCAAAAGCTTTTTGCAAATCCAATAATACCATACCTGTGAATCTCTATTTGCCAAACAAGTTCTGCAATTAATTAAAGAGCATAGAGCCAAGTGGACCTTCTTGGCAGTGTATTGGTTGGGTGTACACCTTAAAGAGTATGTAGCGTCCTTTGCCTCATTATCTACTCCGCTTCCAGAACAAATATCCAACTAGGCCAAGAATCACTAAGGTATGTCCTACTATTGATTTTACCCAAACGTATCAATGCGCAATTGTAGACCGCCACTATATAGACCTGACATGGAGAATAGCACTCTAGATAATACCTACCCAAAGTTTTTGTGGAGTTTGGGACACCTTTTTCAATGTTAACGTTGCCCTTAAAAATGGTTTCCCGGACCTAATAAAAACAATGCTTACAACAACGTGTTGACCTTTTCTTTAATTTATTAAAATATTGTATCTGGACCATGCGCAATTTATACAAACACGAATTAAAAAAAACCAAAGCTGAGCATTAAAGCAATGTTTATATAATTTTGTATAGCCTTACCCTGCGTATTAAGGTTGATTTTTACTATTTAGATAAATGTACATTTAAAAAGTGTTGTGATTCGACAATGACGTTGTGCGAGTTGAAGGAAATTTAATTAAAGTTCTGCTCCGCCTTCACCCACCTTAAATGTCATGGTGCTGGTTCACGCACGGGTAATCTAGTCGTAGTGACAAGCCATCAATTGATGCCTTCTCGACGACTTTCAATGTAATTCAGGTTGTCAGCAACATCAGTTCTTCCAAATTAAACCAATACTTAGAATGTTATCAGTCGAGAACAAGTTAAATGCGCTTCTTTGGGGTTTGACTTGCTCAGCGCAACATAATCGGCACAGCCAGTGTCCGCCACGCCCCACGACAGTCGCCCGGTAAAACATTACGTAACCTGAATGGGAGCGCCAGCGACCGATGTCCTTCGATCGGCGCAGAAACTTGTCTTTTTTTTCGGCCGAATCGTTTCACACCTAGAAGTGCTGACCCAGGGAATATGATGGGGGCAACCGGAACGTGAAAACAGGAACCTAAAAATTTATTTTTATTATATATATATAAATATTAAATTTTTAAATTATTTATATATTAATTAACGCACATAAAATAGTCCCCTTCTTATACGGCCCCCCTCATCATCGGCCACCAGGATTATACGGCCACATTTTCATTGCAATAGCGTTTTCTAAGACAAACTACCTCTAACCAGCGGCCACCCGGCTAACGCAGCCAATGGTCAGGGTTGGATGAAGAATCTTCCCATCTCCAGCCAATCGGTAGTCGAATATTGCAATCTTTAATCACAAATAAAAAACAAATGAAGTGGGCCTACCATACACATTCGTCGTTCTTGGCAAAATACCATATACACGGTATTGTTGCAATGTTAGATCTTTCGAATGTTGAGAAGGTACAGTGTGCATAAAACGAGTGGTCAGGTTGCCTTGAAACAGGGGCATTGATCGATGGTTCCCCTCATCAGAGGCCATCCGCATTATACGGTTTTTGTTGTTCGCAATTATTTTTTTACTGTTACTCCTAATCCCCATACCATGCATTGCATGCACATAGTATAATCAAAATACATCTGCAATAATGCTGAACACAAAACAACAACGATATGTAGTTATTATGATATAAAAACTGTCCCATTACGAAGACATCATTTTGGTATTGTCAGGTATCGATCGCGTGCTAAATGATTCACGAACAATTCAACTGTGTAGAAGTCAGTGACAAACAACTGCGAACGTAGAGAACACGAGTGGTAGAATGGTGTGGAGTGGTAGAAATTGCGCGCTGCTGGATGTATAAGGGATGGAAGAAGACGAGAAGGTGGATTGTGCATTTGATACCTGTTCGCGGCGAGATCTACAACTCCACAATATCTAGTACAGACCGTCTATGTGGTGGCGACACTTCAGATTCAAAACATGTATAGCCTATAGGATACGTTATTCTAATACAGACATCGCGCGGGCTACATTGCAAAGGCCTAGGAGGACAATTACCTTCAATCCACCCTAAATCCGTCTATTGACTCTAGGTCGTGACAAAGACTGGCTGTCTCCGCACATGTCTGTCGAACAATCATGGGATGTGCCGATTATGTTGCGCGGAGCAAGTCAAACCTCAAAGAATCGCATTGAGCATGTTCTCAACGGATACAATTCTAAGTAATGGTTTAACAGCCATATATATCTACTAAAATATGCCTGCCCAAGGGGATGTGGCCATTATTGTGTCCGGCATATCATTTTGTTGAATTTATCACACACAATTACAGAGGTTGTTCATTCACCCGATTGATCCGATGTTCTCTCACCCGTCTCTGGAACATTGCATTAAAACCTGACTGTTTTTTTCTCTGGGTCTCTAAGTTACCCTCCAGGGAGACCGGTGACTGCTTTCTGGGTCTCTAAGTCACCCTCCAGTGGGACCAGTGACTGTTCTCTGGGTCTGTAAGTCACCCCCCAGTGAGATCAGTGACTGCTCTCTGGGTCTCAAAGTACCCTCCAGTGAGGGGGGCCCCCCCAGTTGCCTCGTTTTTTTCTAAGTCACCCTCCAGTAGACCAGTGACTGTTTCTGGGCTTTAATTTACCCTCCGGGGAGACCAGTGACTGTTCTCTGGTCTGTAATTCCCCCCCGGTGAGACCAGTACTGTCTCTGGGGCTGTAATTCACCCTCCGGTGAGACAGTGACTGTCTCTGGGGCTGTAATTCACCCTCCGGTAAGACCAGTGACTGTTCTCTGGGTCTGTAAGTCACCCTCCAGTGAGACCGGTGACTGCTCTCTGGGCCTGTAATTCACCCTCCGGTGAGACTAGTGACTGTTCTCTGGGTCTGTAAGTCACCCTCCAGTGATACCGGTGACTGCTCTCTGGGTCTGTAATTCACCCTCCGGTGAGACCAGTGACTGTTCTCTTGGTCTCTAAGTCATCCTCCAGTTAGACCAGTGACTGCCTCTGGGCTCTAAGGGCCCCCAGTGAGACCAGTGACTGTTCTCTTGGTTTGTTATTGTGAGACCGTGACTGTTTTCTGGGGTTTTAAGTCACCCTCCAGTGGACCAGTGACTGTTTTCTGGGTCTGTAAGTCACCCTCCAGTGAGACCAGTGACTGTTCTCTGGGTTTGTAAGACACTCTCCAGTGAGACCGGTGACTGCTCTCTGGGTCTGTAATTCACCCTCCGGTGAGACCAGTGACTGTTCTCTAGGTCTGTAATTCACCCTCCGGTGAGACCAGTGACTGTTCTCTAGGTCTGTAATTCACCCTCCGGTGAGACCAGTGACTGCTCTCTGGGTCTCAAAGTCACCCTCCAGTGTGACCGTTGACTGCTCTCTTGGTCTCTAAGGCACCCTCCAATTAGACCAGTGACTGTTATCTGGGTTTCTAAGTCACCCCCCGTGAGACCGGGGACTGCTCTCTGGTCTCTAAAGCACCTCAGTGAGACCAGTGACTGTTCTCTGGGTCTCTAAATCACCTCCAGTGAGACCAGTGACTGTCTCTGGGTCTCTAAACACCTCCAGTGAGACCGTGACTGTTCTCTGGGTCTCTAAGTCATCCTCCCGTTAGACCAGTGACTGTTCTCTGGGTCTCTAAATCACCCTCCCTGAGACCAGTGACGTTCTCTTGGTCTCTAAGTCATCCTCCAGTTAGACCAGTGACTGTTCTCTGGGTCTCTAAGTCACCCTCCAATGAGACCAGTGACTGCTCTCTGGGTCTCTAAGGCACCCTCCAGGACCAGTGACTGTTCTCTGGGTCTCTAAATCACCCCCCAGTGAGACCCCTGCTTCCTCTGGGTCTCAAGCCCCTCCCTGAGAATGACGCCCCCTGGTCTCTAAACACCCCCCAGTGAGACCATGACTGTTCTCTGGGTCTCTAAGTCACCCCCCAATGAGACCAGTGACTGCTCTCTGGGCCTGGGGACCTCCAGTGAGACCAGTGACTGTTTTCTGGGTCTCGACCCCCAATGGGGCCATGACTGCTCTCTGGGTCTCTAAGGGGGCCCCCCCAGTGGCCAGTGACTGTTCTCTGGGTCTCTAAGGCACCCTTCAGTGAGACCGGTGACTGCTTTCTGGGTCTCTAAAGCACCGTCTAGTGAGACCAGTGACTGTTCTCTGGGTCTCTAAGTCACCAGCCAGTGAGACCGGTGACTGCTATCTGGGTCTCTAAGGCACCGTCTAGTGAGACCAGTGACTGTTCTCTGGGTCTCCTGGGTCTCTAAGTCACCCTCCAGTTAGACCGGTGACTGCTCTCTGGGTCTCTAAGTCACCCTCCAGTGAGACCAGTGACTGTTCTCTTGGTCTCTAAGTCATCCTCCAGTTAGACCAGTGACTGTTCTCTGGGTCTCTCAGTCACCCTCCAGTGAGACCAGTGACTGTTCTCTGGGTCTGTAATTCACCCTCCGGTGAGACCAGTGACTGTTCTCTAGGTCTGTAATTCACCCTCCGGTGAGACCAGTGACTGCTCTCTGGGTCTGTAATTCACCCTCCGGTGAGACCAGTGACTGCCCGGGTCAAATTCCAGTGAGACCGTGGCTTCCCGGGTCTGTAATTCACCCTCCGGTGAGACCAGTGACTGTTCTCTTGGTCTCTAAGTCATCCTCCAGTTAGACCAGTGACTGCTCTCTGGGTCTGTAAGTCACCCTCCAGTGAGACCGGTGACTGCTCTCTGGGTCTGTAATTCACCCTACGGTTAGACCAGTGACTGTTCTCATGGTCTGTAAGTCATCCTCCAGTGAGCCGGGTTTTTCACCCTCCAGTGAGACCAGTGACTGTTCTCAGGGTCTTAAATCATCCTCCCGTGAGACCATCGTTTTGGGGGAGCTCCAGTGAGACCGTGACTGTTCTCTGGGTCTGTAATCATCCTCCCGTGAGACCAGTGACTGTTCTCAGGGTCTGTAAGTCATCCTCCAGTGAGACCAGTGACTGTTCTCTGGGTCTGTAAGTCACCCTCCAGTGAGACCAGTGACTGTTCTCTGGGTCTGTAAGTCACCCTCCAGTGAGACCAGTGACTGCTCTCTGGGTCTCTAAGTCACCCTCCAGTGAGACCGGTGACTGCTCTCTGGGTCTTAATTCACCCTCCAGTGAGACCAGTGACTGTTCTCTGGGTCTCTAAGGCACCCTCCAGTGAGACCAGTGACTGTTCTCTGGGTCTCTAAGGCACCCTTCAGTGAGACCGGTGACTGCTCTCTGGGTCTGTAATTCACCCTCCGGTGAGACCAGTGACTTTCTCTAGGTCTGTAATTCACCCTCCGGTGAGACCAGTGACTGCTCTCTGGGCCTGTAATTATTTTCAACATAATTATTCTAGTCTTGAGAACGAGCTATTAGTTAATAGAACAATCGACGGAGATACAACTTCCCTTTAATTTAATTATAAATTTAATGCAAGAACGTACCAATGATTTTCAGTTTCGTTTTATTTTCATGTATGGCACATGTTAGAATTTGATCCACCCCAACGACGCACGAATTAATGTGTTAATGTTGCCACGTTGGCAGAACGAGTGTTGCAGCAATGGTCTGAACATTTTCGGCGTTCACGTTATATACTAGCACACTGACGAGTGTTCACGAACTAACTTATCATTTCAGGTCCGTCAAGCATTGTAGTCTATATGAATGAAGATGGATGTTTCGTAGAAAGGCGACGCTTTTTCTTCCGCAGAAACAATGCTTTGTTTGGAATTGTCTCTCAGTGCACATGTTTGATTGCAATGCTTACTTTGCCAATAAAGTACGATGTTACACTTGGTACTTTATCACACCGGTTACGAAGCGCATGTCCAACACACTGTCGGTTGTACGAAGTTTTCCTGTCGCTATGGCCCAAGACACTGTACCAACTGTTGTGTCGTCACCTTGCCACGTGTTGTTGCCTTGCCGCCTGTCGTCACCTTACCACCAGTCGACACATTGCCGCTGGTTGTCAACTTGTCGTCTGGCGTCATCTACTGCCGGTCGTCGCTGAAAAAAACACCGATAAATTTATACCTAACGGTAACCAAATCAACCTAGGCCATTCGGCATCGTATCAATTCTTGATAATAAATAATTATTATGTACATGTCGAATTTAACTGTGGTCAGTTCACGTGACTTGCGTAATTTAGGCGTTGTTGAAAAACGTTGATACACCATGAATACATTTCAGAGTAAATGATGGCATACTATTTAGAGTGACATTTGGCAACCCAATCATAATTAAGAATTCCAAACTCACTACGGAGATTGCCGCGGAAGACGTGAATAGTTGTCACGTGACATCCCACCATGACAGTCGACTGAGAAGTGACACGTAAACGCCATCATCATGTTGTTGAAACTCTGTCGCTCTCTGTTGCTCTCTCCCTCTCCTCTCTCTCTCTCTCTCTCGCTGTGTCTCTCTCTCTCTCTCCCTCCCTCCCTCCCTCCCTCCCTCCCTCCCCCTCTCTCTCTTTGTGTGTGAACGTACGTCATCACCTGCCGCGTAAAACGTCACGAATGTGGTATTTTCCTACCTGAAACAAAGAAGAAAACCGCTAATAACATTTAAAATAATTGTTATGTATCATTGTGTCCTGTGTTCAGTGGTTAGGTAGTATGTCATGTCATGGCTGATCTGTAAAGGCATAATTACTAAATTTAAAATGCAAACGAAATGTTACGAAATATAACATTACGAACATTCACAACAAGACCGTCTTTGTGGCTGTTGCAGCTGCTCTTTCGATTCTCCCCACTGCAATCCACGATTTGCCACGACTCACACTGTACAGGTTTCAACATGCAAACAGAAGATCTAATACACAGTGATACCCGGTCCATGCCCTGACCTTACCTCCATCGAGCGTCCACCAATGAAGAGTCATCAAAGAACACTTCATTCTTCCTGGTGCTCTCAGCTGACGCCAACGACGAAGTATGAGACAGAAAACGTACGCATTGAAACTGACCATTAGCAATATCACGATGTTTAGCATGTCCCCTCTGCGACAGACTAACCCATAACCACAGAATGGAAAATACCACAGCCCGAAGACACCCAAGTGTCTACGGCAGGGACACATACGTACCTTCGCTAGACTCGTTGTAGTTAGGTGTCCGCGGACGTTATGACCGGTTCGTCAGCATGAAAACAGAAATAAACCAAAACAAGTGTGCAACGACATCACACGTACTACCAACATTGTCCGTACCTGCCGAACTAGCGCGATGAAAGGTCAGGAACCCTGCGTAGGACCATCTGAAAAGCAAACAAGTTGAAAATTAACAAACACAAACTGTGGAGTCGGTAGCAGCATGTGTGGATATGACAAATGCATAACTACCTGTTGCTCAGTGTTCTTCTTCAGATGTCTACTGACGTCACGACTGATGCGTTGCACGTACAACAGAAAAACGACAACATTAACAGGGCAACGGAAAATATGATGCAACCTGAGACCTGAATGGCAATACAGATAAGTTAAGACATTACTAGCTAAAGTTAACACTTACCCTTTAGAAATATCCCTTCTTCCGATGTCCGCTGACGTCACAGCATATGAAAACAGAAAAAAAGCGTTAACAGAGAATTAGTTAGTTAGTGGCTAGGTTCTCTTCAGCGTCCTCTTCTGTGTCCTCTTCTGCGTCCTCTTCTGTTCCATCTTCTGCGTCCCCTTCTGCGTCCACTTCAGCGTCCTCTTCGGCGTCCTCTTCGGTTCCTCTTCAGCGTCCTCTTCCTGGTCCTCTTCCGTGTCCTCTTCAGCGTCCGCTTCTACGTTCCTCTTCTGCGTCCCACTTCTGCGTCCCCTTCTGCGTCCACTTCAGCGTCCTCTTCAGCGTCCTCTTCTGCTTCCTCTTCTGCGTCCTCTTCTGGGTCACATCACCTGAAACACAAAACATCAGTTAAGAATTAGTGACTAACCTTTTGCTCGATACTCCCACTTCAGGTGTCCGCTGACGTCACGGCTGACGCTCTGCTTCTGCAACATAAAGGCGAACACAATTAACAGAGAAAAACCAGCCTTATGCAGCCTGCTAGCACATATTGACATCAAAACACTACTATCATCACACAAACCATGACACTTTGTTATCTTACATGGTGTGTTCCTGTCCTGTTGCTACTGTGGGGCCTAAGCGTATTTAAAATAAGCATATCGTTACACCACCAATTTATTCACATAGTAACGATGCAGATATTTCATAGACATGCACAAGTCGAAACACACACGCAGTCTATCACGCATGTGTTGGTGGAACGAAGCGTCGTAATTATCCATAACGGGACTAGTAAGGCATGCTATGATTGATAAACGTTACATAACGAGAACACTACAATCGTTTGCCCGTTAATAAAATGGCAACCGGAAGTCCCGAAATGAGAACAGCGAGTCTAGACTATGGTGTGACGTAATGCGCACGTTGAGACGGTGACGTCATATCGACGAAAAGTAACCGAAATAATATATATTATTATTATTACGCAATTTTTATAACACTGACAGTCACAAAAATTAAAACCAAGCTATATGGCCATCTTATTTGAGTAATTTTGTGTGATAATGACCCTGAACATTTAAGCTGTGCTCGCTCTCGGTCTCAGAACCCTTTGACGGACCCGTCTAATCAATTACGTTGCAACAGCATTAGAACCGAACATTTTCGTCGTTCCTTACGCGTGACATGTTGCTACATCTTATAGTAGACTGTAGATCTATATTTCAATAGTTATTGTTTCTACAAACTTACTGCGTGGACGAACGCTGCACGTTGCTTCACAACCAAACCACCAGGGCGCCTCATTCTCGATCGTTCACCATGGAAAATGGTCGTTTCACGTCATTTCCGTTCTAGACGGCAAAGCTTGAGCATGCGCATAAATTGCATCAATTATAGTTTCCGTTCTAGACGATAAAGGGGTGATCTATTAACTAAGTATTAAGTTATATAACATGTATATTAAAAAAAAAACAATAATAAATTACACATGTTAATATATTAAGCCGGGAGCCAGTCCAACCCTCAAAAAAAAATTCTTTTCATTAGAAGACACAACATATGATAACTGATAAATTGGGTCACCGCAAGGTGGTAATGATCACTCCCAACTCAGGGCCTTTTTCTCAGGGGGGAACAGAAACCCCCTTTTCGGGCCTGAAATGAAGTAAATTCAAATAGTACACGTGTGTCACTGGGGGTGCCAAACATATCTGTAAAGACACACAATTGGGCACAGACCAACCTGAGGCAACTGGGAAAAGCGATGGTGTATGATTTAGGGGTTTGCCACAATTCAATCCCATAGTGTGAGCCATTAATTGAGTCCTCCCAATATGAAAACAATTGTCCTCCGCCTGACAAGGGTTAGTGTCATAAATTAATATTTACAAATCTTTTTATATTATGCAGTAAAATGGCAATTTTCCCACATGGAAAACCTTCCAAGTCCATAAGCTTCGATTTGATACCAAGATAGCCTTCTACTTCGAAAATTATGCCCGCTGTGGGTGAAAAGCCTAATTCACCCCCTAAATCACTGACATTTTAATTATCAAATGTTGTGTCTTCTAATGCGCTATTATCGTTATTTTATTGATAATAATCATAATCTAATTGTTGATTTAATGTTTGTGAATGTTGTTCAGTTTGAATGTATGCATTAGAATTATATTGAAGGTCTAGGTCAACGATAAAAGTTAAGGTCAATGTGTTATATTCCGCGCATTGACTGCGCCGGCGCGAAAATCGAACTATGCTTGACCATGTGGCATGTGGTATCTAATTTTGAAGCTGTGTACTTGATAACGTGGTAATTTAAGTTTTATATTCAAAAATATTACTGTGAACTGGGAAGTACAACTGTAATTTTTATTAATATTTTTTTCTATTATCAATTAGTGTTATTTTATTGTAATCGTCTATATTTGATGTTAAATCACAATTATCTTTACGATACAATTAACATATATAAAAACAGTTATAACAGTGAATGTTCAGCTGTGCTGGCACTATTATAAGTGATAGGTGTGTTCACGGGCGTCGATCGGTGGGGGACGGGGGACGCGTCCCCCCACTTTTCACCATGGGGGGACAGCATAGGAATTGTCCCCCCACTTTTCAGCTCAGAAAACTTGCATATAGCCTGACTCACCACTCCTCTCTCTTAAAAGCCGCTATACAGGATTAGCCCACAGAGTTAGACGATAAACTCGCGATATGAAGTTCCGACCACCCATTATAAAATCGACTAGATAAATTGCTTGGCTGGACACACCGCGCAACTCGATCTTTCTTTAGTAAATAATCATCATGCCGGGCTATGTCGCTGCTGGGCTCTATCAGTTTGCAACCTTGTGTTCAATGTGAATAATTATCCAGTGGGATAAGCTGTATAGCCTCCAGCTTAGTCATTAAAGGGCTCTTTACCCGGATTGAGCTAACGACTGGACAGTTCGGTGGTTCCTGATGGGAGCAACTTAATTCCCCTTTGGGAACCCCAGGTTACAACAGTCATTGTGATCGAAGTAGCAAGTATGGTTATTTCCTGTATATCGTACAACTGTACCAACGCAGGGAAAAGAATAGAACTGGAGCAACTTTGTAAGTCGTAAGATCGAAAGCATGGGTCCGGGAGGAAAATATGCAGGGGAATGTTATCCCTTGCATTAGGGGGGGTTTAGCCAGCAAACCCTGGCAGTCGGTGTTGCACGGCCAGAATTATCCTTATAACACTGGCCAGTTTATCAAGTGCAAAGGCCTAGACTTGACTATGCCTCGACAGCGATGCGCCTTTCCAGGTCCACCGGCGAATGGGGAGGGATCCCAATTTGAGGAGTACTTTTTCACGGGCCGCACCGGCCTTTAAAAGTCCCGTACATGGATTCCTTGATCCAGTCTCTGGAAAGACGCTTTAGGTGAAAGCAACACGCCATATTTTCACATTTTCGCAGCAAACAGAAAGAGATGAATTCAAGCACATCGTTTCATCTGTCAATGAAATGTATGGCATTGACAACCTTGTAGAAGAAACTCTAGCGTGGTATGACGTATAGAAGCATAAGCCACTGGATGACAACTCTCTGGGTATGATCGAGCTGGTGAAGCAGACCACTATGTTCCCTGCTGTGCGCAAGGCTATCCTCATCGCACTGACTCTGCCTGCAACATCATGTACAGTGGAAAGGTACTTCAGCACACTGCGCAGGGTGAAGAACTGGTTAAGATAAACGATGAGTGATACACGTCTGTCCGGCCTCTGCATGCTAAGGGTCCACTGCAACAAAGTGAACAGCCAGAAAGACCGAGCTAATGAACAGGGTCATTGACAATTTCGGAAGAGAACCCCGACGGCTCCAATTCCTGTTCCAAGTGACCTGCTCTAACTGAATTAACTGTTGAAAATGTTTATGTTATTTTATTCATTTTGTATTTTCCATGTAATTTTTGAAATTTTGATTTTTCAGGGGGGGCAACTCCCCCTCCCTTGCCCCACCTCCGGACGCCCATGGGTGAGAATCTCAGTTATACAATATTATAGCTTAGGTTATAGTCTTTGCGAACATATTTATGTTCCACTGCCGTTAATGTATGAAATTAATAGTTTTTAAACATTACAGTCATATGCAAATTGACCAACAATAATACATGTCGGATGAATTATGTACCAAACCGATTTTTAATAATGTTACTGTGCATAGTAGTAGTGTGACACATTTTAAATTAACCTAATAATTATTGATAATGGGTACTGCCTTCCGCAGTTTCCCAGACGAAAAAAAGTAGTAGTTTGCCTAATGTAATTTATTTATTGTTATTACTATTGACACAGTATAATTAGTTAGTTGACTATCATAATGTTACTACTTTTCTACCTTTCTACCTTTTCTACTACTGTTGGTGTTGGTAATATTGGCAGCTCTGTTTTATTGTTGTTTTCCCTATTCTCTCATCCACTTTACATGGTCTGTTTTTTATTCTGTGAAATTGTAATACATTATACAGATCTGGGTGTTCTCGCCAATGTCTTTTAATTACTTTTTGTAAAACACCACATCAGTAGTGGATCTGGTAGAATACCAAATTAAATAGTACTAAGCTGTACTCACCCCTCACACAGTGAGACACTGTATACTAAGTATAAGCCTGTTGATTTGTTTCATAATGGCGTATTAGTGAGGCAACTGTTTGAACACATTGTATACAATTAAACAACACTGGCAGATGTCAGTAAATAAATAAAGTGATAACTATATCAAAAACTTGGCGCAGTCCTACGTATATACAGGGACTGCAGTGGCTTTCTGCCGTGCAGTAGCATGGCTGTCACCAGCCCATGTTGACTTCAAAGTATCATGATAGCGGCCAACCGATCTTGTTCTACTGGTGTGTTCTATTTATATCTATGGTGATGACAAAATTTCTTTGCCAAAGTGTTGGATTGGGAAGTTCTACACAGCATAGGCGTCGATCGGTGGGAGACGAGTGGACCACGTCCACCCACTTTACAGCCTGAGGGTCGAACCCTGTTATTAGGCTGACCTACATACACCTGTACTGTGATGTTCTTGTAAAATACATTATAGTAAAGAGATTACTGAAAAAGCCATAAATTTTGACCTACATTTTAAATTAAAAACAGCAATCTAAGGTATCCCCAGAAAATTGTGATCAATAGGCTTATCCATAGCCCAAAAATACCTCTGCAAACATTATATTAACACCAGTAGACTCAACATTTGTTTGTTGATGTTTCTTGATAATTGACCATTATATTATAAACATACAAATATACACATATATATTATATATATGTATATATATATATATTTGTGTGTGTACGTTTTTTTTTTCGATAAAAAATTACGTTACCAAATAATTATACAAAATAAAAAAGAACAAGTATCTACCGTGCTAGACGCCGCCTAGTGTCTGAGCAGATGATACGACTGTCAACAACGCAATGGTTTGATTGGACAGTGTCACGTTTATTAAACAAATCTTGTAGAATTAAAAACTTTACATTAAATATAACAATGTAATAAACATAGTGTAGACGTCTGAACAATGGGTGTGGATATGGCTGCAAAAATGGTTCAATGGTTCACTCCTGTGTCCCAATGTCATGATCCGAGACCACACAACACACGTGGGGAGTGACACTGAAGCTCATACTCAGCACCCAATATTCATTCCTGGCAGTGGTGCACAAGTTATTAGCAACAACTCACAGTTGACAAGGACATGAACTGAACTGTTAAAAATAACATGATAATTACATTAACTAACGTCAAAAGCAGCTAGGTGCACGATATAAAGGACTTCATCACAGTTGTCACTTCTTGCTGTCGTCCAGCTTGTGAACACAGATATTATGCACACTGTGGCCACAGTCTGGACACCAGAATATGGATACTTTGTGACGTCACCAGTCTGAACACATGCCACAGTCACACTTATATGGGACACGTGTCACCTCCATGTCTGTCAGAACGTCACAGACCGACTGACATCAGGTGTCAGTGCATCTGACTTGGACCTCTCAACAATGCACACAATAAAATCGTGGTGGGATACCATGTTCTTGAAGTAAGACAAATGTATAAAACGGTAACCCACTTAGCAAAATAGACATCAAACTGTAAACTACGTAGTAAACTACAGTGTTTATGTAAACTACTTAGCAATATAGTTCACAGTGCATATTTTATACGATATACATATTAAATTATTCTGACGTTTACATTCTTATGGATGATTCAAAAGTGTTGTGCATTAGTTTTGTAATGTGCCACAACGAACACCAGTTTCGATGATTCGAAAAAATTGTATCAAAACTATATGAAAATACAAATCCAATGGTATACGAGTAAACTACTCTACTATCACTGGACCATTACTTGGCAAAACCACTAATAACTGGATTATACAAAATATATAAACAGTTATTCCATTTGCAACTGCTGGCTTCAATCACCAACGTAAAGCATGTAAACCATATAAAAACTATAAACCATAATTACATAAAGCATGTTAATGATTATTTCCATTTGAAGATTTTGATCACATACGTTTCAAACCTAAAGCTCAACTACAGAGATCATGCTAACAGAGCATTGGAATGTTTCAGTACCTCCTCCTGGTGCAGGACCTGTCAACTACACTAGTGCCACTGGCATAGCGACCTATCAGAACGTGCATTTATCAGTTAAGATGACCTTATTAATCAATCACACTTTCCATACCTTTCACAGTCCAGCATTTTATTGTAGGGATAATTGTAATAAAACTGTTGGCTCATATGTCTTTGGTCAGGTGCAGGACGAAGCTTTATAAAGGCAATTAAGACAGGCATATCCTCTTCAGACTTCTTCGCCTACTTGCGATCAGGCAGTGCACCCCACATGTCTGCCCTCTCCTGTTTACCCTCGGGGGTGTCGGAGTAGTCGATGGTGTCAGCGTGGAACACCCCCACCCCCCTCAGACTCATTTGGTCCGCAAACTTGTACTTGATCCGCAGACTCTGAGCGTCATCATACCAGACCTGGGACACATCTCCACTGTCTTTGTGCTGCAACACCATAAACATTATGGTTAAAACAAACTGTTTACACTAGCATTTAATGTCTTATTTTATATGACATTCACAGCTCCAATTTAGACTTATACATTTTGTTACAATGTTTACTGTTTGCATGTAATACTCTATGGTATCATTGTATTTGTATATTATATATTTTACTGTAATAAATATACACCTTTTCCTAATTATTGAATACACCTTTATCTACACTATCCAATATAGTTCACAACTGGAGCATAACAATTTGGTTTCAAGAGTCAATCACCTTGTAGGAGAAATAGGGAGACTGGGAGGCAATATCCCACATTCGGCCAGTGAATGACATCTTCAGAAGTTGCCCCTTCATGACTGAGTAGTTCAGCTGGACCCCAGCGGCATCACTGCAAGGGGCGCCATGATACAGAACTTCCTTCATCAGGCATCTGTTGTCCTAAAAGTTGAAAGGGACACAAATACACATGTAATCATGTTCATTATATATTTGGTTCAGAGATGCCTCCTGCATTGCCAGTAGAACTTTGCTTTATTAATTTTCTCAATTTTCCAACTACCTCAATGCACAACTTTTGAGCTAACCTTTCTCACAAAACCACAATTTCGAATCTGTATGTGTGTGTGTGTGTGTGTGTGTGTGTGTGTGTGTGTGTGTGTGTGTGTGTGTGTGTGTGTGTGTGTGTGTGTGTGTGCTGCGCGCGTGTGTATGAATGTATGTATGTAAGTATGTATGTATGTCTTTATGTGAGTGTGTGTGTCTGTTTATCTACACACGCACGCACACTCTCTCACTCGCACACACCACCACCCCACCCACCACACACACACACACACACACACACACAACACACACACAGAAGCACACACAGATGCATGTAGACATACACATATGCAGACCGCCAGACAGACATGACACGTACAACAACCGCAGTGTCCAGAATTTATGTCCTCTCAAAGAACTACACCCTTGCAGACCTGCTCAAATGAACACCATCTCCAATTCTCTGGGAAGCATTCAGCCACATTCAAATTATTGTGTGAAGATTATTTACACAAATATATCCACCATAGTCAGGTACTCATTTATACCATACAGCTGAATGAATTGGAGCAATGTAGTAATAACAAATTGCTGAAGATTCGCATCAGTGTCTAGAAAGTCCAAAGCTGAAATACTGTTTTGCCAAGGTTATCCTATAATAACATTCACGCACCTTTGTGTAGTGAAGACAAGGGTAGTCGTAGCCGTACCACGGCAGTCCCAGCACCAGTTTATCAGCTGGTATTCCCAGCTGAAGAAACTTCTTCAAACCTGTAATAAATAAAGGAGGAACTGTAGACACAAACTGGAAACAAGTAATTATTAAACCATCCACACAACATTTTGATATTATTTCATGCTGGAAGTGCATACATTTATATTTGCACGCATGCATATATACCATGTGCCATATACTGCCATCAAATAAAAATAAATACCTGGTAGCGTCATCGTTAAACAACTTAATAACATTACATTTACTTGATTATCTCAACTTAGCCATGGTGACATAAACATTCACTCAAACATGACCACTAAGCAAGCTGACGTCATTTGGATAGAGTTTAAACCAAATTAAATGTATGAATGTTTCAATTATTTACATCTGTTTGGTGATATCTGCTTTTGCTCATCTAGTATTTCTTAAGTGACATAGGACGTAGAGATCAGAGAAAAAGAAAGAAAGGCGTCATCCAAGAGACAGAGAGAAGGTGGTGACTACGTGGGCTCACTCTGAATGAGAACAGCCAAAGACAGAGCAAGACAGAAATGTCTAGCTAAGGATTACATCCAGTAGTGGATGGACACGCCAAAGCCTGGGTGAAAAGGCATCCCTTAAACAGAGGTTACTTGAGCTCACAAAGTCCCAGAAATTATCAAGATCTATGTGTGTGACAGGTGTGTGGTCATGGTAAAATTATGTAAAACAGTAACACCACCTACTGAGTGGAAATAATACTAATGCACACTGACATTACTGTAGCTATCACAACTTGGGTGTGTGTGGCAAGTTATGTCTTGGCAACATAGCTTTATGTAGAGACCCGTCCACCCGTTATTTGGACGGGTAAAAACGAAAATGGACGGGTGGTAATATGGACGGGTAAAAAAAGGAGCAAAAAAGATCTTCCAAAACCATAGATATTGTTAGTTATGCCTTGAAAGTGAGTGAAAATATGTGTGTTTGTAGTCCATTTCAGGTCATCAGACACATTTAAAGATTGTAAACTGGCTTAACAGTTAACATCCATGTGTCCACCAAAACATGTGTGATTGGCAATAATTTTATCCTGCATAAAGTCCTTCTTGGCAACCAAACTATCTCAGTTGAATCACGAGGGTGGTTTTGGAAAACATTTGCCCATCTAAATTGCAAGTTTCACCCTGTATTTTGAGAGGGGTGGGAAAGGAAAAATTGCCAAAACAACTGCAAACATACACAGGATTCTACTAAAGATATCAGTTTGACAAGGCAATTGGCATTGTACTGCATACAGAGTGTTGCCTTCTAGCAACATACCAGTGCTGGTTTGGTTAACCGCTGAATTAGCCCAAGCAACACATTCTCCAAATATCTGGCTCCGTTCGTCATATGCCATAACAATTGCAAGGTCAGCGATCTGAGTGAGTCTCTGGTAGTCATAGCAACGGATGTCTATGCAGTCAGGTGACCATGCAATAGCAACACTTAGCTGAAAGACAAGGCTGTGAAAAGGCGTTGTATTCATAGTAAAGTCCGTCTTTGTAAAGGTGGTGTAAAGTGATTTTTATTGATTGATTTTATATGTTATAAAACTTTGTTATTTTATATAAATGGCAAATTATGTATGTTTACAGAAAGGGATATTAAAGATGACGCCTCGAAAGATGACTAAAATGTTACATACTTCAAATAAATATCACTGTTACATTGTTCAGTCAAAAAAGTGTCACCAATGAAACCAAAAATACAAAACAAATATATCAATACAAACAGATTAATTATTGTTCCGGCATTTTGTAATTGTCGTAATTTTTTTATTTACTTGTAATTTGATATTCTACAGGTTTTTAGTGATGAGAAATGCCACTAATACCTCGCAGTGAATCGGACAATGAAAATCACAGTAAACCCCCTTTATAAGACAATTGACCACCAAAGAACCTACCCTTTGCTGTCTTGTTTAAGGGGCTATTTGGCCCAACGTTATATCTCCCAGTCGCATCATATGCCATAATGAACATGAAATCTAGAATGTCAGCAAATGCCCGGAAGTCGTAGCGTCTGTACCCATCAGGAATGTAGGGAATGGCAAATGTGACCTGCAGCAACACAGTACACAGCTGTTGTTAACAATAATCTACATAATTATTAATAGTAAATACATATGAACATGCAACACCATTTATAGCAGGTTAAACTGGAAACAGCCTACATCCATACTATTCCATAGCCTATATTGTAGACGGCCACATTATTATGGTCACTATCAGGAATGTAGCCAAGCTGACTAAAGTACAGTCAAACCTTAGTTGTCACCTTGGAAATATAGCCACCTCGTAATTAAGGTCAGTGTCAATCCCAATCCAACCAATTTATGTAACAACAAAGTTGGGTCCCTCTCTCCCAGTTCCAAGGGTAACACTGAGTGACGTTTCACTCATAGTGCACTAATATCCTGTGATTTACTGTTGCAGGAATATTTTAGAACTGTGTTGGGATGAGCATAATTTATAATTGTCAAGTGGATGGACATACCACAATAATTTATGAATTTATTCTATGTAGCTTTATTTATGTTTGAGGATGCATTGCCTTTCCAAACTGCAGGATGGTGAAGCATTACCTGTCCACAGTCCATTCTTCAAGACTCGGTGATGTATTGGCCTGTTAATATCCTTGCATTTTGGGGTTTCCAATTAGCCCATGCTAGTTATAATTTCACCCAAACAATGTCATTATAAACATTAATACTGCATCATGTGCCGGCGTGTTACTAAGTCATCCCTTCACCTGTGGGTTCTTGTAGCGTCTGCGTAGAGCATCTGAGAGTTCCCTTATGAGCGCTGTCAAGGCGTCCCTCAATTTCGGCTGGTCTTTGCTGATTGCTTGCTCATAATCAACATTGAGACCATCCAAGAAGTTGTCCTCAACGTATTTCACATGTTCAAGCACCCAGCGATGGCGATCAGCCGCATCAGTTAGATTGCCTTTTGTAAAGTCCGCTGGAGACATAATTTCAAAATGAGTTGTAATAAGTTATGACCTGTCAACATCTTTATTTTCCTTTGTGATCTGCATACTTAGTGTGTGTGTGTGTGTGTGTGTGTGTGTGTGTGTGTGTGTGTGTGTGTGTGTGTGTGTGTGGTGTGTGTGTGTTGGTGTGTGTGTGTGTGTGTGTGTGTGTGTGTTGTGTGTGTGTGGTGTGTGTGTGTGTGTGTGTGTGTGTGTGTGTGTGTGTGTGTGTGTGTGTGTGTGTGTGTGTGTGTGTGTGTGTGTGTGTGTGTGTGTGTGTGTGTGTGTGTGTGTGTGTGTGTGTGTGTGTGTGTGTGTGTGTGTGTGTGTTTGTGTGTTTGTGTGTGTGTGTGTGTGTGTGTGTGTGTGTGTGTGTGTGTGTGTGGTGTGGTGTGGTGTGGTGTGTGTGTGGTGTGGTGTGTGTGTGTGTGTGTGTGTGTGTGTGTGTGTGTGTGTGTGTGTGTGTGTGTGTGTGTGTGTGTGTGTGTGTGTGTGTGTGTGTGTGTGTATATGTAATGTGGAACAGTAACATAACATTAATGATATGCAACAACAAAATTATTTTACATTTGCACTGGTGTATATTAAATCACATTTTTATCATAACTTTTTACTCTACATACTGCTGTATTTCATGTCTGTTAGCATACGAATTAGAATTGTTACTTGCACAAAGACAATTATACCAAAATATATAAGTTAAATAGACTGCATGATAAATTGGTCTGTAAATGTTTGGTAAAACCAAGTCATGTGATGAATTTGTGATAGCAATATAATGTGCTACACATACCTTGTCTAACAACTCTCACACCTTGACTGTGAGCATAGCAAAGGAGACTAGCGTTTGAGTAGCAGACAGCAATTGTTGTAATCTTCTTCCAGTCGTACTTCATCCAGTTGTTAGGAAATGACGAGTACACAAACGTCTGCAACAAGAAGTGTTTTGCTATTAACTATCACAGAATACAATTCAGAGCATAAAGAATATGAAAATTTACCAATTTTAATGGCCACGAGGGGGGCATAATAGCAATACTCTACAAAGTCTATGCAAAATGAGAGAAAATAAAAGGGTGCCAAATAGCTACTGAGATATGGCAGCTAATTGTGGATGGCACACAGGAGATGCAGAGAGATGACATCATTAAGTCAGTAGGACTGAAGGACTAACAAGCTAGAAGCCACAATTTGACAGCTAGGCATCAGAATCCATGCTTGCAATTATACATTCAACAGACTTAGTTGACATGGAAACATGAGCAGAATAGAGATTGACATTTCACCACACACAAAACCCAATCCACAATTATTTCAAGTGAAATTTCAAGTTTAATAACAATAGTTCAAATTATAAAATGTGGCTAAGTTGCATGGCCATTGGCATAATACTGTATTGGTATTGTTATAAGCACTGTTGGCATCACTATAAGTATGTTGTTATTACTGGCATTTGCATGAAGCCACAGATGGTGACGGAATATACAACTACCCCGGGGGTATGCATGATGCTGGTACATGGGTGTTACTAAGTTTCTTATAATTATAATGCTACAGGTGATTAGTCTGCTAAGGCTTGACTGAATCACATGCATTGCATAGCTAGATTAGTATTAGCCACTGCGTTATCACTTATCATGCAACACTTTATAAAATTCTGAACAATTCAAAGATGGGCATCATTTTGCATAACCTTTTTAAAAGAAAAAGTTGACTTTTCTAGCTGCAGATGCTATGCAATTACATAAAATCTGTCCTCAAATGAGACATCGAGTGATAGTGTAGTTGTTAGCACATCAACTTGGCATACTGGCACACCAAGGCACAGTTGCTATGGTGTAAAAATGTGCCTCTCAGTATCGATTTGGGGTCAATGTAAAAGAACCAGAACCAATGATGATGACAAGAACCTTCAGGTCTATTTTGGTTGGCCTTGGGGCGCTAATGTTTTTAAAAAAGACTGCATGATTGGCTCAATGTACTGTTGTCACTGAGTGACAGTGAGTCGGAGACTTCATAAGTCATGATAAGATCATAATTATTATATTTATTTATTTTTATTGTGACGTCACTGCTCTGCGAATAGTAATGTGACCTTATTACATGGAGACTATGATCAGTTAATAGAACGTTGCAGAGTGCTGGAAAATAGCACATTATTTATAGGGCCTTTTCAAAACGGTTTTACAAACTTTTTGATGTGTGTGCATGTTCGGAATGTCATTCTACATCATATCCGGTACAAAGAAGTAAGACATAATTTTTTGAAATTGTGTTTTAGATCAATTTAATTGTCAAGTCAATGTAATTAACAAGCCGATGTCACAAGGTGTGAGCACATAGCACACCCCAGACGCATCATGGCCACAAAGGCGATGTCTTGCGATTTGCGAATGTCCCCAAAACTATGGCTACATCATTCATTTGTATTGTGTATAATGCAGATTTATTTGTTTTATGCTTAAATAAAAAAAATGCTAATTGTTTTTAATTCGACTTTGCAATGCACACGCAGGACATCACCTTTGCGGCTCTGGTGCGTCTAGCATGCGCCAACTGTTCGTGCCCTGTGACATCGGCTTATTTACGTCTACTCGACGGCATTAAATTGATCTAAAACCCATTAAAAAATTAAATCTCACTTCTTTGTACCGGAAATGATATTCCGAACACATACATATCAAAACGTTCGTAAAACCGTTTTGAAAAGGCCCTAATAATTTAGTCCCGTTAAGCGGAAGATTACTAAATATTTAATCGAATATAAACAGACCGAGTCGAGCCGACTTTCACGATTCCATGGCATCGTGATAGGGCCAAGCGCCATGACCATGGGACTATGGTCATGGTCATGGGCCCTGGCCAGGTAGAATGACAACACCACACGATTTGATTATCAAGTCAACAACCCCAAAGCGTGCTACTAACTTCCTTCTTCGGAGTGGTGAGAATCGGTTTACATAATTGGGGGTCACTGCACGGACATTTCGAGGTAGTGGCACCGTGAGACAGTGATGCCGTTTTCAAAATCAACAAAATAACAAAAAGCTTCATCGTGACAACATCTACTTTGCTTTGTTTGCACTAGTTTCCGTCTTCTTAGCTTCTGGCCCGGCTGCGTGACTTCGCCGAGAAGATGGAGACCGTAAAAGTGCTGCCATCTCACGGCACCTGGGTAATTGAAATTTACGCGTAACCAGTTATGTTTGATGTAAGAGCACAATAAGGTGTTCGTCCGCCATTATCCGTGCGACCAGAGTACCATATACAACAGCATTATGCAGGTTGTCTGAATTTCTGTGAGCACATATGTAGTGTGGAGTGAGTAGAAATCATGTTTTAGTGCAGCGTGGCATCGGAGCTGTCAAATTATGACAGCTGTCAGTCGGTGCATTTCTACGTATTAAAACAGTTATCATTTTGCTTGGTGATGTAATCAGGGGCATCCCGTGGGTGTAAGGTTTGAAAGAAGTTTGTGGGAGCATGAGGTATAAGTTCACGAATTTTTCATAGAACTTCTGTCTATGGGGGTAAATAAGCTGTGAAATTGTCAATAACACATCTCATCAAGATTAGTAGGAAATGAAGGAAACGTTATAATGGTCGCCTATGGAAAATGCAAATGTGGTCTGACTCCGTCTATGCGCGCAATAGTAAAATGTCATAGCTGAGTTTAAAAAAAAATTAAAATGCTGTGCTACTTCTGACAAGTTGTTGTCCTGCTGTAAGACCGCATTAGCAGCCAAGAATTTGTCAGTGTACTGGAGTCGCTTTCTCCAGAATATTTAGAGTAATCCAAGCAAACATTTAGAGTAATCGCAAAAAATAATTGGGTCCTGGGTCGCAAAACTGGGTTGCCGAGCCATTTTTAATGGGTCCCCAAGGGTCTCCAGCAACTTTTTCTTTTCGTGACTGAATGTTGCGTTTTCTCAAAATGATGAAATGGAGTTTGTTGTACCGCCAAATTTAGGCCTGAAAATTAATAATTTATTTGTGCCGTCTACCTGCTTGTGTACGTTATAAATTACTAACCTTACCATACCTTAGGACGGTTGTGATCGTAGGATCCTGTGTTCCTCTGTGATCAGCTCTTCGTTTTCATATAATCTATTAATGTAACTATCTGCTCCATCTTCTGCGTCCGCTTCTGTATCCTCTTCTGGGTCTTCTTCTAATTCTATGTCCCCTTCTGCGTCCTCTTCTGCTCCATCTTCTGCGTCCGCTTCTGCGTCCTCTTCTGGGTCCTCTTCTTGTTCTACGTCCCCTTCTGCGTCCTCTTCTGCTCCATCTTCTGCGTCCGCTTCTGCGTCCTCTTCTGTGTCCTCTTCTTGTTCTATGTCCCCTTCTGCGTCCTCTTCTGCTCCATCTTCTGCGTCCGCTTCTGCGTCCTCTTCTGTGTCCTCTTCTTGTTCTACGTCCCCTTCTGCGTCCTCTTCTGCTCCATCTTCTGCGTCCACTTCTGCGTCCTCTTCTGGGTCCTCTTCTTGTTCTACGTCCCCTTCTGCGTCCTCCACTGCTCCATCTTCTGCGTCCGCTTCTGCGTCCTCTTCTGTATCCTCTTCTTGTTCTATGTCCCCTTCTGCGTCCTCTTCTGCTGCATCGTCTGCGTCCGCTTTTGCGTTCTCTTCTGGGTCCTCTTCTTGTTCTACGTCCCTTTCTGCGTCCTCTTCTGCTCCATCTTCTGCGTCCGCTTCTGTGTCCTCTTCTGTGTCCTCTTCTTGTTTTATGTCCCCTTCTAGTCCTCTTCTGCTCCATCTTCTGCGTCCTCTTCTGCGTCCTCTTCTGGGTCCTCTTCTTGTTCTATGTCCCCTTCTGCGTCCTCTTCTGCTCCATCTTCTGCGTCCGCTTCTGCGTCCTCTTCTGTGTCCTCTTCTTGTTCTATGTCCCCTTCTGCGTCCTCTTCTGCTGCATCGTCGGCGTCCGCTTATGCGTTCTCTTCTGGGTCCTCTTCTTGTTCTACGTCCCTTTCTGCGTCCTCTTCTGCTCCATCTTCTGCGTCCGCTTCTGTGTCCTCTTCTGTGTCCTCTTCTTGTTTTATGTCCCGTTCTGCGTCCTCTTCTGCTCCATCTTCTGCGTCCGCTTCTGCGTCCTCTTCTTGTTCTATGTCCCCTTCTGCGTCCTCTTCTGCTCCATCGTCTGCGTCCGCTTCTGCGTCCTTTTCTGGGTCCTCTTCTTGTTCTATGTCCCCTTCTGCGTCCTCTTCTGCTCCATCTTCTGCGTCCTCTTCTGGGTCCTCTTCTTGTTCTACGTCCCCTTCTGCGTCCTCTTCTGCTCCATCTTCTGCGTCCGCTTCTGCGTCCTCTTCTGGGTCCTCTTCTTGTTCTATGTCCCCTTCTGCGTCCTCTTCTGCTCCATCTTCTGCGTCCGCTTCTGCGTCCTCTTCTGGGTCCTCTTCTTGTTCTACGTCCCCTTCTGCGTCCTCTTCTGCTCCATCTTCTGCGTCCGCTTCTGCGTCCTCTTCTGGGTCCTCTTCTTGTTCTACGTCCCCTTCTGCGTCCTCTTCTGCTCCATCTTCTGCGTCCTCTTCTGGGTCCTCTTCTTGTTCTACGTCCCCTTCTGCGTCCTCTTCTGCTCCATCTTCTGCGTCCGCTTCTGCGTCCTCTTCTGGGTCCTCTTCTTGTTCTACGTCCCCTTCTGCGTCCTCTTCTGCTCCATCTTCTGCGTCCGCTTCTGCGTCCTCTTCTGGGTCCTCTTCTTGTTCTATGTCCCCTTCTGCGTCCTCTTCTGCTCCATCTTCTGCGTCCGCTTCTGCGTCCTCTTCTGTGTCCTCTTCTTGTTCTATGTCCCCTTCCACGACCTCTTCTGCTCCATCTTCTGCGTCCGCTTCTGCATCCTCTTCTGGGTCCTCTTCTTGTTCAATGTCCTTTTCTGCGTTCTCTTCTGCGCCATCTTCTGGGTCCGCTTCTGTGTCCTCTTCTGGGTCCTCTTCTTGTTCAATGTCCCCTTCCGCGTCCTCTTCTGCTCCATCTTCTGCGTCCGCTTCTGCGTCCTCTTCTGGGTCCTCTTCTTGTTCTACGTCCCCTTCTGCGTCCTCTTCTGCTGCATCGTCTGCGTCCGCTTCTGCGTTCTCTTCTGGGTCCTCTTCTTGTTCTACGTCCCTTTCTGCGTCCTCTTCTGCTCCATCTTCTGCGTCCGCTTCTGTGTCCTCTTCTGTGTCCTCTTCTTGTTTTATGTCCCGTTCTGCGTCCTCTTCTGCTCCATCTTCTGCGTCCGCTTCTGCGTCCTCTTCTTGTTCTATGTCCCCTTCTGCGTCCTCTTCTGCTCCATTGTCTGCGTCCGCTTCTGCGTCCTTTTCTGGGTCCTCTTCTTGTTCTATGTCCCCTTCTGTGTCCTCTTCTGCTCCATCTTCTGCGTCCTCTTCTGGGTCGTCTTCTTGTTCTATGTCCCCTTCTGCGTCCTCTTCAGCTCCATCTTCTGCGTCCACTTCTGTGTCCTCTTCTGGGTCCTCTTCTTGTTCTACGTCCCCTTCTATGTCCTCTTCTGCTCCATCTTCTGCGTCCGCTTCTGCGTCCTCTTCTGGGTCCTCTTCTTGTTCTACGTCCCCTTCTGCGTCCTCTTCTGCTCCATCTTCTGCGTCCGCTTCTGCGTCCTCTTCTGTGTCCTCTTCTTGTTCTACGTCCCCTTCTGCGTCCTCTTCTGCTCCATCTTCTGCGTCCGCTTCTGCGTCCTCTTCTGGGTCCTCTTCTTGTTCTACGTCCCCTTCTGCGTCCTCTTCTGCTCCATCTTCTGCGTCCGCTTCTGCGTCCTCTTCTGGGTCCTCTTCTTGTTCTACGTCCCCTTCTGCGTCCTCTTCTGCTCCATCTTCTGCGTCCGCTTCTTCGTCCTCTTCTGGGTCCTCTTCTTGTTCTACGTCCCCTTCTGCGTCCTCTTCTGCTCCATCTTCTGCGTCCGCTTCTGCGACCTCTTCTGGGTCCTCTTCTTGTTCTACGTCCTCTTCTGGGTCCTCTTCTTGTTCTACGTCCCCTTCTGCGTCCTCTTCTGCTCCATCTTCTGCGTCCGCTTCTGTGTCCTCTTCTGGGTCCTCTTCTTGTTCTATGTCCCCTTCTGCGTCCTCTTCTGCTCCATCTTCTGCGTCCGCTTCTGCGTCCTCTTCTGGGTCCTCTTCTTGTTCGATGTCCCCTTCTCCGTCCTCTTCTGCTCCATCTTCTGCGTCCGCTTCTACGTCCTCTTCTGGGTCCTCTTCTTGTTCTATGTCCCCTTCTACGTCTTCTTCTGCTCCATCTTCTGCATCCGCTTCTGCGTCCTCTTTTCGGTCCTTTTCTTGTTCTATGTCCCCTTCTACGTCCTCTTCTGCTCCATCTTCTGCGTCCGCTTCTGCGTCCTCTTCTGGTTCCTCTTCTTGTTCTATGTCCCGTTCTGCGTCCTCTTCTGTTCCATCTTCTGCGTCCCCTTCTGCGTCCACTTCTGGGTCCTCTTCTTGTTCTATGTCCCCTTCCGCGTCCTCTTCTGCTCCATCTTCTGTGTGCTCTTCTTGTTCTATGTCCCCTTCCACGACCTCTTCTGCTCCATCTTCTGCGTCCGCTTCTGCATCCTCTTCTGGGTCCTCTTTTGTTCAATGTCCCCTTCCGCGTCCTCTTCTGTGCGATCTTCTGCGTCCGCTTCTGCGTCCTCTTCTGGGTCCTCTTCTTGTTCAATGTCCCCTTCCGCGTCCTCTTCTGCTCAGTCTTTTTAGTCGACTTCTGCGTCCACTTCTGGGTCCTCTTCTTGTTCAATGTCCCCTTCCGCGTCCTCTTCTGCTCAGTCTTTTTAGTCGACTTCTGCGTCCTCTTCTGGGTCCTCTTCTTGTTCAATGTCCCCTTCCGAGTCCTCTTCTGCTCCGTCTTCTAAGTCGACTTCTGCGTATATGTGCGTAATTTAAAAGGGTTCCCAATTGATCCAAACTGAGAGTTCCTCGCCTTTGACTGCTCCATGGCGCGGTAGCATCCATGCTGGTGCAGTGGTTATTGAGAGCAATCAAATCTGCGAGGTCTTTCAGAAGCGTAAAAACGATAGGCCAGAGCCAGCGCTTATTTGACCGCTGTGTCGACCCCTGCGTATCCGTACCATTACTGCGACCGGAACTTCAAGATACGAACTGAATTTCATGACACTTTGGTCATCATCGGCCATGATGGACGAACTTTATTATAATTGTTATGCATTATGGTGTGAAATGGAGAAGGCGTCGGTATTATCATTGTTTTATTATATTATAAATAATTATGAGAATAAAATGCACGCTAGAAGTAAAGTGGCAACCGGATGTCATATAAAGAGAATAAATCGCGGTTCATGGTACGATGCAGCCTTTCGTGACCGTGACGTCATATTATCGAAATGCAAATTTAAAAACGCTGAATGTAAACTAAATTTTACATCATTTGCTATTTATTTATCTTTGTGATATTAACGAGTGACGATGCCACCAACAACAGCTGCATGAATTGATGGCATCCAACCAGAAGTTTGGAAAATGGAGACCAGCACTCAATATCAAATTCCACGAATTCTTTGTCTGCTGCTGGGAGCAGAGCAAACTCCCACAAGATCTCCGTGACGCCGTCATCATCACCCTGGACAAGAACAAAGGGGAACATTCTGACTGCGCCAACTACCGCGGGATATCCATTCTCGTCATTGTCGGCAAAATCTTAGCAAGAGTATTAGTGAACAGGCTTGTATATATTATTGCAGAAGAACATCTCCCAGACAGCCAATCGGGGAACCAGCGCTGAGACTGATTCTGGAGAAGTGCCGGGATCAAAATAAAGGAGTGTTCATCGCCTATGTAGACCTAACAAAAGCGTTTGACACCGTGAGCAGAAAAGGACTTTGAAAAATTCTTGGTGGCCTAGGCTATCAACCAAAGTTTCTAGGCCCTTCAGAATCACAACTGGCGTGAAACAGGGCTGCCTTCTTGCTCCAACGGTTTTCGCGCTTTTCTTTACCATGATCCTCCAACATGTCACAGAAGACCTTGATGACGAGGATGGTGTGTACATTCGTTTTCTTATAGATGGCAGCCTGTTCAACGTAAGCCCACACAAAGACCAACGAGAAACTGGTCATGGAGCTCCTGTTCGCTGACGATGCTGCCCCTGTTGCCCATACTGACTCGACCATGTAGCGAGTAACATCTTGCTTTATACAGGAGCCGCTCAGCTCTTCGAACTTGAAGAACGTCTGAAAAAGACTGAAATTCTCCATTAGCCTGCGCCACAACAGTAGTGTCAGACATATCCATTAAACAGCCAGAACTGAAAGCAGTCCACCAGTTCAGCTACTTAGGATGCGTTATCACATCTGATTGCCAAAATAGATAAAGAAATGGGCAATAACAATATACAGAAAGACAAGAAGATCAATGTCTACAAAGCTGTTGCGCTGACCGCTCTACTGTATGATCATCTATCGTCGCCACCTCCGTCTGGAGTGACTTTGTCACCAACATCGAGGTCCTTGAAATGGCTACGTTTACAAGCATTGAAGCCATGCCCCTCAAAACACACCATCGCTGGGCAGGACGTGTCTCCGATGTAGAAGACCATCGCCTATCAAAGATCACGATATATGGAGAACTAGTCACTGGCCATCGTGACAGAGGGACACCTCCGAAAAGATACAAAGACACTTTGAAAAGGTCCATCGCCACTTGCAAGGTCGATCACCGTCAGTGGACAACACAATCAACAAATCGCATGAACTGGCGACGCACAGTTTACCAGGCTACCTCTTCCTTTGAAACCAGACGATGGGCCAACATGGAAGACAAAAGGAGAAGGCGGAAAACCGGGACCCTTCTGACACCACCGCTGAACAGACCGTGACGTTCAGCCGCTGTGGAAAAATTGGCCTATCTCGGATATGTTTCATCAGTCATCAGCGTGGACAGACTTCCTCATTCATGAATCTTCGTTCGCAAAGCAGAGCCATGATGATTACTGAGCGATTAAATCAACACCAAAAACGGTGTGCTTAGATAACAACTTTGGAAACATGAAGGGTGAGAGCCGATTTATTGGACGTTTTTAAAATAATAAATGGGTTGGATAGTATTTTTCCTGCCGATTTCTTTATTATGGAAAATGAGGATGGCAAAACAAGAGGGCACCCTTACAAAATACACAAATAACACTCTAGGCTTGATATAGTAAACGATTGGAATAGACTTCCTGGAAGTGCTGTTATGTCCGCAAGCGTCAACCAATTTAAATGTCACATTGACAAGTATCTACGAAATAGGGCGGAGGATTACACGAGTCAGCGATTGACTCCCTTCCTCATCATCTCCCCGACTACGTAATAGAAGAGGATTCAAGGTAGATTCAAGGTAAGGTAAATTTACCGTCGCCGTGCATTTTGTCGGAAAACAACTTGAAAGTTCGTACGGCATACATTTTCGCTGTTGAGCACACTTGAAATATTGCTATAAATAGTATAATTTGAACAGACCTACCTCTCAACTGAATGCAGGTGCGTTCTCATGTTAGGATATAACACCAGTACGTTTCTTCCCGAATACTGCGGCGCCTGGCCCATAGCATCCTCGATCGTTCGCTGTGGATACTGGAAACCAATGTTGACGTCATTTCCGCACGAACAGTCACGTGCGATATGTTACCGTCTTTTAAACGGCGATCGCGCAACAATGTTACACTATTTCCGTAATATAATGCCTGAGCCTGGGGCTGTGATGATGTTGAATGATAGAGTTAACAAACCGACGTATAAAAGTTTCGTAAAATTAGAGGGCCTATTTATAACGGCGAAATTGAAGTGGGTCCGGATTCGACAAAAAGAGCACATCGTTTAGCCAACGATGATTACATTTAATTTCCGTCATCTCACGACGCCTCGCAAAATAACAGGCACAGTACAGCGTCACGGGTCTCTAAAACAATGGCGCCTTATGGTCGGCTGTGAACCAGTCAACGTTGGATAATTGCAGTAGAGGGCGACACATACACACACCTACACGACGTGCTTACCGGGTAGCAGACGACATCTATTTTGATGGAGAACACAGAGATTTGGCGAAATATAAACGATCTGCGGAACATACTTCTGCAGGAAGGGAGGATACACAGCTTGCGGCAGCAGTGTATTGATAGTGATAGTTCGTCAGTTGTTAATTCGGTACTGAAAAATGCCGAAGTGAAAGACTACGTCTACAGCTAGGACTGGTTGAATGGAAATGATATTTCTGCGTAGCGTGATATCACAGCTGCAAAATAATGATATTTGTCAAAAAGTGAAAAGGTGCGTATGCAAACAGGTGTAATTTGGCCTAGAGGTGTCAACATTGGCAATCGGCCGCTGATTGAAGCAAAAATGAAAGGGTGTCAGGTTAGACACTGGATTGTAGGAGAAAGAGATGTCATTTTCACGAATTTTATACATGACATGTGTCGATGGAGACTAATTAATGTCTGAAATTTCCAATACCATGGATTAATTGTGTAACTCTTTTTCGAGTCATTTTAAAGACAAAATTAGTGTTATACAATCAACTTTCACAGGTCATACTCCGCACACGGTTCAGCAGACTTTCCACAACTAAATTTTCAACTTGCATCGTTTGAACCAGCTACAACTACTGAAGTGAGAAAAATCATCATGTCATCCCCAAGTAAATCGTGTGACCTTGATCCAATCCCCACCATACTACTGAAAGCATGCCTTGACGTATTAATTAAACCAATAACAGATATCATAAATGCATCTTTATGCTACGGCTTTTTCCCTGACGATTTTAAATGTGCCCATGTTAATCCAGTTCTTAAGAAATCAACTCTGCCTAAAGAAGAATTAAACAGTTACAGACCTATTTCCAACCTAAGTTTCATCTCAAAAATACTTGAAAAGGTTGTAGCTAATCGTCTCAGATCTCACATCTACAAAAATGGTCTATCCAATGTGTCGCAGTCTGCATATAAACAATTTCATTCTACAGAAACTGCTCTTTTAAAAGTACACAATGACATTAACCTCAACATCGACAATGGAAAAGTTACCGCCCTGACCCTGCTTGACCTATCCGCCGCTTTCGACACCATCGACCACAATATTCTCCTTACACGTCTATCAACATGGTACGGCATATCTGGCACAGCCCTGAGCTGGTTTACTTCATATCTTACTGACAGACAGCAAGCCATTAAAATAGGTAACTGCTTTTCAGACATGTTGCCCACGTCATGTGGTGTCCCACAGGGTTCTGTTTTGGGGCCTTTGCTTTTCACTTTATACACAACACCTTTAAGCTCTGTTGTCCAAGGTCACAACTTAGATCATCACCTTTATGCCGATGACACCCAAATCTACATTTCGTTGACTACACCAGATGCTTGCCGCTCCTTAAACCAGCTCAAGGATTGTCTCTTTGGATGAAAAATAGTAAACTAAAGTTAAATGCAAACAAGACCGAATTTATCATCATTGGTACCGTAACGCAGCGTGCAAAACTCGACGGCATTTTCCCGACACATATCCTAAATCAGAGTGTAACACCAGCCCCCTCCGTTTCAAATCTCGGAGTTAACTTTGACGAAAGCTTCAATTTCAAACAGCACATATCAAAAACATGCCGTTGCTGTTTCTACCATATCCGTGATCTTCGTCGTATTCGCAGATTTGTATCACTTTCTGTTGCTAAAACCATCGCGACAGCTCTAGTAAGCAGCAGACTTGACTACTGCAATTCCCTCCTTTACAATACTGCGAACAAGGATATTGCAAGACTTCAACGTGTCCAGAACTGCTTGGCAAGGGTAGTTACCCGTTCTCCTCGTTTTTCTAGCTCGGTGCCGCTTCTAAAATCATTGCACTGGCTCCCTGTGCATTATCGCATTATTTTCAAGATTTGCACAATATCCTATCAAGCACTCGCATCTAAACAACCAACATATCTAAACTCAATGCTAACTCCAGCAAGGAATTCCAGAGAGCTACGCTCAACCAGTAGTAACCCACTTTACATTCCTCGGGTTAAGACGAAAGCTGGGACCCGAGCTTTCTCGGTTGCTGCACCAACTCTGTGGAATTCGCTTCCTGTCAGTGTCAAGTCGGAAGGTAATATAGTTTCCTTCCGCCGACGTCTAAAAACATATCTCTTTAATGCTGCCTATCCTCCTTAGCTTCCTAGAACCTTCGTCCATCCATCAACGACTCACGCACTGTTCTACGTTTACGCAATTGCTTAACCCCTTGGTTTTGTCGCGCCACTGAGCTTGATTTTCGAGGATATTGGCGCATAAGAAGTTATTATTATTATTATTATTAATAATCCTAGTGGGAAATAAAAGAAACGTTACAATGGCCGCCTATGCCTATGGAAAATCAATTGGTGGTATCTACCCTAATTGAAATAGGCACTGTTTTACTATAAGAGGCACCAAAATGTGATTTGAGCGATGCGTGATGTTTTTTTTGTTGCATTTGAAGTCGCTGTTGACCGGAATACCGGGCAGCTATTATTTTCTGTTAACATTGCATCTAAAATGGTTTGAAACAGTAATTATTAAGCCAGTTACCATGTCATATGCATGAAAAAATAGAGTGATAATTTTGACTGTGTCAGAGTTACAAGCTGCATTATACACATCCTCTATGTATTAATATCCAGTTATGAAGACACCGAGAGCTTGTGCTATGAATGTATAAATAAAATAACGTGCGTTTTGTTTTAGATCTGTACCATGCGCAACATAAGTGACATCCTTCCAGTGTGACGATTTGTCACAGCCATTACGTTAACAATATTTTGTGTGCGATATATGTAAATGCGTGTTTCTTAAACAATAAATAAATACAGATTGTTATCCCAAAGGGAACTCATCGCAACCAATATATACGCGGTAACGCCTATAAACATCCACACAGAGGAATTAATTCATTATACTATAACGGGCGCGCATTTAGTACATTATTATATTATATTTTTTAATATATTTAATATTATAATATAATATATATATATATATATTATATTTAATAATATATATATATATATATAAATATATATATATATATATATATATATATATATATATATATATATATATATATATATATATACAGTGTATATATATATATAATACATTATATATATATACATATATATAATATATATATATATATAATAAATATACAAATACACACTACATGGTAATGCCCATGAACAGAGATACAAACATCCATGGGTATGCAAATGATATAGTTCATTATACTACATATATTACAAAACATTTGTTAATACATTATACATTGAAAACAAAACACAAATAACCACTTTTTGAGCGGTCTGCGTATATGTAGCTTCCCGTACAAAGAGTGTGGACCGAATTGCCAGTCCTTAGATATCTGCTGCTCGCGTGCTATGGGCCGAAACATCCGACACGGCACCCCTCTGTTTTAACGAAGTGGACCGAATCATCCGTATGAGTGGGTCGAATCGTCCATCGTGGTGGGCCGAATCCGTCTGGGGCCGAATCATCCGGGACTCTTATCACCTTGCGGTTGGCGCTGGCGATACTTGAATCAGGCGATATTATGTTTATTGCAAGCCAAAAAGTCGTAGATTGGCTGACAAACTTAGTAAGTATCATTTATAAGAAATCGCCGCTAGGTCATAGCGTGTTGGTAGTTAACATACGTGGACATGCTGGTTCAAATATCAGAGTGGAATTGTGATTATTGAATCATTATCATGCCGAATGGGTCTGAGCAAGTCCAAATCCAAACATTTGATAGGGTGTGGTGTCGTAGCAAATTTTTCTTTCGAAATTTATATTTTTCTCTGATAGTATTCACTATAAGAAGTACAATGGTAGTTGTTTCATGTCTTTAAGGGAAATATTAAATAAACTACATATGTGTAAAGTGACACATTATTATAATATTTAATATATAATGTATAATAATTTTTTTTAATATACAAATTACATATGTACTCTAAAAACTAAATAATAATTCATGTAAATCTGTCATCAAAGAATACCCCGGTGACGACATACAAAAGTCATATTTAATATAATTTTATAAATGTTAATGATCAATTATCATCAATTATCATAATTAATAAATTAAAATTATTTAATGTATCCTAACCAACACACAAAAGTATGAACGGTATGGTAAAAAAGGGAAAATAATACCAATAAAGAAACTAATATAAATTAGCTACATTAAACATGGCAGAAATTTATAAATTTACACAGTCATATGTGCAAGCATAAGTACTTGCTAACTATTAATAATAGTTTTAATCAAAGACACCCGCTATCAATCATGCCGGTATGTTTTGTATACCACAATAAGAGAACCGCACAGCCTTAAGTACACCGCAGAACACATTTCCTGCATATCTATTACATAGATGTTACTGGTTCTCAAATAAAGTTAAATCAGTATGTCATGGTCATATTTATCTCAATTTGTCTCCCTGTTACCTAGTGTCTTACACATTAACATCATGTTGTCATCTCTTAGCCATGGGGAATGTTATCCCAGCTTCCATTGCCATTATGCCAGTTACCATTTATAAATTTTGAATATAAATTATGCATTTGCACTTAGTAATGAAATGTCCCATTTGTTGTGTACCAGTACTGTGTTCTGACCCATATGCCAAAAAATCCATGGTGAAATTATTAACTTTTCATCCATGTTCGACTTTAAAAAAAAACTGTTTGCTTATATTCAATAGTCAAAGAGTAGGTTGCAAACCATGTTTTATGTCAATCTCACCATCCATTTTGTCATGGTCAAATTGTGTCATCAAAAGTTGGCATGACGATAACCACCTGGCAATTTTCCAGATCTTGTTCTTGTCTCCTAACAACCTACATGTTGGTATCATCTTAAATCTATAATAAAGTTTTGTACTTTTGTTCTTTGTACCCAATCAAAAACAAACAATAAATCGGAAACATTTTGCAAAACTAGCTTGATTTTGAACTGACATTGCAAAAATCAAGTAAGCTCTAATTTTGGTAACTTTCTATTTTGAAGCATATGTACTTGGTAATAGTTGCCTTTGCAGACAAGCTATGACATCTAGAAAGTCACCAGGTACTCAAGGTTAGATCAAATAATTATGATTTATAATTATATCCAGACATTTTAACATCAAAATGACTGACCTAAAATATGGTTGGTTTGTAACATACATTCATGAATGTTACCTAATATACAACAATTTTCTTCAAAATCAATCCTGGACAAGTCAGTTTCACTCAGTTTTTGGCATGATGTTTTACACACACATGCACAAACGCACGTGCGCGCACGCATGCGCGCACGACACACACACACACACACACACACACACACACATCAGAGCAGTAATGTAACAAATTACATTCACTTCGTTATTTTACTTAAATAAAAAAGTACTTTTCTTGAGTAACAAAGTACTTTTTTTGAAGTAGTTATAACGAAGTACAAATCTGTGCATTTTTCCTAAATGCAGCAAAGTACTCATTGTTAAATTTGTGAATATCGTACAAGTTCTGCGAATGATTTGCACCGGAAGCATGACACTGTTTTGTTTGCCATCAATATAGATGGCAGGATTTCTATATCAGTTGAACAAATGATTTGCTTTGTCACCTGATGAAGCCAGTGTGATAATTGCAATCTGGGGTCTGGCTCTGAGCCTGAACTGGGTGTCACAACTGCAGGACCACATCTCACTGGGCTGCTGAGACAATAATACTGATGAATAGACTGGGGTTGTTTAAAGCCTTGCATTGACTACCAGGTAGACATGAAAAACAGCTCCCTTACTTGTCTTCTTGTGTCTGGCATATTGTTGAAACAGTTTATAAGCTTTATATGTCCACTGTGAACTACACATGCTGTAGATATCCAGGGCTCCCCATTACATCACTGAAACAAATAAAATTAACTTATACAAAACTCGACAGCAACTCAACATCATCAGCTACGGCTACACGTAGCTCTGTAATTACCATAATATATCGGTAAATATATTGTGTCAAAGCATCGAATATTAGCACTGTATGGTTAGGGCTTAGGATAAGTTTAGCACTAGGATAAAACCATTTTCAATCAATCTGAATTTGTTGAAGCTCATTTTTGTAGCTATGCCACAACACAGTACCAATGTTATGGTAATCACTGAGCCAGGGCAGGTGGTGTCGAGTTGCTGTTGAGTTTTTGGCGAGTTTGTTTTCTGAATTATTTGATTTATTACAGGAATTTAAATGAATTTATTTTGTAACTTAATATATGTATATAAGATAAAAATTATGTGAGAGGTTTGGTGGCTGTAAGGGGTAGTTTTCATGATTAGGTCAGAAAGTAAAAGGTCGTTCTTATTTTCCCCATGATATGATAGTTGATATCTCATCTCGAGACTTGCTTGTTAAAATATTAGTTAACTAATATAATTCTGTCATTCCACATCATCCCAGGATATTTTGAAATTACGTATATAAAATTATTATTGGATAGGCAGACCTTAATATTATTACACTGTATATGTAGCCTGATCAATTTTTTACCAGTCCAAATATGTCCCAATAGATATTTTTTTTAGATATGCACATTCGTGCTCATACACACATACAGTCCAGTCCAAACATACATATTCTTATTCTCACAAAAAGCAAACATACATTAACCAAGGTCTCTAAATTATGAGAAAAAACACTATCAATTTAAGAAAATATAATAATTTACTTTTACTATGTGTGTGTCTGACTGTGTCATGCAAAATGATGGACAGAAATGGGAAAACTGCTGAGGGTATTTGTGTTCTCTTATATTATGTGGCTTCTTAAAAGCACGCTACTAAAATCATTGTTAATGGGTATCGTAACCATTAATGCTGTTGTGTAAAGCATGTCATATATGAGCAGAATTTACCGTTATTGAGTCAGTATTTGAATAATTCATACAGGTGCGAGCCAAGTACTGTATCTTTGTCGCCTTCATATGTGAACCTGTGCCAAGAACTGAGTCATGGTTTTCTTTATGTTACAGGTGTGAACCTATCCCAAGTATTGTATCATTGTTGCCTCCAAGTTACAGGTGTGAACCTATAACAAGTTCTATATCATTGTTGCCTCCATGTTACAGGTGTGAACCTATAACAAGTACTGTATCATTGTTGCCTCCAAGTTACAGGTGTGAACCTATAACAAGTACTGTATCATTGTTGCCTCCATGTTACAGGTGTGAACCTATAACAAGTACTGTATCATTGTTGCCTCCATGTTACAGGTGTGAACCTATAACAAGTTCTGTATCATTGTTGCCTCCATGTTACAGGTGTGAACCTATAACAAGTTCTGTATCATTGTTGCCTCCATGTTACAGGTGTGAACCTATAACCAGTACTGTATCATCGTTGCCTCCATGTTACAGGTGTGAACCTATAACAAGTATTGTATCATTGTTGCCTCCATGTTACAGGTGTGAACCTGAGCCAAGTACTGTATGTAGTATTGTAACGTGATTGTTGCCTGTATGTTTCAGGTACTTGTAGCCGTGGTTCTACTTTCCTGGGGATATATACTGTGGAGCTGTCGACATGCATCACTCAAGTTTATTCCAAACACCCCAGTTATAGTGCCCAGTGTGTTCCCCACAGGAAACTGACACGTACCATTTAACGTGCTGTATCTTTTTACATTTGACAAGAACGCATAGTTGCGGATGGAAGTTGTGGATGAAAGTGCGTCCATGCTGAGTAACCACGAGGTGTATACCCTCCTCACAGACATACAGAAAGGGCAGCATGGACATCGCAAGCCAAATAAGAACCAACAACTTCTCGCAACAGTGTCTTACTCCACGCTTAAGTATCTTGAGAAAACCCCTTGTTGTCAGCAGAGCCCTGACATCATCCACAAGTTCATGGTTGCAATCGAGTCGTTCAGTTTGACCAAAGCCGAGAAGCTGCAGCTGTTGAATCATCGACCGACAACCGCTGTGGAGATCCAGTTAATTGTTGAGGAGAGCGAAGAACGTCTTACTGAGGATCAGATTGACAAGCTGCTTGCCATCATAGCCAGCAGCCTGCCCAGTGACCCGGAGGAGGAGGTGACCGAGGGCAGTGGTGCCGAGTACATGCAGGTGGCGGAGTAGTGGACAGTAGTGACCCTACAATATTTGCTTCACCTGCATCTTACGAAGCTTCAACATCTCCAAACAGGTTACAATCACTGATAACACGACAGTTATCAGACGTTGAACGTTCAAGCCGGTGCACATTGTGAATACAGCATTGGTGTTGTATAAAAGACTCACCCGGGAAGGTATATTCCTAGTCTATTTTGAGGGATCATCTGTGGGAAGTGTTCGTTGTTATCTTATATCGAGGGCAACATTTGTCAACAGTTAACAATTGTTGTTAGAACAGTATGTTGTCATTGCATTAGTGTTAGTGTGTTACTACAGCAAAAACCTAGTGTGTGTGACCTCGTGCTGTCACCAGGTAGCGTGAGTGTGCGTGTACAATGGAGGCGATAGATCCACCACTCTACTATGCATTACTTGTTCCTGCAACCTTGCCTGTCATTGTCTTTTTCCTGCTGCTGGCATGGCTTGGCAAAATGTTCTTCACAAACAACTGAGACAGAAACAATGGTCACACGTGAGCCGACTGTGATTTCACTGATGTACTCTATCTGCCAGTTAGCCAACTGTATCATTGTAGTTTTACTAACATACTGTGTGTGCCAGAGGCAGTAATTTTTAAAAATACATTGCTAGAAATGCATGTGTCTTAGCCTTCTTTCACACCAGGCGGCAGCACATGGTTTACAACAAATGACAGAACAGTGCACACAGGTAAACTCATTAGGTGTATTCTGGGTGCATACAGTTTGTCATACACCCAACTTAATCGCATACACTCTAATTGCAAAACAGTAAATATTGTTTAAAAGAGAAAACGTTTTTGTACACAGAGGCACTATGTCATGATAGTATATTCACTGTTGCCAAGTGGGCTATAAATGATCAGAAAATTAGTAGATAGACTAAAATATTGATACAGGAGTGTACATTTGTTCGCTGGATTGATTGATGCAACTTATATTATAATGTCTGAAACATGACATTCTTGAAACTTTCACAGAAACTTGACACAAAAACATTCTCAAACGAAATTTACATGTTATTTAAAAGGGGGCTGAAACTTGTCCGACAACTAGGGCAGTTCAACTGTTCAGTTCCACCACTGACTTCAGGACATGTTCTACGTTTAAGCAGACCATGTACCTTGAGGAACTTGGCAAGGGCTGTGCTGTTGATTTTCTGTCTGTGAAGTGATAATTTTCCCATAAATTTATAATCGAGCTTTCTATAACTGAGCATGCTGTTGAAATCACCAGTGACGTAGAATAGAAGTTACACACAGCAAGATAGCTGAGGAGTTCATCAATTAATGTGTTCATTTTCATAGACAATATATTTATTTAATACAAATTAATTAATCGCACATCTGATGATTTTATTGTACATTAGAAACAATATGTCAGTCACCGGAGTCGTAGCAAAATTATTGTTGGGGTTGAGCTTTAGCGCAGCATGGGTTGGGGTGTGGTTAATGATTTTAGGTGATGTTCCAACTTGTTTCCCTTGATTTGCACCAAAATTAAATTTAAATATATTGGCAGCTAATTTCTTTCCCACAAATATTTAAACATGTGGACCCTTTCACTTTCGATTATACGGGACGCATTCATATAGGACAGTGAATAGCAGGGTCAGTATAGGTATATCCGTCAACAATTAATGTTCACCAAAAACATATAACCCATCACATGTTCGTGCAGCAAGCAAATAACATGCTGAGGATACAGGCGGGTGAACAGAAAAAATCAGAAAATATAATTTTTTACTTTTAGAGTGGATTATGTATGTAAACAGTAAAAGAACTAGTTATGTCTCAAAAGTGGAATAATGCCTGAATATTGTTCTTAAATGCATCAAGGCTGTCTTGATGTACAACATGTTGAGGGAGGAAGTTCCAAAGTCGAATGATACTTTGGAAAAAAGAATGCAAGTGGTAATTACATCTGGAGTGAGCAATAAGTTAAGACAAGCAATGCTGTTTTCTAGTAACTGTGTTTACAGGAATAAGTTTTTTTTCTGGTATACCCACTTGGCCATTTGCTATTTTATATATCATGCATTGTTTAGCGTCATTTCTTCAGCTGAATACGGATCTGGAGCATATCGGTTACGCCTGAGGTATTGTGGTGGTGATGTAGGACATCGAGCTGCGCGGTGTTGGATCATTTCTAGTTGGTTTATCTGTGTAAATGTGTAGGGGTCCCAGACAGTACAGCTGTTTTCTAAGAGGGGTCTGACAAAGGTGATGTAAGCCTGATTTTTTATTTGAATTAACAAAACGTTAAGATTTCTGCGGAGGAAGCCTAGTGATTTATTTACTTTTAAAGATGGCCATGTTATTTATGTGGGCATTCCACCTGAAGTTATGGTTATACCAAGATAATTTGCCTGTGAGGCAGTTTCAAGTATTTGTCCATGAAGCATGTATCGGGTATTAATGAGTTTTGTTTCTTGTTACAGGAATGACAATTAAGGCACTTTTCCAGACTGAATTTCTTCCTGGTGCGCAGATGCGTTTGTCTTAGGCTTAATAGTTATATACATTATGGTGACGATCATCAGCAGAGTCTAACTGTAGAAGTAATATTGTCAGGAATGTCGTTAATGTAAACAAAGGAAAGGTAGGGACCAAGTGCAGAGCCATGTCATGTGGGACTACTGATGTTGCACTTGCAGGGACTTCAGAGGAGGCCTCGCCATCTATTATAGCTCTGTCGGTTAAAAATGCTTTAATCCAGGAATTTGTTTTGTCTTGGATGCCATACTGATGCACTCAGTCAGCGCGCAGTGTAAACATCCGTCAATTACATGCGCCAATCAATCGCGCCCACTCGGGGGACAGGTCGCGACAGGCATAGGCCTTAATGTAACGGTACCCGTATGGGTTGTTGCTATGGTCGTAGCTGACCGGAAATGCTCTACTAATAGCGACAGCTACTAATGGCGATAAATAATTACTCGTAGTTGACGCCGTCTCCAAACCTGCCGGCCGAGACATGCTCAGTGGACGATACAACATCGACCATGTATAGGTTCGTACAAATTGCATTCCTACGTGATGTGTTGGGTGGCAAACTTGTATATTTATACTCAACGTCCTGCTAAACTAACAATAACATCAGCGGCAGCGCGTATGTCTAACTTGCCTGTTACCGGCTGTGTAATGTGTATGCTAGAACGTATCTGCTAATTTAACCAATGACGTGTCTATAGTCTCTAGAAGTAAACAACTGAGTTAAACTCGATCACGTTTGGTCTTCTAAATTACTATAATCACGCAACACTAGGTATAGAAGTTTGTCAATTCGATGTGTAAGTGCATCATTTGTAGGCACTGACTGCATGCAGTTTTACGCCGTGCTCCAATTAACTCGTGTTTACTTCGCTGCATGACCATTTCTTTACTTGAGGTGTCCGAGGGACAGGGGCTAATTATAAACTTTCCGGTTCACCATTTAAATGTATGCACTGTAGATTTTCTAAGCACACATGATCTTAAGTTGTGTTTTAACTTCGCATCCCTCTGCTGCAAAGCATTGTACGCGTATATAGTCGCGTACGCGTACAGGCCGGCCTCCTGTGCCGGAGTGCTAACGTACGTTAGCACTCCGGCACAGGAGGCCGGCCTGTCCTCGTATGGAAGAATATTCTAATATGAAAAACACAAGCACATTACCGAACACAGCAACTCAGCATAGTGAAAGATGGGGGGGGGGGGTAGTACTTGTGGATTATCCGTACCTGTGAGGTGCAGCTGCCCAATATTTACGTACAACATGCCCCACCCCACGCCATAGGGTGGGTCCAGCTGACACTTACACCAACTAAACACACACGGGTGTGGTTGTGCAGATTCTATCAACATATTGGCTTATCTACAACTGCTAATATATCTTAAATGTTTTGCTATACATAGTGTATGTGGGCCTCATAATTGGGGGTTCAGGCCTAATATTTTAGGGGAGGGCTTGAGAGAACTAGATTAGGTACTATAGCCACCACACTCTCAATATTTATACAAGGGAATGTTTTTTGGCTACGATTTTAGGTTTTAGACAGCTGGATTTTTATATGAAAATTGTAGGGGTGCAAATCGAGGTATTTGGTGAAACTCCAACTACTGAAAAAATTAACATCACCGAAAGAAATCTGCAATAGTAGGCACACCCTACCGAAAGAAATCTGCAATAGTAGGCACACCCAACCGAAAGAAATCTGCAATAGTAGGCATACCCCACCTAAAGAAATCTGCAATAGTAGGCATACCCCACCAAAAGAAATCTGCAATAGTAGACACACCCCACCAAAAGAAATCTGCAATAGTAGGCATACCCCACTGAAAGAAACCTGCAATAGTAGGCATACCCAACCGAAAGAAATCTGCAATACTAGGCATACCCCACCAAAAGAAATCTGCAATAGTAGGCACACCCCACCGAAAGAAATCTGCAATAGTAGGCATACCCCACTGAAAGAAACCTGCAATAGTAGGCATACCCCACCAAAAGAAATCTGCAATACTAGGCATACCCCACCAAAAGAAATCTGCAATAGTAGGCATACCCAACCGAAAGAAATCTGCAATACTAGGCATACCCCACCAAAAGAAATCTGCAATAGTAGGCACACCCCACCAAAAGAAATCTGCAATAGTAGGCACACCCCACCAAAAGAAATCTGCAATAGTAGGCATACCCCACTGAAAGAAATCTGCAATAGTAGGCATACCCAACCGAAAGAAATCTGCAATAGTAGGCATACCCCACTGAAAGAAACCTGCAATAGTAGGCATACCCCACTGAAAGAAACCTGCAATAGTAGGCATACCCCACCAAAAGAAATCTGCAATAGTAGGCATACCCCACCAAAAGAAATCTGCAATAGTAGGCATACCCCACCGAAAGAAATCTGCAATAGTAGGCATACCCCACTGAAAGAAACCTGCAATAGTAGGCATACCCCACTGAAAGAAACCTGCAATAGTAGGCATACCCCACCAAAAGAAACCTGCAATAGTAGGCATACCCAACCAAAAGAAATCTGCAATAGTAGGCATACCCCACCAAAAGAAATCTGCAATAGTAGGCATACCCCACTGAAAGAAATCTGCAATAGTAGGCATACCCCACCAAAAGAAACCTGCAATAGTAGGCATACCCAACCAAAAGAAATCTGCAATAGTAGGCATACCCCACCAAAAGAAATCTGCAATAGTAGGCATACCCCACTGAAAGAAATCTGCAATAGTAGGCATACCCCACTGAAAGAAACCTGCAATAGTAGGCATACCCCACTGAAAGAAACCTGCAATAGTAGGCATACCCAACCAAAAGAAATCTGCAATAGTAGGCATACCCCACCAAAAGAAATCTGCAATAGTAGGCATACCCCACTGAAAGAAATCTGCAATAGTAGGCATACCCCACCAAAAGAAACCTGCAATAGTAGGCATACCCAACCAAAAGAAATCTGCAATAGTAGGCATACCCCACCAAAAGAAATCTGCAATAGTAGGCATACCCCACTGAAAGAAATCTGCAATAGTAGGCATACCCCACTGAAAGAAACCTGCAATAGTAGGCATACCCCACTGAAAGAAACCTGCAATAGTAGGCATACCCCACCAAAAGAAACCTGCAATAGTAGGCATACCCAACCAAAATAAATCTGCAATAGTAGGCATACCCCACCAAAAGAAATCTGCAATAGTAGGCATACCCCACTGAAAGAAATCTGCAATAGTAGGCATACCCCACCAAAAGAAATCTGCAATAGTAGGCATACCCCACCAAAAGAAATCTGCAATAGTAGGCATACCCCACCAAAAGAAATCTGCAATAGTAGGCATACCCCACTGAAAGAAACCTGCAATAGTAGGCATACCCCACCAAAAGAAACCTGCAATAGTAGGCATACCCCACCAAAAGAAACCTGCAATAGTAGGCATACCCCACTGAAAGAAACTATCATTCACCAGGTAAACAAACTGAGATGTGTTCTTGGTTTGGATTGTATGAATTGCTGAACATACATCATAGATAATAGTATGTATGATATTGACACAGGCGCCCTCTAGGGGAATCCCTGTAATGTCTAGGATATAAGCTAAAAGTACTTTAAAAATACCAAAATCCTGGCTAAGAAGAAAACATCTCGAATGTATTCACTAGTTGCTAACACACATATAATATGGAATGTATGCGTCAGTACATTTTCCTCAGTTGTGTGACCTATACCCGTGGACATAGACCTTGTTTCTCTTGATGCAGAAATGGATAAATCATATAAAAAAAATTATGTTGATATATGATTTATCCATTTCTGTTAGAAAAATGTGACGTAAATGCACAGTGCAAGAATCCTGATTTATTTTGAAATAGCAAGTAGACCTCTTAGTCTATGAAAACTGAAAATAATCATCAGTCACTATTGTGTATGATGTTTACACGTACATTGTGTGAAATGCCAACTTGTATGTATGTATCACGGCTCTTCTTTTCATCAGACTTAAATTTGTTGGCAGATTTGGATTCCCCATGCATATATCATTTACTACATGTATAATTTTTTCCTGACAATGCTGTTTTAACTCATCGTGACAATAAAAACTTATAACAGTTACAAAACTACACCTACACTAAAATGTTGAAAATAAATCGAGCTAACATTTTCAGTATGAGTTGTGTATGAAATTGAGCTCATGTTGAGATAGAGTAATGTAAATTATATTTTTCTATTTATGTTGAACAATAATATTATCACAGCAAGATCAATCACTACCTATGACCTACACAATTGTGTGCCATGGCTGTAACTACCGAGGGTATACATTTTAACGAGTCAATGGTATCTGCCAAGCCTTGTTATCAATGCTTGTTATTCTAGTAGGTTTAAGTTTTTTTAATTTTATGGTTCCAGAAAAGTACATTTCTACTAGATTTTAGTACAGTGTTAAATAATTTTTAGCAATATGCATCAACTGAGCAGCATGTCATTCATGTACTTACAAAACATCTTTTCGGTGCAATGGTTTTTATTCGTCCTCCCAAAGAAACACAATAAAATTGGTGTAGTCTAAATTATTAATTTTTTTTTATTAAAACAGTTGTTACACATGTAATTGCAGAGACTTCTTTATTAACTAGAGCACTGAGTCTGAGGCTCTTTATTTGGTCTGTCTCCATTTGTTTGCAGGTGTGTGTTGTTTAGCTGCCCTACTGTTTCATAAACTGTTGCAGTACACTTAAGATGTTGGCGTTGTATCATTGATGATAGAAATTGGGCCGATGTTCTATACTATACTTGACCGTGGTTGCTGTTATTGCAGTTCTGGTGCAGACAAAACGATGCCAGCAAACTTAATACATCCACAAGCAGCACCAATAACTCAGGCAGTAAAGAAACCCACCAAAGATGTGGTAAGTGATATAAACTGACATAGCTACATGTACAGGGAGTGCTGGACCCAGCAAAGTGAGAAAAACATTTTTAATGTTGCATTTCTGTCACATTGTATAGATAATATATGTAATGCAGTGTAATTGTTAACATTCTAATTATACCAGCATCTGAACATTCAGTGGCATGTTTCCCCATTTCTATTTATAAAACAATTAAATTCTTTGCTTGCTTGGACCCATCAGTTTTGCCCGTATCAAGCTGATATTTTGCATGTGATCTAGCGAGCCCAATGGCGTGATTTGTAGATTTAGACTTTTTCATTTCAAAAACATGGGGGACTCGGCATTCCTAAATATTTCTGAACGTTGTACTCCATGTTCAGACCATGGGATTTCATGTTTTACATCATCACGATAATTATACCATCTACAACTAGTCACAAGATGCTAAAATAAGTGCTTTTTAAATTATTGGCATTTGAAAATTATCATAGCTTTTCATAGGCACTAACTTTGCCTGTCGCATATTACCATTTTGTTGTGTCATGGGTGTGAGCTTGCTACCTATTTCTGGAACACACTGAAACGATGTAACTTTGCCTGTATACAACTGTAGGTAGTTTATTTTAACAAGGCCAGTGTCCAGTCACAGTGTATCAGGGTGGATAGGCTGGGAACAGTGGAGTGAGATTAAGATATGGGCATTTGTGGTTAAATGATCTACTTTCTGTGTTCATAATTACATCAACATTACCTCTGTTAGAAGAAGAAGAATTTGTTTTTATTCTACCATTATTTCAGACAATATTATCTTTATCTGGATATGTTTACAACAATGCAATAAGCTGAGCAACTCAGCTGGAATAATTATTCATGGTATTGGGGATGAGACTTCAGGAATCACAACGTTCAAAAATTTAAACTTTTATAGAGATTTGGCTCTTCTGAAATTATTTGAAGACTTAACGGTAGGTCAAGTATATCCATAAAACATAAAACTTTTGAAATCAACATATCCAAGTGAAACATAAAACTACAAGAATATCTGGACGCCTCCTTTTATAAAAAAAATATAATATATATATTATATTATATATATATATATATATATATATATATATATATATATATATATTTATATATACTCCAAGCTATATTTGAATGAAAAAAGTATATGTCTACTCCCACAAATTGTAAAAAAAAATTACGGAGAAATATGGTGTTGTTTTTCAAGAGATGACAATTTTGGGTGGTGGTTGTATTGTAACATTTCTTTTAAAAAGGTTATTTTCTAAATTAACATTCTTTCTAGTAATTGACGTATACTGATTGTCTACAGAAGACTACAGCCAATGTGTGGATTCCAAGCCACATCAAAAAGAGGGTGTGTCGTAGATATGTGGAGAATGCAGTTGATGGGTTAGTGATTTCCATATTTTATAAATTGTGTATATTATATCTACTTAACTTAACTGCATCAGACAATCTGTGTGGTGTCCTGTGTCACTCCCTCCATCTAAAGTTCACCCACTCAGTGTGTGTGTAACTCGGATGCATCGTGGCAGTCTAGCGACCTGCGTAATTTGGTGCCTCCTTTTTTCTTTGTCATCTCTCCTTGCTTGAACGCTGTATTATTCAGACTTTGATTAATATGATATAGATCTGAATCAAAGCTGAATCCGATTGCAGAATATCAGAATCAGAATCGTTCAATATATGTGAAAGTATCGCAATTGGAATTAGTTCAGTTGAAATTGGCTTTGATTGAAGTGAATGCAGAAAAACAGAATCGGAATTGTTTTGAATGATATCTGAATTGCTTAGAGTGGCTAAGAATCAGAATTGTTTACTGAAATACGACTGTTGATTAACCCAATACTGTTTCTACAAATATTCAGTAACAAGGAAGGCATGTGTGGAGAAAAAATCATAGCTAAATTACAGTACCTCCTAACCCACCTGGTAATTCCAAATAATTATTGTAAAGTAAAACTTCACTTTACAAACAACTCAGTAATACAGCACCTCACAATTAAAACTGAACCAGACAAATTAAAGTATACAAAATATGTCATGCTCATATATGGTAACTTCTCTATTCAGATCACTTTTACACACTCCACTCCCAAGGCTAACCTTTCTAGTTAAGTACACTTAAGCACATTAAAAAAAATCATAATTTATCACCAGTATTTAACTTTTTCACCCATTAAATTGACACATTGTATAACTTGTCATATTTTCACCCACACGTAGATCATACCTATCAACCACAATTACCCTGGGTAAAAATAAGTCCTTATATGTGACAGTATCAAAACGCTTTACACTTTGCTCCCTGGCAGACCTATTCAGTCGAAGGCCATCTTGATTTATCTGGAAAGTGTTCAGCCACACTGCAATTGATGAGTAAAGTATGCAAATATTTACCACTGTCTATAGCCAGATACCCATCAGCTGAGTGAACTGGAGTAATGTAGAATGAATTAACTTGCACAAAATTCAATGCGACAGCATAGAAATCAAACTTGAGTTCTCTAGATTGAGAATCTGAAGCTTTAGTCAAGTCACTACCCTGCCAGTCACTGAGTTTCAGTAGTGGGTAGATGGACAGAACAGAATAATGTCATCTGCTTATCCTGCAGCTTAAAGGGATATACTCCAGTCATTGAGAGGTTCACAGTATTAACTTACATGTGTATTACATATATATATATATATATATATATATATATATATATATATATATATATATATTGGTTGTGCATAGTAATGGTGTGCACAGATCAAACAATTAATTATAGTATAATTTATCAAAACATGCTATCTTGGATTCATGGGTGCTGCCATATTGAGATACGGAACCAGTGACGTAAGCCAAATCGCTGACATCACTGGCATATTATTGGCGGAGGCCTTGCGTAAAATTGTGATAGTGACATAAGCAAAACACAATGTACTTGATACGCCAAATACCATTGGACAAACGTAGGATGTTTGAACGTACATGCACTAGTGATGTAAGCAGTTTACATCACTGGTTCTGTGCCTCAAGATGGCAGCGCCCTGAATCCAACGTAGCATGTTTCTTGGTACAATTATACTATAATTAATTGGTTATTAACAATCTTTGTGCACAATTACTATGCACAATCAATATATTACACTTATATATATACATCTACACTGTGAATCTCTCATTGACTGGATTACCACAAGATAAATGTTGTCCAATAAAGTATCGTAATGATATAAATAACTACTATAATGGTATTGGTAGTAATGTTGAAAGGTTTACGTGGCTTGGGTTGGCAGACAAGACAGTCCCAGTGCAGTGTGTAAGTGTGGGTATCCCTACAATGACCACAGCAAGAGAGCTCAACAGCAAAAGGGCCCTGCTCCATGGGAAAGCTCCAAGGACACAGAAACCCAACGCACAGACGCATATGGCCAGATACAGTTCTCTGGGTTTGGACAGCGCATTGGACAGGCAAGTAGAACTACACTGTACTGCACCAGTGTGATTGGATAACAAAACCAGTGCAACAGTTGCAGGGGCACTGTGATTTGATATAACAAAACAATTGAAGTACATGAACAAGCAGTGTGTATATATATATATATATATATATATATATATATATATATATATATATATATATATATATATATATATATATATATATATATATATATATTATATATATATATATATATATATATATATATATATATATATATATATATAATATATATATATATATATATATATATATATATATATATATATATATATATATATATATATGTATATATGTATATATATATATATATATATATATATATATATATATATATATATATATATATATATATATATGTATATATATATATATATATTATATATATGTATAAATATATATGTATAAATATATATATATCTATAATGTACATGTACATAGCTACTTTTGATTATAAACTTTTCTATGATATTTTCATGTTTTATGTTGTATGCATACTATTTTGTATTGAATATTGCTATACCATGCTAATTATTATTATTATTCGAGATGGCAGCTGCATTTAAACGCCTTAACAGGAGCTCCTGTTAAGGCGTTTAAATACAGCTGCCATGGTGTATATAATCACTTATAATATGTATTTGTAGTCATCGATCTTGGTCAAATAAATTTTGATTCATTCGTAAAGCCATAGAACATGCATGAGTGAATAGATTCTGGTTTTGAACAATGGACTTGTGTGAAAGAACGAATGGAGTTTCACTTCCAGTATGTGTGAGTGGACCGATGTCACTTCTGTGACTGTCACCCGTGTGTGATGACATGTGTCACTTACAGTACGTGCGAGTGGATCACTTGCAAAGTATGGACACAATGTTGACCCTGCTGAAGGACGTCTGGCACCTGGACGCTCCAAACCTCTTGATCTCCGTCACAGGAGGGGCAAAGAACTTCAAGATGAAGCCGAGGTTGAAGGAGATGTTTCGACGAGGTCTCATCAACGTAGCAAAGAGCACAGGTAACACGACATGTACACTGGCAACGCAGTCACCTGCACATGCTGATAACTTTGGATGCACTGCTGGCATGTTGACACTGCTGGCATGTTGACACTGCTGGCATGTTGACACTGCTGGCATGTTGACACTGCTGGCATGTTGACACTGCTGGCATGTTGACACTGCTGGCATGTTGACACTGCTGGCATGTTGACACTGCTGGCATGTTGACACTGCTGGCATGTTGACACTGCTGACATGTTGACACTGCATTTGAGGTTTGTCCTCTAAATACTGGTTGTTTTATACTTTGAAGTAAATTTGTGTTGTTCTTAAAACATTAAAAGCTAAATCTAAAGGAACAATGCTATAATGTGACACCCACTGACAGTCTATGCTGTCACATGGTGAATGTTTGTGCATTACTATATAGACAGGATAAAATAGATGATTTTTCCAGTAGTATGCCACATAAATTGGTTGAAGTGATATTCAGAATGTGTTTGAATTGGGCTTATGAGCTACACCATGCTAATTAATTGAAAAGAAGAAATGTACGTTAGGGTTTAAAAACATTTTTATTTTCCAGTTTCATTTGTACACTTTGCAAAAAGAAACTTGCCCATAAACCATTGTAATGACAGTAATCTTGTCACTGACATGTTGTCTCCTCATCAAGGGGGATGGATCATCTCTGGTGGCATGAACGAAGGGGTAATGAAACAAGTCGGCGACGCTGTGCATGACCATTTGGTTGCCCAAGGCAGCAAGGCTGGTCTGGTTGCCTTTGGAATCGCCACATGGGGGTGTGTGAAAGGGAAAAAAACACTGGTGAATGAGGGGGTAAGTGTCATTGCCCCATGGGGGTGTTGGAGCGGAACTGAAACACTTGAACTATCATTTCCATAGCATAAGTTGTTAAGAACATATCATTAGAGGATATGTGATGATGATTTGATGTACAATGAGCCACAGTATGTTTTAAGTAATTGTTCAAACTTTGATATCATTGACCACTGGACGCAACCATATGAACCATATGTAATTATTATTTATGCGTGTGCAGTATAATTTAAAAAATTAAATTGGCCAGTAAAAGAATTTCAAATGTCACTAGTTGGTCGTCATTAGTATTTATAAAGTAACGCGTGTAAATTTGTATGCAATTGTTTTGTACAATCACGAACATACAGGAATTAAGAATTTTTTTTTACATTGAGTGGGTATGAGCTAGTCAAACCAAATGATGCTTTGATGCAATGTGGTGGTGCCCAGTGGTCAATGATTTCCAAGTTTGATAAATTAAAATAAAATTACCATGGCTCAAATCATGGTCACATATCCTCTAAAACGTATGTTCTTATTAGCTGTGCTAATGCATTTCAGCCACCCCACCCCCACCTTAAAGGAAGTGTTAGCGATGGCAGTTAAAATTATCATTGTCCAATTGTCCAGGGTTAAAGGAAGTTTTAACTTGGTAAAGGAGAATGTAAGTATCATTGCCTGGTGTGAGTGGGAAAAGAAGCACAAGTACAAGAGGGTGTAAGTACCACAGTAAGTTCGACAGAGGTTTGCTCCTTTGGGTTCCAGTAAAGTGTCACTTTGTTTTAGCAACATAAACTAGGAGTATTTAATACTGTCACGCTGTGCTGTTTACGTCTCGCATGACCTAACATTGTTGATGTAAAGATTTGTTGCATTGTTTGCCGTGGCAGGACAGCTGGCCAGCAGAGTACAAGGATGATGTGGAGACTGGGACAAATGGGAAGAGTGCCCTCAATCCCAACCATTCCCATTTCATCCTTGTTGACAATGGCACACAATACATTTTCGGAGGGGAGATTGACTTCAGGGCAAAATTAGAGGCAAAAATATCGGAGAAATACAAAGAGGATGGTGAGTGGAAGGATGGAAGGGAGGGAGGGAGGGAGGGAGGCCAGTATGTTTCACACAGCAGGACCAGTGTATTATGTTGCTCTGTTCTTAGTGACACAGGGTTGCTGTTAGTATGAGATACTGTGTATATACAATCACTGCTATGTTATACTGTGTGCTGTGAAAGAATGTTTATTTTTTAATTGAATAATGACGTTCTGTAGTCTGTGCTGTGAGGGACACTGTGAGTGTTGTGTGACACTGTGTTGTGAGTGTTGTAGTTAGTGTTATGTGACACTGTGTGTTGTGAGTGCTGTAGTGAGTGTTGTGTGACACTGTGTTGTGTGTGACACTGTGTTGTGAGTGCTGCAGTGAGTGTTATGTGACACTGTGTTGTGAGTGATGTAGTGAGTGTTATGTAACACTGTGTTGTGAGTGCTGTAGTGAGTGTTATGTGACACTGTGTTGTGTGTGACACTGTGTTGTGAGTGCTGTAGTGAGTGTTATGTGACACTGTGTTGTGAGTGCTGTAGTGAGTGTTATGTGACACTGTGTTGTGAGTGATGTAGTGAGTGTTATGTAACACTGTGTTGTGAGTGTTGTAGTGAGTGTTATGTGACACTGTGTTGTGTGTGACACTGTGTTGTGAGTGCTGTAGTGAGTGTTATGTGACGCTGTGTTGTGAGTGCTGTAGTGAGTGTTATGTGACACTGTGTTGTGAGTGCTGCAGTGAGTGTTATGTGACACTGTGTTGTGAGTGCTGTAGTGAGTGTTATGTGACACTGTGTTGTGTGTGACACTGTGTTGTGAGTGCTGTAGTGAGTGTTATGTGACACTGTGTTGTGAGTGCTGTAGTGAGTGTTATGTGACACTGTGTTGTGAGTGCTGCAGTGAGTGTTATGTGACACTGTGTTGTGAGTGCTGTAGTGAGTGTTATGTGACACTGTGTTGTGAGTGCTGTAGTGAGTGTTATGTGACACTGTGTTGTGAGTGCTGTAGTGAGTGTTATGTGACACTTTTGTGAGTGCTGTAGTGAGTGTTATTAACACTGTGTTGTGAGTGCTGTAGTGAGTGTTATGTGACACTGTGTTGTGAGTGCTGTGTGAGTGTGTAACACTGTGTTGTGAGTGCTTTTAGTGAGTGTTATGTGACACTGTGTTGTGAGTGCTGTAGTGAGTGTTATGTAACACTGTGTTGTGAGTGCTGTAGTGAGTGTTATGTAACACTGTGTTGTGAGTGCTTTTAGTGAGTGTTATGTGACACTGTGTTGTGAGTGCTGTAGTGAGTGTTGTGTGACACTGTGTTGTGAGTGCTGTAGTGAGTGTTGTGTGACACTGTGTTGTGAGTGCTGTAGTGAGTGTTATGTAACACTGTGTTGTGAGTGCTGTAGTGAGTGTTATGTGACACTGTGTTGTGAGTGCTGTAGTGAGTGTTATGTAACACTGTGTTGTGAGTGCTGTAGTGAGTGTTATGTGACACTGTGTTGTGAGTGCTGCAGTGAGTGTTATGTGACACTGTGTTGTGAGTGTTGTAGTGAGTGTTATGTGACACTGTGTTGTGAGTGCTGTAGTGAGTGTTGTGTGACACTGTGTTGTGAGTGCTGTAGTGAATGTTATGTGACACTGTGTTGTGAGTGCTGCAGTGAGTGTTATGTGACACTGTGTTGTGAGTGCTGCAGTGAGTGTTATGTGACACTGTGTTGTGAGTGCTGCAGTGAGTGTTATGTAACACTGTGTTGTGAGTGCTGTAGTGAATGTTATGTGACACTGTGTTGTGAGTGCCGCAGTGAGTGTTGTGTGACACTGTGTTGTGAGTGCTGCAGTGAGTGTTATGTGACACTGTGTTGTGAGTGCTGTAGTGAGTGTTGTGTGACACTGTGTTGTGAGTGCTGTAGTGAGTGTTATGTGACACTGTGTTGTGAGTGCTGTAGTGAATGTTATGTGACACTGTGTTGTGAGTGCCGCAGTGAGTGTTGTGTGACACTGTGTTGTGAGTGCTGTAGTGAGTGTTGTGAGTGACACTGTGTTGTGAGTGATGTAGTGAGTGTTATGTGACACTGTGTTGTGAGTGCTGCAGTGAGTGTTATGTGACACTGTGTTGTGAGTGCTGTAGTGAGTGTTGTGTGACACTGTGTTGTGAGTGCCGCAGTGAGTGTTATGTGACACTGTGTTGTGAGTGCTGTAGTGAGTGTTATGTGACACTGTGTTGTGAGTGCTGTAGTGAGTGTTGTGTGACACTGTGTTGTGAGTGCCGCAGTGAGTGTTGTGTGACACTGTGTTGTGAGTGCTGTAGTGAGTGTTGTGTGACACTGTGTTGTGAGTGCTGTAGTGAGTGTTGTGTGACACTGTGTTGTGAGTGCTGTAGTGAGTGTTATGTGACACTGTGTTGTGAGTGCTGTAGTGAGTGTTGTGTGACACTGTGTTGTGAGTGCTGCAGTGAGTGTTGTGTGACACTGTGTTGTGAGTGCTGCAGTGAGTGTTATGTGACACTGTGTTGTGAGTGCTGTAGTGAGTGTTATGTGACACTGTGTTGTGAGTGCTGTAGTGAGAGTTATGTGACACTGTGTTGTGAGTGCTGTAGTGAGTGTTATGTGACACTGTGTTGTGAGTGTTGTAGTGAGTGTTATGTGACACTGTGTTGTGAGTGCTGTAGTGAGTGTTATGTGACACTGTGTTGTGAGTGCTGTAGTGAGTGTTGTGTGACACTGTGTTGTGAGTGCTGCAGTGAGTGTTATGTGACACTGTGTTGTGAGTGCTCTAGTGAGAGTTATGTGACACTGTGTTGTGAGTGCTGTAGTGAGTGTTGTGTGACACTGTGTTGTGAGTGCTGCAGTGAGTGTTATGTGACACTGTGTTGTGAGTGCTCTAGTGAGTGTTATGTGACACTGTGTTGTGAGTGCTGTAGTGAGTGTTATGTGACACTGTGTTGTGAGTGCTGCAGTGAGTGTTGTGTGACACTGTGTTGTGAGTGCTGTAGTGAGTGTTATGTGACACTGTGTTGTGAGTGCTGTAGTGAGTGTTATGTGACACTGTGTTGTGAGTGTTGTAGTGAGTGTTATGTGACACTGTGTTGTGAGTGCTGTAGTGAGTGTTATGTGACACTGTGTTGTGAGTGCTGTAGTGAGAGTTATGTGACACTGTGTTGTGAGTGCTGTAGTGAGTGTTATGTGACACTGTGTTGTGAGTGCTGTAGTGAGTGTTATGTGACACTGTGTTGTGAGTGCTGTAGTGAGTGTTGTGTGACACTGTGTTGTGAGTGCTGCAGTGAGTGTTATGTGACACTGTGTTGTGAGTGCTGCAGTGAGTGTTATGTGACACTGTGTTGTGAGTGCTGTAGTGAGTGTTATGTGACACTGTGTTGTGAGTGCTGTAGTGAGTGTTATGTGACACTGTGTTGTGAGTGCTGTAGTGAGTGTTATGTGACACTGTGTTGTGAGTGCTGTAGTGAGTGTTATGTAACACTGTGTTGTGAGTGCTGTAGTGAGTGTTGTGTGACACTGTGTTGTGAGTGCTGTAGTGAGTGTTGTGTGACACTGTGTTGTGAGTGCCGTTGTATTACAATGTGTGTTGAGAGTGCTGTAGTGAGTGTTGCGTGACACTGTGTTGTGTGACACTGTGTTGTGTGTGACACTGTGTGAGTGCTGTTGTATTACAATGTGTGTTGAGAGTGATGTATCTTATGTTCAGACAATGACTCGATCCCGACAGTGAGTGTGGTGCTGCAGGGCGGCCTTGGAACGTTGACTACAGTGCACAGTTCCATCAAAGTAGGAACTCCTGTTGTGATTGTTGAGGTGAGCACAACCTTATCAGTATGCTTATCAGGTGACAGTTACAAGCACAGCTGTTCTCATGATGTTTCTTGATATCATTTGCTTTCACAGTTGACACATGGGCAGAGCCGGGCAGACTGCAGTTGGACTTATAAACTATCACTTTTCATAGCAGCTGATTTCCATCAACATTTCCATAATGTGTGTTTTATGTGGAATATTTAAGACATATTTAGTATACTCACAATATATTGTGGAACAGTGCTCTGCATTAACATTCTCCGAGCATAATTGAAGCAGCATTTACAAACACAATGTAATCACTACATCATTATTATTGTGTAAGTGACATAAACAATGAATTAAGTATGAACATGATATGTGCATTCATGATATATTTGCAATGTGACAGGAAATTGTTTTATTGTTTTGGTCAGAGCTCTGGAGGTGCTGCTGACATTCTGGCCTATGCGTACGCCAAGACAGAGGATCCTGCTGACAGGTAAGTGGTGGTGGCCTGAAGCAAAGTGTCAGGGTAAATGTGTCATCAGTGACGTAGAAGAGACAGAGAACTGTATGTGTGTAGTGCGCGCATAGTGTGTCAGAATAGGGAACACCAGTGACATGATAGTGACGCAGTGTACTTGAGGGATTACACACCAGTGACGTGATAGTGATGCAGTGTACTTGACGGATTACACACCAGTGATGTGATAGTGACACAGTGTACTTGACGGATTACACACCAGTGATGTGATAGTGACACAGTGTACTTGACGGATTACACACCAGTGACGTGATAGTGACACAGGGTACTTGATGGATTACACACCAGTGACATGATAGTGATGCAGTGTACTTGAGGGATTACACACCAGTGATGTGATAGTGACACAGTGTACTTGACGGATTACACACCCGTGATGTGATAGTGACACAATGTACTTGATGGATTACACACCCGTGATGTGATAGTGACACAGTGTACTTGACGGATTACACACCAGTGATGTGATAGTGACACAGTGTACTTGACGGATTACACACCAGTGATGTGATAGTGACACAGTGTACTTGAGGGATTACACACCCGTGATGTGATAGTGACACAGTGTACTTGACGGATTACACACCCGTGATGTGATAGTGACACAATGTACTTGATGGATTACACACCCGTGATGTGATAGTGACACAGTGTACTTGAGGGATTACACACCAGTGATGTGATAGTGATGCAGTGTACTTGACGGATTACACACCAGTGATGTGATAGTGACACAATGTACTTGATGGATTACACACCCGTGATGTGATAGTGACACAGTGTACTTGACGGATTACACACCAGTGATCTGATAGTAACATAGTGTATTTGAGGGATTACACACCAAACATTACACAACAAAAATCTTTTTGTTCCTTCTTTTTGTGTTTTTGTGATGTTTATTGTACTGAGGGTCCCCCTTCTCACTGCGTAGTCCAGGGAGAAAACCAGCAAATACATAAAAATTACTCCCTGATGAGAATTACGTTGTTAATATCCAGTTTAACTGTGATAGTGCGACAGGTCAAAACCCAACCCCTGAGTAAGTGCAGTACTGTAACACCAGTGAGTGAAACTCACAGTAGTACTTTGGATTACACCGTGATCAGATCCGTACTTGACATTAAACCAGTAGTCAAACTGCAGTGATTAAGTTCACACATGATGTGATGTGACCAGTGTTTGACGGAAAAATTGTTGGAATTAGTGAGGTTAGGAAGGATGTTAAGTGCGTGTATTGACTGACTTCATCCATTTGGTGATATTACTAAGTCATTTCTCGACGATTTCGAGTTGGATATCGATGTTTGCAACATGAATAATGTCGACAGCGATCACAGACCCCGTTTAACTGTGATCGTCCATCACGTTTTCTTGAGGACTTTTCAGTTGTTGAGATTGAAAATAGATACCCGTGGCAGCAGGTTATTTCGCCGATTGCAGCCATTTTGTGATGGATAGTCATACTTCGTGTGGTTTTTCTTTAGGGAAATTTTAGCACATGTCCATTGTTGATTAGGGAGCATCTACAGTGAAAGGAGTGTGCTATCTTTCGTTATTCGAGTGTTGATTTTATTACAAAAATCACCAGCGTAATATGAGCGTAAACATAGATTGGAAAAGGGATGATTTTTGTCTCGGCGGTTTACAAAGCAATAATAATTTGAAAACTAAACGTCAGATTGGAAAATGTTTTTCAGGATAAAACTACTACATCAGTCCAGTGTTGTGGAATTTTTAAGAGCAGTGTGCTTTATTTTCATTAAAAACCAGTTTAAAGTTTATAATAACAAAAAGTTTAAACACTTACAGTGCAATTAATTTCATATATTTTCATTCATCCGTTGTCGAGTTATTCAAATTTTAATGCAAGCAACATGCAGCGTAATTCACAGATGGCTGCAACCTTAAAATTGTCTGCCCACAGCAGGGTGTAAAATAAGAAGGCTGTCTACCCAGTAAAGAGTTAAAATGGCATTCTTGTGAACTGTTATTGGTGAGATTTTGGTTAATGAACTGTGTGACTTGCTGGAGTGTAGCTGTATGTTATTCTACAGCCTGACAGTACACGAGTGCATGTTCTTCCACAGCAACGTATGGGAAAATGTTCAGAAGATGATGGAGACGGAATTCCCAAAGGCAAAACCTGAAGATCGTGAGAAATATGTGGCACTTGTGAAAGAATGTCTTTAAACGAGACCACATGACAGTATTTCAGATGGACGTATCTGACTCTGCTAGAGAGATTGATCTGGTCATTCTCCAGGCCCTTCTGAAAGGTTTGTCATGTTTTAAACTGTTGCTGTCAGTACCTTGGTAGTTAATTTCCATTTCTGCCTAACCCATTCTCAGTGCTGTGACAAGTACTCCAGAAAAGTAACTAAGAACAAGTTAAAGTTACCTCCTAAAAACGTCTTAAGTGAAAGTAATAGCACCCCCAAATAAATTACTTAAGTAAAAATACAAAAGTAGTCGGCTAATGCACATATATGTATATATGTATGTATATATATATATATATATATATATATATATATATATATATATATATATATATATATATATATATATAATATAATATAATCATATACATCTATTTATATATATAAACACAAATATATATGTATAATTGTCATCATCGTTGTGCAGCCATAGTGTCCCGTGGTTGGGAGAAGGCCTCAGCATGCTGCTTCCACATCTGCCTATCTTACGCTATCCTCTGCCAGATGGTACCATTCCAGTAGTTGTCTAGTTCGTCTCTCCAACGTCTCGCCAGTCTTCCTCTAGGTCTTTTCCTTTCGTATGGTTTCCCGTGTCCATCGGTTATCTCATACCCTGCTGACGTGCCCTGCCCAGGTCCACTTCCGTCTTTTGACTTGTTCAATCACGTCTGTGACCTTTGTCTTATCTCTTACCCAGATGTTTGTTGTTCTGTCCCGGTGTGTGATGTTTAACATAACCATCTTTGTGTGGCTGCTAGCTTGTTCTTTGCTTGCGTTGTGAGTGCCCATGTTTCAGCACCGTATGTAATTGCTGGAAGAACACATGAGCTGAGTGCCCATGTTTCAGCACCGTATGTCATTGCTGGAAGAACACATGAGCTGAGTGCCCATGTTTCAGCACTGTATGTAATTGCTGGAAGAACGCATGAGCTGAGTGCCCATGTTTCAGCACCGTATGTAATTGCTGGAAGAACGCATGAGCTGAGTGCCCATGTTTCAGCACCGTATGTAATTGCTGGAAGAACGCATGAGCTGAGTGCCCATGTTTCAGCACTGTATGTAATTGCTGGAAGAACACATGAGCTGAGTGCCCATGTTTCAGCACCGTATGTAATTGCTGGAAGAACGCATGAGCTGAGTGCCCATGTTTCAGCACCGTATGTAATTGCTGGAAGAACGCATGAGCTGAGTGCCCATGTTTCAGCACTGTATGTGATTGCTGGAAGAACACATGAGCTGAGTGCCCATGTTTCAGCACCGTATGTAATTGCTGGAAGAACGCATGAGCTGAGTGCCCATGTTTCAGCACCGTATGTAATTGCTGGAAGAACGCATGAGCTGAGTGCCCATGTTTCAGCACCGTATGTAATTGCTGGAAGAACACATGAGCTGAGTGCCCATGTTTCAGCACTGTATGTAATTGCTGGAAGAACACATGAGCTGAGTGCCCATGTTTCAGCACCTGTATGTAATTGCTGGAAGAACACATGAGCTGAGTGCCCATGTTTCAGCACCGTATGTAATTGCTGGAAGAACGCATGAGCTGAGTGCCCATGTTTCAGCACCGTATGTAATTGCTGGAAGAACACATGAGCTGAGTGCCCATGTTTCAGCACCGTATGTAATTGCTGGAAGAACGCATGAGCTGTAGACTTGTATCTTCAAGCATATCCTAATGTTACTTTTGAAGATGTCCCAGTGCTTGGCGAATGCTGTCCACCTAGCCATGTTTTTTTTTGAAACTCCTTGTCTTGGTGTTTGTCTCTGGTGCTGTATCTCTGTCCCAGGTAGATGTCGCTTTCAACGTTCTCGATCTCGGTGTTGTTGACGTATATTGGTGTGTTATTTCCATCATCACATTTGTCTTCGACTTGTTCATCTCCAGACCCTGATTTTCACTTTCATCAGCTAATTCCTGTAGGATTTGTTGTAGTTCATGTGGTGTATTGGCACATATGAGTATGTCGTCGGCGAAGTGAAAATGACTAAGATATTCACCATCTATCTTCAAACCTCTGGTTTCCAAAGTCGGCCTTTGGAATATGCTTTCGAGTGCTGCCATAAACAGCTTGGGCGATGTGGTATCTCCCTGTCGTACTCCTCCTCATGTTGATCGTTTTGCTTTGTTTGTGTAGGTGGACTGTCATTGAGCTGGTGGTGTAGATTTCATTCAACAGTTCAATGTACACATATTCTATGCCCTGTTCTTGAAGCGAGGTCAGTACTGCTTGAGTTTGCACTGAGTCAAAAAAATTCTCATAGTCGGCGAATGCGATGTAGAGTGGGATTATTACATTCTCTGCATTTTTTCTTTACATGGTATACGACGTGGATGTGGTCTGTCATTGAGTAGCTCCTTCTGAATGCAGCTTGCTCTCGTGGCTGGTTTCGTCGAGTGTCTTCTCTAGCCTTTTCGTTAGTACTTTCGTGAGTACTTTATAGATGTTTGATAGTAGACATATCGGTCATCTTAGCATTCTTCCATGCTGTGGCTATTCGTCTTTCTGGTAAGCATTTAGTGTACAGCTTAGCAAGTGTCTTTGAGATGGTATCTTCTCCTGCTGTCAATGTCAACGAAAAGGCTAGAGAAGACACTCGACAAAACCAGCCACGAGAGCAAGCTGGATTCAGAAGCAGCGACTCAATGACAGACCACATCCATGTCGTAAACCAGCTAAAGTCGTTGCCTGTTGCTGCCCCATTCTTCATATCTCGTAGTGCTGCTTCCACCTTCCATGATGTTATCTCTGGTACATCTTTTGGCTCAGTGTGGATTATGGTACTCTGGTAGCTTGGTGTAGAATTCCTCTATCCATTCTATGATCTGATCTTCATCATGGATTTCTCTACCCTGCTTGTCTAGGAGTGTAAGTAGGTGCTAGTAGTGTTAATATATTTCAAAATAAAATTGACATATACCTAAGACGGGCAGGGTATACTTAGATAGATAGGTTGGACTCTCGATAAGCCAAAGGGCTTCCTAGTCCACCTAGATTTGAATCTCTAGGTGGCAATCTTGTTAAATCTTGTTAAATCATAGCAACTAAAAAGTAGCCAATTCGAATCCGTTCAATCTTTAATAAACAGTATGTTTATATGTAAATGTAGCGTTATTATATATAATGCGATTTCATTATGTATCTACCACCAAGGGCAGTAAGCAAAGAAAACCAACACAGCCGCTGTACTATAAACACCATCGCACTATCTTCTGCGTGCTGACTGCACCACCAACCATGCAGTCTGTCCAATGTTGAAAAAATATTTTCACACACTTGAATGTTGAACTGAATAAAATTCATCAACGTTGTACAGTTTTGAAATAAATTATGCACCCACAGACGAAGATGAACGTTACTATGAGACCTAAAGTAATAACCTGGCTGCTGAACATGTACAGACCTAACATTGACTAATGGTTCAAAACTACAATTAATACGTTCATTATTGGTATAACTTCCTTCGTCTTTCAATTAACCTAAAAAAAACAGCGAAAAAGACTGCGATTCCTTGTTTCATAGGCTGATGAATTCATAATTTTGGTGCCCCAATAGCATGCTTTGCTTGGCGAAGTGTTAAGACTAACATTTGCAATACAAATTTGCCATTTCAGCCCAGTTTTGTAATGGTGTTTTCTAATGAGATAGTGACACACATCGATCTGTGTTCGTAAACCTGTAAACTTTCATCAAGATAGACTATAGTAACACAAAATATAGAAGTAAAAAGAGATAGTGACACGCATCGATATGTGTTTGTAAACCTGTAAACTTCCAGCAAGGTAGACTATAGTAACACAAAATATAGAAGTAAAAAGAGATAGTGACACACATCGATATGTGTTTGTAAACCTGTAAACTTCCAGCAAGGTAGACTATAGTAACACAAAATATAGAAGTAAAAAGAGATAGTGACACGCATCGATATGTGTTTGTAAACCTGTAAACTTCCAGCAAGGTAGACTATAGTAACACAAAATATAGAAGAAAAAGTAGGAAAGTAAACAAAAAAGTATGTTTTTACAAGTAAAAGTAATTGCTAAAAAATGTAATTCGTACCAAGTATATTTCAAAATAAACTACCTAAGTGATATGTAATGAAGTGAATGTACTTTGGTACATCCCACCACCGTCCATTCTATGCTCAAATTTCCACTTCTCTGACATATACAAATTCTAATGTTTTTCTGCAAAGTCTGAACAACACTAGCCAATATGGTGTTTCATTTTACTGGATACAATCTTGTTTGACACAAACCATTTCCTATATGCAGTGAACAAAGACAAGAGCTGTGAAAAACAGCTGAAACTGGCGTTAACCTGGAACCGCATTGATATTGCCAGAAACGAGATTCTTACGGAAGATGCCAAGTGGGATGTAAGTTAACTGATGTAATCAAAATGATTTGAGTGCTATCGTATCATACAAGAGCTGTTATTTATAACATGTTTGAGTCTATATTTATAGTAAATTATTTACCTCTCAAGAATTTGTTTTTTATATACGGAGAAAACAAAAAGTTTTATTGAGAGGTAAAGAATTAATTAAATAACATAAAGCAAGCAACCGTATCACTACATTTGAAGATGTTTGACCCTGTTTTGTGTCTTTCTGTGTAGTTATTACATTTAGTCAAATAGCTATTGTATTGAATTATTGCAGATTTGCTCTTTTTATGGAAAAGAACACATTCATTTGAAGTGTTTGAGAGACAGGATGTGAGTGGCATGTGAGAAACTTCTTGAGAGCCAGCGTGTGTATATTGAAATATTTATCAGTATCAGTACTTATGAGCCACATCACGTAAAAACAATAAAAAAAGATTATTCACATATGTGTTGTTTCTTAGCTGTTAGAAAAGTCATTAACATACCACACTGCAGCTCATAGACAGTTCAGAGATGTGTTTTTAGTTAGGGAAGGTAGCTGGTTTGTGTAAATATATACAACTCGTTTTGCCCAGCCTGTGCAACTGGAAGAGCTCATGGAGATTGCTATACTACATGACAGAGTTGACTTTGTCAAACTGTTCCTAGAGAATGGCATCACTTTCACAAAGCTGCTCACAGATGAAAGAATCCTGACGTTTTACAAACAGGTAAATGTGGCACACATATTCAGCCAATAAGCATGATGTACATCACAGGTACACAAGAAATGAAATGACCTTGTACAGATATACAAAATAAACATGGCATATAATAGTGCATTAATAAACATGGCATGTTACATATTCTCAGGAAATAAACATTTTCAATTATGCACACACGCACGCACGCACGCACGCACGCACGCCGACGCGCACGCACACACGCACACACACACACACACACTTTAATCCATCTTTAGATATGAATGAAATACGTTTGTTTATAACGTTGTTCCTGGTCTGAGTACGTTTATGCAATGTTATCTGTGAGAACTGATGCTGTGTTGATGCTGCTGCACCAATAAATGGGCGGCAAATCATCAAAAAGTGCTCTACTTTAAATGCCCCCCCCCCACACACACACCCAACTGTTATATCACTGGAAAGCCATGCATCTCCCAGTCGTTGTTAGGCCTGTCATGGAGCTGCCAAGTGGTGCAGTTAGCGTTAAACCAAGGTCAAACAAGATCACCATGAAACGATAATTTTTGGAAATTGGGCACTTTTTAAAACACAGTGAAATGTAATTGGCTATGTTGCTACCGGGGTACTTTATTTAAACATAAAATGGCCACGCCATATATTATTGAAAAGCGCCATTATCTCATCTCCATGACAGTTTATGATATGTTACTGTATCCTGAAATGATAAGAGTGATTAACAAGGTCACCCATGAAATGGTATATGATATGGTCATGAGTATGTAGGTGACGTAGATAAAGGCAACCAATCAAATTGTGTAACATTTGCGGGAAAATGACCTGTTAGTCGTAAAAAATACCATACAAATTCCATAACAACAATAGCGATAAATTAATGTAAATGTATGGTTAATAGTAATAAATAATTAAAATAGTAAAATAATTATGATGTAACAATAATTTTCATTCAGCACACACATTATGCATAAGAAAATATTACTCAAACTGTTTTTCTACTTATGAATGATATTTCCACCACCAGATGTGTAAATGTAATGATAATGTTGGACTAAATATTATTAAATCACTGAAATTTAAACAGAATATGAATATATGGGATATATATGGTGGTAGAGAAAGAAGGTTTTGTTGCATTTAAAAATAATAATAATATGTTATTGTTTTAGTTATTGTTAAAAACATCACATAATATAAGCTTGCATGCTCACAGCATATGTGGGATGTTTATAGAAATATTGTTAAAAAAACAATGCGACATCATCAAACAAAACGTACAAAACGTAATTTCCATACTTATAAATCATGTTATATTTTGGGCGTTAATATGAGTGAATGAGCAGGCTTTAGGCCCTACATTCGTTGTAACTTTGTTTCTCTTGTTTCACTCATTTGTTGCTACATCATCAGGACAAACCAACACATCTTGTAATTGACTACAATTCATGAGTATCCAAATATGTTTACAGGAGAAGACCAGGTATTTGATTTGTTGCAATCTGTGTCGGCAACATCCGTGGCACGTGCCGCTGACACGTTATTTTCAGTGCTCAGTTTCACTAAATCACCGACGATAGGTCACCAAATAAAAATACAACCCTTTTGAATAATTATATCATCGTAATACTATACTATCGCTTTAATGATATTAAATGTATACTATTTAACGTTGAGTGAACAATGTATAGACTGCTTGACCAATACATCTCAGTTTGGCACTAGATCAGGTCGCAGCTAACAGGTGAAAACAGTCGCGTGAACAATTTGTGTGGTCGCTGGTTGTGTTTGTCAAGTCGTCGTTCATTATGGGTACATTTTAATCAGAAATGAACCATGGCTATCAAAACGGTCGCTCAAGACAAGTGGTCGCTCATGACAGAGGTCGCACAAGGCAATTTTATCGTATTTGCTAGATTAATTAGTATTATGTATTTTTATGACTACCCCCGGTAATAGGTAATTTTAGTTAATTATATAGAAACATGTATTTTTATTATTTATTTAAAAATAGTACGTGTGGGTAGTGTTTTTCTTATTGCATATTTTTAAATAGCAGTATGTTGTAAAGCACCACAACCAATTATGGATGTGGCACTATATGAAATAAAATATTAGTATAATTATGTTATAATAAAACTTATAATTTCTACCAGATCATAGTGATGATAATAATTGTTATTAGTAGTAGTAACTAAACTATTTCACACATGCATATGCAGTAAGTAAAGTTTATAAATATTTACACACACACACAAACACGCTGTCTAACCGTTTTTGTTTAAATATAATTTATATAGCGATTTTACAGTAACTTCATAGCCGCCAATACTGTTGAGTTACCATCGAGATCTGCACGTTTGTTTGGTGAATTTTCTTTTTGTTAGAGGAATGCAAGTGAATTGTTTTCTTCCATAGTGTATGTATATGTATGCAAGATATGTGAGGAAACGTTTGGTGGCTGTTAGTCATTGTTTTCATGGTTAGGTCAGAAAGTAAAAGATAGTATGCACAGTTCATGCCGATCAAGTCGACTCTGCCACTTTATTCTGTTTCTAGAATGGCGTAGTCCATAGACTTTCGATGGTTATGTGTTCTAATTTGCTATGGTAAACTGCTGATATTAAAAATATGAGTTTTGTTGGAAGTTGTTACTTTTTATTAACTCTATTAGGCCAATATCACCAAAGCATTGACTTTTGTTTCCTTTTAATTAACAGTTTTGGTCAAACCTGTATAATGACTACGATCTTTGTGCATTGCTGCAATATTGCCTCAGTAGATATGTTGCCAATGATGGCAGTGACGTTCGCATATTTCTTGTGTAATATAGGGAAATAGTAGTTTAATACTTTCTTTTTATTTCAGACTTCTCAAATGGACAAATACCTGAAAGACAAACAGGTAATCATTATACATAATTACATTCATTTGGCCTGAGTCTCCCACCCACCCTCATGAAAGATTGTATCTAAACAAGAGTAGACAATTTTATTGAATGGAAGAAATTACATGAATATATGCACATATATGCATGGACACTATACACCCACACACATGCCCATACACACACACGTGTGTATGAATGGTACTTTTCTTATTTCTGTATATATACATGATGTGTAGGCCGAGCCTGATGCTAGAAGGTGGGTGGGTGAGTGGGTGGTTGGTTGAGTTGAGTTGAGTTGAGTTGAGTTGAGTTGAGTTGAGTTGAGTTGAGTTGAGTTGAGTTGAGTTGAGTTGGTGAGTGTTGAGTTGAGTTGAGTGAGTGGGTGAGTTGAGTTGGTTGAGTTGAGTTGGTTGAGTTGAGTTGAGTGGGTGAGTGGGTGAGGGTGAGTGAGATGTGGGAAGTTGCTGTAAGACAAACATTTGTGATTGTTAAGAAGGACAAGTGTACTTCAAAAGATGTGGCGTCCCTGCTGGAGAAGAAGCTGGGTGACTGTGTGAGTGTGACCTGGGGACACAGTGGTGGCAGTGACCCACTCCTGCTTCTCTTCCTCTGGGCCATCCTCACGGACAACATTGAACTCGCGAAGCTCTTCTGGGAGGAAGGAAAGGTGAGGCTGTTCAGGTTCTGCTGGATCATTCATTTGTTGTGTGTGCGTGCGTGCGTGCGTGCGTGCGTGCGTGCGTGCGTGCGTGCGTGCGTGCGTCATATATATGTATCAACGTACATATGTATGTATTGTCATACAGCTGTACTGGCGTAAGAGAACTATGTACAAACACCTTATATCAAACTCGCCAGGAGCAATCTTTATTTTATATTTGAAATAATAAATGTAATAAACTAACAGTAAAGTATAATTTAAATAAAAGTACAAATCACGCGCCACATGGCTACACACAAACTGTTTCCCTGAACCAACGTGTTCACTCTCACAATCTCAGTCTCTCCAATCTCCTCATGTCTTTCCCTGCCCTGGTATTTATACTTTCCCCAATGGCGGGAAACCTTCTGTCACGTGATCAGCTATGCCCTCTGGTGGGCATCCCCTCAACTTGGAGAGCCCTGCCACCCCTCTGGTGGGCATCCCCTCACCTTGGTGGCAGCCCTACCATAGTGTGTGTGTGCTGCGTGCGGCGTGCGTGCGTGCGTGCGTGCGTGCTGTGCGTGCGTGCGTGCGTGTGTGCATGTACATAATTTAAGTAACAGTAAATACTACATACATAAACACATGTATATATGTATGTATATATATACATATATATATATATATATATATATGTATTATTTTCTGTTACCAAAATTCAATCTCCAGTTTCTCCGTCTGAATTTATTTAACAATAGTTAATTAATTAATTTAAATACAGTTAAATAATTAATTTAACAACAGAGCCCTGGGAATATTTAATAACATGTTAAAATAAAAAACAACGATAGTAAAACAAAATTACAATATACAATTCAGTCAGCTGTATGCCATAATTATATTGTTATATTTTGCTCAGAATGTATATAATAGCTAACAACATTTAGATTGCAAATAAAAATAATAGTTTAATTTGGTAAAGTGAACTGAATGTTTGAGAGTTTGCTCTGGTGTTTGGCGGTGACTGCGTGGCTAGGAAGGAATTGCTGCAGCTTTGTTGGCTCAGAAGCTCCTGAAGACAATGGCGGACCAAGTGGACGATCCAGCCGAACACACCAAACTCCTCAGTCACATGGCGTGAGTAGCAGCACTTTTGAGTCATTTTTGGTGCGTTCACTTATTAATAATAATAATATTTATTTGTATAGTGCCCGAATCAATAGTATTGCTCTCAGGTGCTTTATATAAATGCAAAAATTTGATGATAAATTATTATTATTAAAATAGATATATGTATATATGGATGATAAATTATTATTAAAATAGATGTGTGTATATATATATATATTATATATATATATATATATATATATATATATATAATACATATATAAACATTATAAATGTAAGCCTATACATGAAACAGTAAAATTAAATAACACAGTCGTTACATTACTTATTATTCCTCAGTATGTTCAAATTAAAAAAATTAAAGTATATGATTAAAAAAAAATAACCGCTAATCTATCATAAACATTATCATATTAAAATGCTAATAATTATACTAATTGCGTACTAATTATGTGATATAATTGTATAACTTATGGGTAAATTCACTTCTCTGCCAGTGTCTTGTATGTCTGTCTTCTGCACACCCAGAACCGCTGCTTAAGAAACTAAAAATGTTAGCTGTATGCTGCAGCTACAAGAATTGAAATTGTATTATAAATACATGCATGTGACATATTACCACTATATTTTCTCAATTTACCATTTCCGTTATTAAAATTGAAATGTCCCCAACATTAACGCATGGATGAGTGACAATGTCCATAAAAATGATATTCTATTAGTAATTTAAAAAATCAATAAAATCCTGAGCAAGAACACATCTCAGATGTGTTCACTGGTTTAGGGAATACACTAGTAAAGTTTCTAAGTTGTGTGACCTGTACACCTGGAAATATGACCATGTTTGTATTGGTATAAAATGTGATTTATTAATTTTGTTAGAGAATTGTGATGTAAACACTTATACATTGCAAGAGTCCTGGTACCATGCTGACAGAGTGTTATGGTTTACACAGGTTCTTTGAGAGTCTGGGGGTTGGCGTGCTGACAGAGTGTTATGGTTTACACAGGTTCTTTGAGAGTCTGGCGGTTGGCGTGCTGACAGAGTGTTATGGTTTACACAGGTTCTTTGAGAGTCTGGCGGTTGGCATGCTGACAGAGTGTTATGGTTTACACAGGTTCTTTGAGAGTCTGGGGGTTGGCGTGCTGACAGAGTGTTATGGTTTACACAGGTTCTTTGAGAGTCTGGCGGTTGGCGTGCTGACAGAGTGTTATGGTTTACACAGGTTCTTTGAGAGTCTGGCGGTTGGCGTGCTGAGAGAGTGTTATGGTTTACACAGGTTCTTTGAGAGTCTGGCGGTTGGCGTGCTGACAGAGTGTTATGGTTTACACAGGTTCTTTGAGAGTCTGGCGGTTGGCGTGCTGACAGAGTGTTATGGTTTACACAGGTTCTTTGAGAGTCTGGCGGTTGGCGTGCTGACAGAGTGTTATGGTTTACACAGGTTCTTTGAGAGTCTGGCGGTTGGCGTGCTGACAGAGTGTTATGGTTTACACAGGTTCTTTGAGAGTCTGGCGGTTGGCGTGCTGACAGAGTGTTATGGTTTACACAGGTTCTTTGAGAGTCTGGCGGTTGGCGTGCTGACAGAGTGTTATGGTTTACACAGGTTCTTTGAGAGTCTGGCGGTTGGCGTGCTGACAGAGTGTTATGGTTTACACAGGTTCTTTGAGAGTCTGGCGGTTGGCGTGCTGACAGAGTGTTATGGTTTACACAGGTTCTTTGAGAGTCTGGCGGTTGGCGTGCTGACAGAGTGTTATGGTTTACACAGGTTCTTTGAGAGTCTGGCGGTTGGCGTGCTGACAGAGTGTTATGGTTTACACAGGTTCTTTGAGAGTCTGGCGGTTGGCGTGCTGACAGAGTGTTATGGTTTACACAGGTTCTTTGAGAGTCTGGCGGTTGGCGTGCTGACAGAGTGTTATGGTTTACACAGGTTCTTTGAGAGTCTGGCGGTTGGCGTGCTGACAGAGTGTTATGGTTTACACAGGTTCTTTGAGAGTCTGGCGGTTGGCGTGCTGACAGAGTGTTATGGTTTACACAGGTTCTTTGAGAGTCTGGCGGTTGGCGTGCTGACAGAGTGTTATGGTTTACACAGGTTCTTTGAGAGTCTGGCGGTTGGCGTGCTGACAGAGTGTTATGGTTTACACAGGTTCTTTGAGAGTCTGGCGGTTGGCGTGCTGACAGAGTGTTATGGTTTACACAGGTTCTTTGAGAGTCTGGCGGTTGGCGTGCTGACAGAGTGTTATGGTTTACACAGGTTCTTTGAGAGTCTGGCGGTTGGCGTGCTGACAGAGTGTTATGGTTTACACAGGTTCTTTGAGAGTCTGGCGGTTGGCGTGCTGACAGAGTGTTATGGTTTACACAGGTTCTTTGAGAGTCTGGCGGTTGGCGTGCTGACAGAGTGTTATGGTTTACACAGGTTCTTTGAGAGTCTGGCGGTTGGCGTGCTGACAGAGTGTTATGGTTTACACAGGTTCTTTGAGAGTCTGGCGGTTGGCGTGCTGACAGAGTGTTATGGTTTACACAGGTTCTTTGAGAGTCTGGCGGTTGGCGTGCTGACAGAGTGTTATGGTTTACACAGGTTCTTTGAGAGTCTGGCGGTTGGCGTGCTGACAGAGTGTTATGGTTTACACAGGTTCTTTGAGAGTCTGGCGGTTGGCGTGCTGACAGAGTGTTATGGTTTACACAGGTTCTTTGAGAGTCTGGCGGTTGGCGTGCTGACAGAGTGTTATGGTTTACACAGGTTCTTTGAGAGTCTGGCGGTTGGCGTGCTGACAGAGTGTTATGGTTTACACAGGTTCTTTGAGAGTCTGGCGGTTGGCGTGCTGACAGAGTGTTATGGTTTACACAGGTTCTTTGAGAGTCTGGCGGTTGGCGTGCTGACAGAGTGTTATGGTTTACACAGGTTCTTTGAGAGTCTGGCGGTTGGCGTGCTGACAGAGTGTTATGGTTTACACAGGTTCTTTGAGAGTCTGGCGGTTGGCGTGCTGACAGAGTGCTATGTGGAGGATGAGAGGAAGGCCCAACTGCTCCTCACTAGGGACCTGGCCAACTTTGGAAACAAGACAGTCCTGAGGCTGGCAAAAGAGGCAGACAACAAACTCTTCCTTGCAAACGTTTACACAGGTTCTTTGAGAGTCTGGCGGTTGGCGTGCTGACAGAGTGTTATGGTTTACACAGGTTCTTTGAGAGTCTGGCGGTTGGCGTGCTGACAGAGTGTTATGGTTTACACAGGTTCTTTGAGAGTCTGGCGGTTGGCGTGCTGACAGAGTGTTATGGTTTACACAGGTTCTTTGAGAGTCTGGCGGTTGGCGTGCTGACAGAGTGTTATGGTTTACACAGGTTCTTTGAGAGTCTGGCGGTTGGCGTGCTGAGAGAGTGTTATGGTTTACACAGGTTCTTTGAGAGTCTGGCGGTTGGCGTGCTGACAGAGTGTTATGGTTTACACAGGTTCTTTGAGAGTCTGGCGGTTGGCGTGCTGACAGAGTGTTATGGTTTACACAGGTTCTTTGAGAGTCTGGCGGTTGGCGTGCTGACAGAGTGTTATGGTTTACACAGGTTCTTTGAGAGTCTGGCGGTTGGCGTGCTGACAGAGTGTTATGGTTTACACAGGTTCTTTGAGAGTCTGGCGGTTGGCGTGCTGACAGAGTGTTATGGTTTACACAGGTTCTTTGAGAGTCTGGCGGTTGGCGTGCTGACAGAGTGTTATGGTTTACACAGGTTCTTTGAGAGTCTGGCGGTTGGCCTGCTGACAGAGTGTTATGGTTTACAAAGGTTCTTTGAGAGTCTGGCGGTTGGCGTGCTGACAGAGTGTTATGGTTTACACAGGTTCTTTGAGAGTCTGGCGGTTGGCGTGCTGACAGAGTGCTATGTGGAGGATGAGAGGAAGGCCCAACTGCTCCTCACTAGGGACCTGGCCAACTTTGGAAACAAGACAGTCCTGAGGCTGGCAAAAGAGGCAGACAACAAACTCTTCCTTGCAAACGTCGCGTGCCAATCTCTACTCGACAGAATCTGGATGGGCAGGATGGCACTGAACAATGGGTGGCTGAAGGTGAGTTGATGTTGCTACTAAACAGACTTGTAGGCAAATTAAGCTAATACAAAGTTCCAGTGTCAGTAGATAACTGGTCAGTGGTGTATCAAAGCTGTGCAATATGAGCAGCAGGTTTGGGGCTGGAAACATCTCACAGCACATCTCTGTCAATGCAAAGAACCTACTTAGCAACACTCCTCCCAATGTTACATACACACTGGTGAATACATGGCCATGTATTTGCCTTTAGTTAGTGGGTGGGACTATTGAGCAGTGGTGTGTGTCTGAGTCACCCTGCATCTTTGCTACAACAGTCTGCTCTGACATATTGTGCATTGAAGCCACAGGGTGGCAAGTGCCAGGTACATCAAGGAGGTCGTGATGTGCAGATACTGTGTACTGATTACCAGGGCAGACATGCACCCTCAGCTGCCTTTGACAAACAAACTACACTCTAAGCCACAACATGTCCTGTAGGCAGTAAACCACAACACTATACACATAAACTAAACCATAACAATACATATGTGAAACACACACATACTCACTAAAACATAACAATACACACATCATATACACACACATATATTCACTAAACCATAACAATGCACACATCATATACACACATGTACTCACTAAACCATAACAATACATACATCATATACACAGACATGTACTCACTAAACCATAACAGAACACACATCATATACACGGACATGTACTCACTAAACCATAACAATACATGCATCATATACACACACATGTACTCACAAAACCATAACAATACATACATCATATACAAGCACATGTACTCACTAAACCATAACAATACATACATCATATACACACACATGTACTCACTAAACCATAACAATACATACATCATATACACACACATGTACTCACACATGTATGTGAACAAGGCCCATAGCTGACAGGTCGAAACGTCATACTCATCATCGATAATTATGCTCCAAAATAAATTAAATCATACTACAGCTGTACATTGAAATATAGTGTTTGCCGTATGTAAAGTAAACAGAATTGTTTCTTTTCCAGCCAGTCGTCTGTCTGTTCCTACCACCACTGCTCTTTTGGCTCATTACATTCAGAGATGACGCATGGACAGCGATTAGCAAAGACACTGACTCACAGGACAAGTCAAATACTATGGTGAGCAGAGGGGGTTGCACTAAGTGCTGTGGTGAGCAGAGGGGGTTGCACTAAGTGCTGTGGTGAGCAGAGGGGGTTGCACTAAGTGCTGTGGTGAGCAGAGGGGGTTGCACTAAGTGCTGTGGTGAGCAGAGGGGGTTGCACTAAGTGCTGTGGTGAGCAGAGGGGGTTGCACTAAGTGCTGTGATGAGCATAGGGGGGTTGCACAAAGTAGAGGAGGTGGCATTATAAGTGCTGTAGTGAGCAGAGGGGGCTGTATTAAGGGGGCTGAAATGCAGGACAACCATTGCCACCATATGAGAACATACCACTTGGAGGATATGTAACCATGATTTGATGAGCACGGAGCCTTAGTATATTTTAAATAATGTTTTCAATCGTGGATATCTTTGACCACAGGACGCCACCATATTTTGATTAAGTGGCATTTGGTTTGACTAGTTAATATCTAAAACGTAGATTTTTCCCTATTTATTTCATCAACAGATATTTATGTGTGAAAACAAGAATATGGTGCCATATTAAATATGGTAGGCATTATATAGAGCAACACATCAGCTATGGTGAGTAGAGGGGGCAGTACTAAGTGCTGTGGTGAGTAGAAGGGGATGCACTCAGTGCTGTGGTATGTAGAGGGGGCAGTACTAAGTGCTTTGGTGAGTAGAAGGGGGTGCACTCAGTGCTTTGGTGAGTAGAAGGGGGTGCACTCAGTGCGGTAGTGAGTAGAAGGGGATGCACTCAGTGCTGTGGTATGTAGAGGGGGCAGTACTAAGTGCTTTGGTGAGTAGAAGGGGGTGCACTCAGTGCGGTAGTGAGTAGAAGGGGGTGCACTCAGTGCTGTGGTATGTAGAGGGGGCAGTACTGAGTGCTGTAGTGGGTAGAGGGGGCTGCACTAGTTGTTGTGGTGAATAGTGGGGGCTGCACTAATTGCTGTGGTATGTAGAGGGTGCTGCACTAATTGCTGTGGTATGTAGAGGGGGCTGCACTAATTGCTGTGGTATGTAGAGGGTGCTGCACTAATTGCTGTGGTATGTAGAGGGGGCTGCACTAATTGCTGTGGTATGTAGAGGGTGCTGCACTAATTGCTGTGGTATGTAGAGGGGGCAGTACTAATTGCTGTGGTATGTAGAGGGGGCAGTACTAATTGCTGTAGTGAGTAGAGGGGGCTGCACTAGTTGTTGTGGTGAATAGTGGGGGCTGCACTAATTGCTGTGGTATGTAGAGGGGGCTGCACTAATTGCTGTGGTATGTAGAGGGTGCTGCACTAATTGCTGTGGTATGTAGAGGGGGCAGTACTAATTGCTGTAGTGAGTAGAGGGGGCTGCACTAGTTGTTGTGGTGAATAGTGGGGGCTGCACTAATTGCTGTGGTGAGTAGAGGGGGCTGCACTAATTGCTGTGGTGAGTAGAGGGGCTGCACTAATTGCTGTGGTGAATAGTGGGGGCTGCACTAATTGCTGTGGTGAGTAGAGGGGGCTGCACTAAGTGCTCTGGTGAGTAGAGGGGAATGCACTAAGTGATGTGAGAAGAGGGGGGTGCACCAATTGCTATGGTGAACAGAGGGGGCTGCACTAAGTGCACAAACATTAACAAGCACCTGTTATAACTAACCATCAAGATATTCAGTTGTGAGTTTAATTTCACAAAGATGAAACTATGTTGTGTAGAATCTAAGGCACAGGCGAAGAAATGTTGTGACTACAGAAAGCAAACTTTGATGAGTTGAAATGAAACATTTCCAGTGGTCTCAATCTTCTCACACAACTCATGATTTATTTTAAGCATTCTTTTTGTTAACATTACATGTATTAGTCTGAACAGTTTCGCTTGAATGTAAATAGTATTTATACATTTTGTTTCCAGACGCAGAGAAAGAACGGCAAAGAACTCAACCGAGTGGACAGTTACCAAGGGTCAGTTCCAAGTTACTCGCATTTCCAGTTTCCTGTTGTGTAGACCACATGTGTGCTGTCTAGTGAGTTCCCTGTTGTGTAGACCACGTGTGTGCTGTCTAGTGAGTTCCCTGTTGTGTAGACCACCTGTGTGCTGTCTAGTGAGTTCCCTGTTGTGTAGACCACCTGTGTGCTGTCTAGTGAGTTCCCTGTTGTGTAGACCACCTGTGTGCTGTCTAATGAGTTCCCTGTTGTGTAGACCACCTGTGTGCTGTCTAGTGAGTTCCCTGTTGTGTAGACCACGTGTGTGCTGTCTAGTGAGTTCCCTGTTGTGTAGACCACCTGTGTGTTGTCTAGTGAGTTCCCTGTTGTGTAGACCACCTGTGTGCTGTCTAATGAGTTCCCTGTTGTGTAGACCACGTGTGTGTTGTCTAGTGAGTTCCCTGTTGTGTAGACCACCTGTGTGCTGTCTAATGAGTTCCCTGTTGTGTAGACCACCTGTGTGCTGTCTAGTGAGTTCCCTGTTGTGTAGACCACCTGTGTGCTGTCTAGTGAGTTCCCTGTTGTGTAGACCACCTGTGTGCTGTCTAGTGAGTTCCCTGTTGTATAGACCACCTGTGTGCTGTCTAGTGAGTTCCCTGTTGTGTAGACCACGTGTGTGCTGTCTAGTGAGTTCCCTGTTGTGTAGACCACCTGTGTGCTGTCTAGTGAGTTCCCTGTTGTGTAGACCACGTGTGTGCTGTCTAGTGAGTTCCCTGTTGTGTAGACCACGTGTGTGCTGTCTAGTGAGTTCCCTGTTGTGTAGACCACCTGTGTGCTGTCTAGTGAGTTCCCTGTTGTGTAGACCACATGTGTGCTGTCTAGTGAGTTCCCTGTTGTGTAGACCACATGTGTGCTGTCTAGTGAGTTCCCTGTTGTGTAGACCACCTGTGTGCTGTCTAGTGAGTTCCCTGTTGTGTAGACCATGTGTGTGTTGTCTAGTGAGTTCCCTGTTGTGTAGACCACGTGTGTGCTGTCTAGTGAGTTCCCTGTTGTATAGACCACATGTGTGCTGTCTAGTGAGTTCCCTGTTGTGTAGACCACATGTGTGCTGTCTAGTGAGTTCCCTGTTGTGTAGACCACATGTGTGTTGTCTAGTGAGTTCCCTGTTGTGTAGACCACATGTGTGTTGTCTAGTGAGTTCCCTGTTGTGTAGACCACATGTGTGCTGTCTAGTGAGTTCCCTGTTGTGTAGACCACCTGTGTGCTGTCTAGTGAGTTCCCTGTTGTGTAGACCACATGTGTGCTGTCTAGTGAGTTCCCTGTTGTGTAGACCACATGTGTGTTGTCTAGTGAGTTCCCTGTTGTGTAGACCACCTGTGTGCTGTCTAGTGAGTTCCCTGTTGTGTAGACCACCTGTGTGCTGTCTAGTGAGTTCCCTGTTGTGTAGACCACCTGTGTGCTGTCTAGTGAGTTCCCTGTTGTGTAGACCACATGTGTGCTGTCTAGTGAGTTCCCTGTTGTGTAGACCACCTGTGTGCTGTCTAGTGAGTTCCCTGTTGTGTAGACCACCTGTGTGCTGTCTAGTGAGTTCCCTGTTGTGTAGACCACCTGTGTGCTGTCTAGTGAGTTCCCTGTTGTGTAGACCACAGGGTTTTGCTGTCTAGTGAGTTCCCTGTTGTGTAGACCACATGTGTGTTGTCTAGTGAGTTCCCTGTTGTGTAGACCACCTGTGTGCTGTCTAGTGAGTTCCCTGTTGTGTAGACCACCTGTGTGCTGTCTAGTGAGTTCCCTGTTGTGTAGACCACATGTGTGCTGTCTAGTGAGTTCCCTGTTGTGTAGACCACGTGTGTGCTGTCTAGTGAGTTCCCTGTTGTGTAGACCACCTGTGTGCTGTCTAGTGAGTTCCCTGTTGTGTAGACCACATGTGTGTTGTCTAGTGAGTTCCCTGTTGTATAGACCACCTGTGTGCTGTCTAGTGAGTTCCCTGTTGTGTAGACCACATGTGTGCTGTCTAGTGAGTTCCCTGTTGTGTAGACCACCTGTGTGTTGTCTAATGAGTTCCCTGTTGTGTAGACCACATGTGTGTTGTCTAGTGAGTTCCCTGTTGTGTAGACCACATGTGTGCTGTCTAGTGTAGGCTCGGGCAAGGATTTTAGGTAAAAACTGTGTTTTTTAACTTGATATAACATTTTAATTTGAAGACTGCGATCAGCTTCATGTTCCACATACACATTGATTAATATACATGTTATGTTCGGCGAAAATTAGTTGGCGGGGATGAAGAGAATGTGAGAAAAGGTACTTTGAAAATAATGAAATGTGTTATTTCGTATCTATAAAATGTCATGGAAAATACAAAAAAATTATTTCTCTCAAACAAATATAAATGTGGACAAATGGAAGGATACTATTGTATTTAGATAATATACCACGTTTTACAGAGGTAATTTTTTTATTGCTTTTATGTGAGATTTAGTGGCATCATACTTATTGTATATGGACTCAGAACAGCATCCACTCTACAATCATATTTAAAGGAACATATAACATTGTCTTACTCACTGCACGTAGTAAGATAGATATTGTTTCAGGCTAGGAATTTATTAGTGACAGACTTTACATGTGCCATCTCCCACGGTCTCATTCATTGCATTCCCTTGAGGACAAATGTTGTTGAGTGTTGGTGATAAGATGGCCTTGTTTGACACTAGCTACTCTTTTATTACATTGCTGCATAAACGTATTGAATACACTTGCATTCATTCAATCCTTCATTACTTCATTCATTCATGTGTAATGTTAAAATATCTTCACGTAATTATTACTGGATAATGATCAAATCAGTTAGACTTAGAATGAAAAAAAATTTATTTTCAAAGATCAGATGTGGGCATGAAAAATATGTGAAATAAATTCCACAGCTAGATTTAGAATGGAAATATAAGTTATACTAATGAATGGCAGATTTATGAAAATTATTATTGATACATGAATATTTAGCGAGGTGCCAAGAATTTGAACAAGACATGGTTTTTGCTGATTTTGCATCACTGCCGAAATCTCAACAGGTCAACAAGATACAGAGCTTCACACAGCGCATATGGTGCTAAGACCTTCAGAACACAGTTTAGAGCATTTGCATAAAAGCCTGTAAATTTCATAATAATAATGACATGGAGCTGAAATCTGGTGCATTATCAAACAACATGTTGAGCATTGTAGTGATGTTTGTATTGGAATATGGCAGTTCCTGTTACTTGCAGACAATGTTGAAGTTGTGATGTTTTCTATGAAAAAATCCTTGCCCATGCCTATTTAGTGTACTAGCAAAAATGCCTATCCTCTGGAAGGCACTACAGCCCATAGTCAGCGGTTGCATGGAGTAGATATACAGCAACATACAAGAGACCTGTTGTGAAATTCATGTGATAGTGCCATGACATTTTATTATAAGTTTAGTTAGTATGTTTGTGACTTTGTGCTCACAGAAGCTCCAACATCTGACTGTCACATCCCGTACACACATACAAACTCACATATGCATGCATGCACATATGCATGTACTTGTGCACAGGGCATGAAATAGAGCTCCAAATCCATTGTTAAGAGGCAAGAATATATATAGACAACTTTTCGATTAATTTCGTATTTACCAATTTTACATGTGTACAGATTCATAATCATTTATGATTTACTGAGTTCACTTATGTTCCCCTGGTTATGTTGCAGGTCAATCATCAATCCTACGCAGACAGAAACAGCAGAGGTCAAAGTTTCATGCTGGCAGAAACTGTCGGCCTTCTTCACTGCTCCAATGATCATATTCGCCGCCAACGTTGTGAGTGCAGATTCAGTTGTTTCACGTACTTGGCTTCGTATCACTCAGTTCGAGGCTGTTACATGCAGGAATAGTCACCATCACACATATTGTCAGCGTATGGTTAATTATAGTACCAGAAATATTAACAGAAGCCAAAGATTGAATGGCATTAATAGCAGTTAAATAATTTGTTCAGATGCAGCTAAATTGATGTGTGTACGCTTTCTGGACATAGTTGGTTCACAGTTGGAGTCATCATTGTGTTGTCATGTATGACAGGTGTCGTATTGTGTTCTACTACTGTGCCGTATTTATTGCAGGTGTCATATTTTATATTACAGATGTCATACTGTACTTTATTGCAGGTGTCATGTTGTATTCTACTACATATGTCATACTGTACTTTATTGCAGGTGTAATGTTGTATTCTACTACAGATGTCACTGTATTTTAGTGCAGGTGTCATATTTTATATTACAGATGTCATACTGTACTTTATTGCAAGTGTCATATTGTATTTTACTACAGATGTCATACTGTACTTTATTGCAGGTGTCATATTTTATATTACAGATGTCATACTGTACTTTACTGCGGGTGTCATGTTGTATTCTACTACAGACGTCATACTGTACTTTACTGTGGGTGTCATGTTGTGTTCTACTACAGACGTCATACTGTACTTTACTGTGGGTGTCATGTTGTATTCTACTACAGACGTCATACTGTACTTTACTGCGTGTGTCATGTATTCTACTACAGACGTCATACTGTACTTTACTGCAGACGTCATACCTGCTGTTCCTGGGACTGTTCAGTTTCATCCTGCTGACAGATTTCCATGATGGCTTCACAAAGAAGGAGTATCTACTTCTCTTCTGGGTCGGTACTTTGATACTGGAGGAAATAAGACAGGTGAGATTTGAGCTAGGTCTGTTTCAGTATCTAAGATACAGCCGTTGTTTCAGTGTCGTTTGTATAAAATTGTTATATTTTCACAGCACACAAAAGATGCACAGTGTGAGTACATTACAAGCTATGGTTTTTTTTCAACTTGATTGCTTTGGAAGATGTAATATTTTATGTGCAAATGGCAAAGTTATGTCAGGTTTACTATCTATAATTGAAACATATTGTGACAATATGACAAAACTAAACGTTGCACCACAGGTATTTTACCAAAGTCAATGCTAACAAAATGATAATGATATATATATATATATATATATATATATATAGTATATATATATATATATATATATATGATATTGTAATATGTATAGATAGATAGATAGATGATGAGTAGAGGAGGCTGCACTAGCACTAAGTGCTGTGGTGAGTATAGGGGCTGCACTAAGTGCTGTGGTGAGTAGAGGGGGCTGCACTAAGTGCTGTGGTGAGTAGAGGGGGGTGCTAAGCTTAGTGCACAAACATAAACAATCAACTATTACGACTAACCATTAAGATATTCATTTGCGAGTTACATTTCACAAAGAAAGAAATCTACTGTTGTGCAGTTAGTGAAGAGTGGCGTCCATCGCTACCTCAGAGACCTGTGGAACATCCTTGATATGGGTACCATGTTCATCTTCCTGGTCGGCTTCCTTCTGCACTGGATACCAACAGTGACCACCTGCACGAAATGTCTCGAGGCTGCCCGCATCATCCTGGCGCTGGACGTCATGTTGTTCTACCTGCGTGCGTTACATATCTTCTCAGTCCATCGCAGACTTGGACCAAAACTTGTCATGATTAAGAATATGGTAAGGACTTCTTGCAACCCGCTCCTGTCTACATGCTAATCAATAACACTCTGACGAATGGTGAACATCCACATATATTACAATTCACTACAGTGCCTTAGTCATACTTTCAAAATGAGTTACAGTTGTTGCTTACAAATACTTGATTGGAACTGAAGAGGTTTCACAAATCCATAGAATATATTTCCAACCAAACAGTACTTATTAGGCAGTAAGGCATTCAAGGCAGCCTCGTTTCTGGTCCATTTTGAGCGATACTTAATGAGACCATACCTAGCTGGTCCCCATCTTCGTATCTGTAAGCGTATTCAACGTCAAAATTACTGCAACATGCAAATAATCTGAAAATAATACCTTAATTAGCTGCATAATAGTTCTAGATGTGTTTTTGTTGGGCATACAACTTACAGCAAAGATGTCTACTGTGGTAGTTACACCCACATACGACAGAATACATAGCTTGTTCGAGTCATTGGGAATTGCAGGGAAGTAATCTAGTTTCTCTGACATATCTTAATCACTGGTCAAGATCAAGTACAATGGGGGAACATGGTAAATTGCAGGTGTGCCACCTATCTGAGACACAAAATTAGGCACCCATGACAGCTTTCATCCAGGCAGTTGCCATAAAAACATTATAATGCTGATATATTTTGTAGTGTTTATGTATTAAAGAAACCTGTGTGGATATTTCAGGATAACTGATTGGTCATAATATGTGTGAATATGTTAAATTATTTAAATTAGTTATATATATATATATATTATATATATATATATATATATATATATATATATATATATATATATATATATATATAATTAATAAATAGTATCTTCTTTATTAGTAATATACTTATACATGCACTTCTGAACAAACAACATTGATTTTTATTTGATAATTTATTACACAAAATATTCAAATGAAATCACAAATTGAGATGTGTGCTTTGTGTTAGTTGTTATTTTAAAATACAAATCGAATACTAATACCACAATCAAGACAGTATGGTGAGAAATTAGGCATGCAGACTTGCCCTAACTTGCAGATATGCCCAAGTTGCCCAACATGTCCATGCGTATGTGTTGTTTGTAGATGATCGACATGTCCTACTTCATTGTCATCCTCTTTGTGTGTGTCACCGCGTACGGCGTGGCCTTGCAAGCCATCCTCTACCCTAACTCCAAGTTCACGTTTTCACTCTTCGGCAACATATTCAAGAAAGCATATTTCCAGATCTATGGTGAACTCTTCCTTGAGGAACTGGACGGTAGGAGCTGCTTATGATTTAGTCTAACGTCTACAGTGAATAATAATAATTACAATTTCTGCGAATATTTACTTGTGCATAATATAATACCAATATGCATATGATATTTTGCTAAATGCTAATAATATATATATATATATATATATATATATATATATATATATATATATGTATGTATATATATAATTTATATATAAATATATATTTATATATTATATATATATTAATATATGTATGTATATATATATATGTTTATATATATATATATATATATATGTATATATGTATATATGTATATATATATATATATATATATATATATATATATATATATATATATATATATATAATTAGGATGGGATGACTCTGGAATTTCATTCGAATCGAATATCGAATTGAATATCCTCAAAATTTCGAATACGAATCGAATATTCAGTGGCTTCAAATTTGATTAGAATACTGAACGGAGTTGAGATGTCTTGCTGGGACGCGACATCATCCTGTGGCCATGGGCACAAGTCCATGCCGGAGTTGACAGCATCATGGCCATACGTGTTGATCTTTTTGAAAACTTTCTGACCTAACCATGAAAACGACTTCTTACAGCTGCCAAACTCATCATCACATATCTTATGTACATATATACACACACTATGTTACAAAACAATAAATAAAGCTCGCCATGACCTACGGGGTCTATGGCGGCTAAATGTAACTCGGTGATTACTGTAACATTGGTAATTTATGTCAGGCGTCGCTAAATAAATGACTTTCACAAATTCCGGTTATATGCTAACCCTAAAGTAACCGTAACCCTAACTAAGCCAAGCTAACTTCAACTAATCCAAAACTTACCCAAAACCCTAACATTAACCGGACACTAGACATAACGGTCACGGATGGCGATGACATCGTGTTGCCAGCGAGTTTTACGCGAGTTTGTTTTGTGAAGTTCATTTATTTAAGTAATGTTAGTGATTTTATTTTTTAGCTTAGTGTGTGTATATGTATACATATAAGATATGTGAGGAGTAGTTTGGTGATTGTAGTCTCTTGCATAGTTAAGTCAAATCACCCGGGACCGATTTTGCAGTGGAGGACATGAAGGAAATATTCTAGCATTCATTTATATAGCTGCGAATTTTCGAATCGAATACAGAAAACGTTCGAATATTATAAATTTTGAATACGAATCGAATATTCGTCCCATCGTTAGTGTATATATATATATATATATATATATATATATATTTATATATATATATATATATATATATTATATATATATATATATATATATATATGTATATATATATATATATATATATATATATATATATATATATATATATAAGTTATAGTATAGAAGTCAAAATCTAATATATATTTTGTTTTCAGTTAGCTAATAGGCCTAAACTATTGTGAACACCACCTCAAGCGATATGATGTTGCAGACTTGTGATATGTTTGTCATTAGGAACGTTGGCCTGTGAAGCAACACCAGCATCAAACAGCTCTTTGCCGAGATGTCCTGTGAACACAGAGTTTGTTCCAAGTATACTCATGGCTGTGTACATCCTCTTCACAAATGTCCTCATGCTCAATCTGCTCATTGCCATGTTCAGGTGAGCAGTTGAAAACACTTCAACACCAATTTTCTCCCTATATTGCTCCAGAGTTCACTCAGCTGTATGAATGAGTACCTGGCTATAGGCAGTGGTGGGTATGTGTACGAGCAGCCTTCATGCATGCATTAATTGTAGCATATGGTTGGGTGCTTCCCAGAGAAATTGAGATAGTGTCTGATTGAACAGGTCTGTCAGTCAGGGAAGTAAAGTGAGCAATCCTGAGGACTGGATACAGCACTTTATTTTCTTCTAATACACCTTAATACAAACATTCACACAAAAGGAATACATGGAAAGAGCCTGTTTTGTCCAATAGTATTTCCTGCAGAAAGATGTTGAAAATGGGTGCAATTTAGCCTACAAGCGTATTTCTTGGCAAATCAACGGAATACCTATACAATACCTATATATTGCTTCATTTGTTAAGATAATTTTGAAGATTGACAATTCCAGAATATCTAGTAATAAAGTTCATTCCTTTTTATAGAAGCCATCATGTTTGTTGAGAGCCCAATGTTAATTCATCTGTGTGTACATTTCCCTTCTAAGATAAAGTTTTTTCACATATTCAACATTGAAAAGATAGCTCCACTGCATAGTTCTCCTAAATAGCCATCCATGTGGCACCACTAATTGCCTTGTCTTCACTTTTCATTTAGCATTCATAGTGCCTCTTTCCATCTATTCATTTTGATTCAGGTAACTGCGACAATTTTGAAATGTATCATTAACCAAAAAAATATTTTTATAGATAACAATTCAAAATGGATTATATTTAATGCATAAAAGTAATTGTATTTCTGTGTTTCATCCTCTCTGTTTACCCAAAGACTCATAAATGATCTTGATGTATATTAAGAATCAAAAAGAAATATAGCAGTGTGAAATATTTGTTGCAGATTTGTTATACAAAATGTGATACTGACCGATTTTGTTATCAAAATGCAATATATTCCTACAGTGCATGCCAAGCTGACACCACACCTATGGCCAGACTGTTGTTTTGTTGAAAATGGATGGATGTTTTAAACATGACGGATGGTGTTAATAGCATTTAGAAAACAAATGCTTTTTGTGTGAATGTTGTTTAAATAGGATTTATCACGTTTTTGTAATAGATTAAATACCATAACTCAACATATCTATGCATATGATTAATCATTGTTTGGGTGAAATTAGTTTGTTATCACATCTGCGAAACCATTCAGTTGTATACAAGAACATATAAAAAAATTGTTTAGATATCTTGTAAAATAACTGACATTCTGTTTCAGCTACACTTTCAACAAGATCCAGACGAACACGGATGAGCACTGGTTCTTCCAGCGGTACATCCTCATCAAAGAGTACCACGACCGACCCCCACTGGCCCCTCCCGTCATCCTCATTTATCACATCTATCTCGTCTTTCGCTGGGGCATGTATCGCAAAAGACAAATCGACAGCGACTTCCGTGAGCGAACATTAAGTTTTCACTAGTCAGCCTCTGTCACTTTACGATTTTAGATTGGGTGAACATTAATCGCAACCAAAGTAACACAACAGTGTTTTATTTTATAATTTATATTTTAATTTTCTAATTGAAATTACTCCTTGCCTTTGAAGTGGTAAATGTTGTTTTCTTTATGTTTGGTGTTGCTGTGCTAGTTGTTTGAGAGTGTCGGTGATGTTGCTTCAGATATGGCGTATCCTGAATCTCTAACGAAAGAGTTGATTCTGTGGGAGAACATGAATGGAGACGAGTATGTGAGACGCACAAAGGCCGAGAGACAACAGAGTCTGGAGAACAGAGTGAGGGAGACCCAGGAGAGGTGAAGACACACAGCTCATCTTCTTACGGCAGATGGCAAAATGACATGAGACACACACAGACAACATTGACAAAAAACACCACCTACACAAACATGCAAATAACACAAATCATCCACCGTTTCACAAATGCACCAGTGAAATAAGGCTACGTTGCTAAACCAAATCAAACTACCGATGGGTGAAACAGAAAGCCTGTTTTGTCATGTTCAGTGTCAAATAATGGGAAATGCTGTGTAACATATCCAAATGGCCTTTTCCAGTAACAATGAAAACTAGTAGGGGAGAGTGGGTCATAACCGGACGGTGAGGCATAACTAAATGGCATGGGGAACCTCATAATAAGCACCATCTTGTCAAAATATGGCAACCCATGATGCGTGCCCATCTCGGTGAGTTTCGATTTATGCATTAGTGATCTTATTTTGACATACTACATGAATTGCCTCAGCTGACTCACACTTTCAGCGTATGGACCATTTCCAAGGAACATAGGTTGCCTTAATGTGCAACATGTAGTGCAATGTATTAGACAGTCATGTGACTGTGGTGGACGATAATGTGGGTTTGGGCTCACAAATGACCTTGAGGCATAATCGGACATCCGATTATTTTCTATCCGATTATGCCCCAGTCATGTCAGACTATTAAATCTCTGCATTCTATGTCTGGTTAGCACAAGACAAGAATATACCTAGAGGCTGGAAGAAAGAGCAGGAGAGGGGCAGGTTCATGGCCAAAACTATATTATGATAGTAGGCCACAAAGCAAGAATATGTTAGTTCACCAGCCAATGATTAATTTGTTTATTTCTGAAATACTTTCCTGGTAAGCAGCTCAGAGTACTATAATAGATCTAGCTATAGACTAGTTCTATAAATCTTTTGGTGGAGTTATTTAATAGTTTGTATAAGGGCCTATCGCACACCAAATCCGGTTATGTCCCATATGTGGGGCATAACCAGATGGCTGGGTCTAAGTTTTTCCGGGGATAATTAATTTAATGCTTGTGTGATATTAGTTAATACTGGTGGTGTAAGAGCGCCAAGGGCAAGAATCCTAGTGGGGCGGTGTGTGGTTTCTGCAGTGATCAGTAGCTCAGTATTATATATTAACCATCCGGTTACACTTCACTCTCCCCTACTGACCAAAACATTCAAAGCAAGCCAAATCGAGGAAGAGCAGATTCTGAAGCAGAAACTACACCCAGTTCCACACATGGCGCAAACCTGAACAACCAGTGACACCTGGTGTTGTGCAACAACACCAGACTAGGCAGCTGAATAATTCGAATTTGCATCAAATACACAATACATATTAGTGCACATCGTTGTTATCTTTCTGTCGTCCATGAAATAGTTCTACTGCATGTTTACTTTAATTTTGATATTATGCTATAATACTCTTCAGTTTTATGATGTTATTTAGAAAATATTATTTAAAAATCACAAATTTGTTGATGTGTTCTGCCAGAGTTGATGCTATCATGCGGAAGTTGGAAGAGATAGCAGATGTCAGATCCACTTCGAATGTCTTTCGCCGCACCTGATGACCGATTCACTGATACGATGGGTAAGTGGCATATGGAGGTCATCATCTTATTATTTCATTTGTTTATTCCTCCACAACCTCTGTCACCTCCATGTCTCTCTCTTCCACAACATCCTGACCATTGTCCTCCTCCACAACCTCTGTCACCTCCATGTTTCTCTCCACCACAATGTCCTCTCCAATGTCCTCCTCCATAACCTCTGTCACCTCCATTGTCCTTCTCCACAACCTCTGTCACCTCCATGTCTCTCCTGACCACAACGTCCTCTCCATTGTCCTCCACAACCTCTGTCACCTCCATGTCTCTCTCCACCACAACGTCCTCTCCATTGTCCTCCACAACCTCTGTCACCTCCATGTCTCTCTCCACCACAACGTCCTCTCCATTGTCCTCCACAACCTGTCACCTCCATGTATCTCTCCACCACAACGTCCTCTCCATTGTCCTCCACAACCTCTGTCACCTCGATGTCTCTCTCCACCACAACGTCCTCTCCATTGTCCTCCACAACTCTGCAACCTCGATGTCTCTCTCCACCACAACGTCCTCTCCATTGTCCTCCACAATCTGTCACCTCCATGTATCTCTCCACCATAACGTCCTCTCCATCGTCCTCCACAACCTCTGTCACCTCCATGTCTCTCTCCACCACAACGTCCTCTCCATTGTCCTCCACAACCTCTGTCACCTTCATGTCTCTCCTCACCACAACGTCCTCTCCATTGTCCTCCACAACCTTTGTCACCTCCATGCCTCTCTCCACCACATTGTCCTCTCCATTGTCCTCCACAACCTCTGTCACCTCCATGTCTCTCCTCACCACAACATCCTCTCCATTGTCCTCCACAACCTCTGTCACCTTCATGTCTCTCCTCACCACAACATCCTCCATTGTCCTCCACAACCTCTGTCACCTCCATGTCTCTCTCCACCACATTGTCCTCTCCATTGCCCTCCACAACCTCTGTCACCTCCATGTCTCTCCTCACCACAACGTCCTCTCCATTGTCCTCCACAACCTCTGTCACCTTCATGTCTCTCCTCACCACAACGTCCTCTCCATTGTCCTCCACAACCTCTGTCACCTCCATGTCTCTCCTCACCACAACGTCCTCTCCATTGTCCTCCACAACCTCTGTCACCTCCATATATCTCTCCACCACAATGTCCTCTCCATTGTCCTCCACAACCTCTGTCACCTTCATGTCTCTCTCCACCACAACTTCCTCTCCATTGTCCTCCACAACTCTGCAACCTTGATGTCTCTCTCCACCACAACGTCCTCTCCATTGTCCTCCACAATCTGTCACCTCCATGTATCTCTCCACCATAACGTCCTCTCCATCGTCCTCCACAACCTCTGTCACCTCCATGTCTCTCTCCACCACAACGTCCTCTCCATTGTCCTCCACAACCTCTGTCACCTCCATGTCTCTCCTCACCACAACATCCTCTCCATTGTCCTCCACAACCTCTGTCACCTTCATGTCTCTCCTCACCACAACATCCTCTCCATTGTCCTCCACAACCTCTGTCACCTTCATGTCTCTCCTCACCACAACGTCCTCTCCATTGTCCTCCACAACCTCTGTCACCTCCATGTCTCTCTCCACCACAACGTCCTCTCCATTGTCCTCCACAACCTCTGTCACCTCCATGTCTCTCCTCACCACAACATCCTCTCCATTGTCCTCCACAACCTCTGTCACCTTCATGTCTCTCCTCACCACAACATCCTCTCCATTGTCCTCCACAACCTCTGTCACCTCCATGTCTCTCTCCACCACATTGTCCTCTCCATTGCCCTCCACACCCTCTGTCACCTCCATGTCTCTCCTCACCACAACGTCCTCTCCATTGTCCTCCACAACCTCTGTCACCTCCATGTCTCTCCTCCACCACAATGTCCTCTCCATTGTCCTCCACAACCTCTGTCACCTCCATATATCTCTCCACCACAATGTCCTCTCCATTGTCCTCCACAACCTCTGTCACCTTCATGTCTCTCTCCACCACAACGTCCTCTCCATTGTCCTCCACAACCTCTGTCACCTTCATGTCTCTCTCCACCACAATGTCCTCTCCATTGTCCTCCACAACCTCTGTCACCTTCATGTCTCTCTCCACCACAATGTCCTCTCCATTGTCCTCCACAACCTCTGTCACCTTCATATCCCTGATCTCCATTCTTTGCAGTACCTGGCTGAGACAGTTCTCCTCCAGTCTGTTACAACTGTTCAGTCAAGTCAGCAAAGAAGTTCAACATATGCCATTTAATTACTAAATATCCCAAGTTAATTACTCTATTTCAAGAGTAGTGTGACCATTAATACCTTGTGTTGTGCCAAACTATTGCGGATAAAAATAGTTTTAAGTAGTATTTTACATGGCATGTACAATAGTCAGTGTTGGCAAATGACAACTAAAAATTAATGGATCTATTTATTGTCCAGTGTGTTTTGTTTCAGACCTAAACGACTTCACAGTGGTGATAGATGCAAAACTGGAATCTCAGCAAGTTACACACATATAACTCAAGTGTATAATTAAGATGCTTGTGTGTATGTGTATGTGTGCGTGTGCACATGTGTTAAGCTTTTATTCTTAGACGTTTGCATCTTGGTTGCAAACTTTTATCTATGCTCCTTGAGAAAAGGTATTACTTTAATGGGTTAAGGATATCTTTGCTATTTTATACAATGAATATATTTAATCAGAAGGCAAGGCACAACTATTTATATATGCAGTTAATGTTGAGTTGATTGTAACACAGACATATATCTATCTACCCCGGGTATATCTAAGAAAATATGAAGTGAATATACTAACAAAAATTATATTTTGTTACAAACGTAGACACACTTATTCGGTTCTTAGTACAACAGTTCTTATCATCCAACCTACTTGTGGTTTACAGTAATAACTATTCAAACTATGATGTTTTTGTTGTGTCTTAAATTATCTACCACATTTTCTTACTAAATGTAACTTAAATAACTTAAAATTAGTATGCGAGGTGTCTATAATATATAAATTGTGCTTAGTACAAAGTGAGATACATATAGAGGCCTTGGCATGTACAACAATAATTAATATACAAATCACTTATCACCAGAGCAAAATATGAGTTTGTTTTGCTGATGTAAAAATATGAGAAATGGCCAAAGTTGCTCGGTTTTCAAAAACTCGGTCTTAAATCAGGGAATTCATGCAGGTTGTTTTGCTGTCACGTCTTGCACTGGCTTTTGTCATATATTGTGTAAGAAAGGGGGATGTGTCTAGAGGACATGTGCAGTGCAGTTGGTGTGACTTTCATATAGTGACATATCTGGATAACATAAAACTTACAAATCTTTGAATAAAGTAAAACACGTTACACGATTTCTATGGACATGTTTTTAATTAAATCATGTAAAATGAAGGAAATGTTTTTCTATAATGACATCAAAGATGAGTGGGTATGTTGTAACTGGAAAGTTGTTATTCAGATAAAGGTTATTGAGTATTGTTATGATATCTTGTGATAATGCCCCTTGTGCTATAAGGTAGTTTGAGAGATTTCTTACAAAAAGGTTATTGATTATGTCACCAAATGTGGAAAGTAACTACAATGTATGTGCAGAAAGGTCTCCACCTGGATAAACTATTAGTACTGCTGTTTAAGGCCTTTCCAGTCATGATACTGTTACAAAGACACTGTTGAGGACATTTATGTAATTTCATATACATAAGTTAGTTGCTATTACATCATTTTCTTGTATTTTGATTCACTGGTCTTGGTGTGTAATTACATATGACACAATGTTATATAAATACATAAGTATTCTAACATTTTATGATTATTGCATTGTACTGTAGTCAGTCAATCGGTGGGTGGCAATCTTTTTAAATATTTATATTATCCATGTATAATATATACAGGTTGCGCAAGCAGAAATAATTACTTATCATGAGGTGACGGTGAATTTAAATATTACGATAGCACTCAAGAAGTATAAGGGTGATAAAAGACTGTTGCATGTGTCTTCCACTTTACACAATATGAATATCAGTAGTTACAGGTGCTGTCTAGTAGTGACACGTGTTGTAATAATGATGTGTCTGATGCAATGTTTAAGATTAGAGAAGATTATGAATTCAGGCTGAATGGTCTACAAGCCAGGAGTAGGTATTTCTGGCAATGTCTTTCTGGTATTGTAAAAACATACGAGATGATAAAATAGATAGAAACTACAGATGTAGAGATGCAGCAGATGGGATCATGAAGCATCGTAGACAGCTGGAAGACCTCAACAGGACAACTTGATGGTTCACAACAGATATGCAATTTGGAAGAAATTTTTTAGATGTATATATAAGGTAATATGTATAAGGTCTGATGAACATGACAAAATGAAAACATATCTAGATAACATGCAGAAGTACAGGATCCGTTAGTATAAGCTAACAAGTTGCAATTTATATACTTATATACATACTGTGTATTTTGTAATGCCTATATTTAATAAAGAATTATTTACAAGATGTGATTGATGTTAAGCTGGTGACATACTAAATAAGACACATGAGTGGAAAAGGAAAGAGTTTACTTGACTGAGGAAGGAGTGATAACAACGAGGGTATCACATCGACAACCAGTGGCCTCTAGACATGACACTATCACTCAACAACACAAGCTACAGCCTATTTCATCGTCTAACCAGTAACCCAGTGTACAGCAGCCACTACAGTGTACTTGCCATCTAGCATAACATGTGAATGCACTGGTGAGAACTTCACAAACACCTACCACCAACAAGTTGTATATTGTCACACACAACTACTGCAGGATCTGTAGCTGTGTCAGTAGAATGTATCTCTCTCTCTCTCTCTGTAACCTACCAGTAATGACAAGTAGACTAAAGCAGTACAGTGTCATGTACAACTACGTCCAGCTGTGTCATTAGGGTGTCACACTGTCACATACCAATGACAGCAAATAGTACAGGGTCATGCACAACTACGTCCAGCTGTGTCGTTAGGATGTCACACTGTCACATACCAATGACAGCAAATAGTACAGTGTAATGTACAACTACATCCAGCTGTGTCATTAGGATGTCACATACCAATGACAGCAAATAGTACATGGTCATGTACAACTACGTCCAGCTGTGTCATTAGGATGTCACATACCAATGACAGCAAATAGTACAGTGTAATGTACAACTACGTCCAGCTGTGTCATTAGGATGTCACATACCAATGACAGCAAATAGTACAGGGTCATGTACAACTACATCCAGCTGTGTCATTAGGATGTCACATACCAATGACAGCAAATAGTACAGTGTAATGTATAACTACGTCCAGCTGTGTCATTAGGATGTCACATACCAATGACAGCAAATAGTACAGGGTCATGTACAACTACATCCAGCTGTGTCGTTAGGATGTCACATACCAATGACAGCAAATAGTACAGGGTCATGTACAACTACATCCAGCTGTGTCATTAGGATGTCACATACCAACGACAGCAAATAGTACAGTGTAATGTACAACTACATCCAGCTGTGTCATTAGGATGTCACATACCAATGACAGCAAATAGTACAGTGTAATGTACAACTACGTCCAGCTGTGTCATTAGGATGTCACATACCAATGACAGCAAATAGTACAGTGTAATGTACAACTACGTCCAGCTGTGTCATTAGGATGTCACATACCAATGACAGCAAATAGTACAGTGTAATGTACAACTACATCCAGCTGTGTCATTAGGATGTCACACTGTCACATACCAATGACAGCAAATAGTACAGTGTAATGTACAACTACATCCAGCTGTGTCATTAGGATGTCACATACCAATGACAGCAAATAGTACAGGGTCATGTACAACTACTCCAGCTGTGTCATTAGGATGTCACATACCAACGACAGCAAATAGTACAGTGTAATGTACAACTACATCCAGCTGTGTCATTAGGATGTCACATGTCACATACCAATGACAGCAAATAGTACAGTGTAATGTACAACTACGTCCAGCTGTGTCATTAGGATGTCACATACCAATGACAGCAAATAGTACAGTGTAATGTACAACTACGTCCAGCTGTGTCATTAGGATGTCACATACCAATGACAGCAAATAGTACAGGGTCATGTACAACTACGTCCAGCTGTGTCATTAGGATGTCACATACCAATGACAGCAAATAGTACAGTGTAATGTACAACTACGTCCAGCTTTGTCATTAGGATGTCACATACCAATGACAGCAAATAGTACAGGGGCATGTACAACTACGTCCAGATGTGTCATTAGGATGTCACACTGTCACATACCAATGACAGCAAATAGTACAGTGTAATGTACAACTATGTCCAGCTGTGTCATTAGGATGTCACACTGTCACATACCAATGACAGCAAATAGTACAGTGTAATGTACAACTACATCCAGCTGTGTCATTAGGATGTCACACTGTCACATACCAATGACAGCAAATAGTACAGTGTAATGTACAACTACGTCCAGCTGTGTCATTAGGATGTCACATACCAATGACAGCAAATAGTACAGGGTCATGTACAACTACGTCCAGCTGTGTCATTAGGATGTCACACTGTCACATACCAATGACAGCAAATAGTACAGTGTAATGTACAACTACGTCCAGCTGTGTCATTAGGATGTCACATACCAATGACAGCAAATAGTACAGTGTAATGTACAACTATACCCACCTGTGTCATTAGGATGTCGCACTGTCACATACCAATGACAGCAAATAGTACAGTGTAATGTACAACTATACCCACCTGTGTCATTAGGATGTCGCACTGTCACATACCAATGACAGCAAATAGTACAGTGTAATGTACAACTACGTCCAGATGTGTCATTAGGATGTCACATACCAATGACAGCAAATAGTACAGGGTCATGTACAACTACGTCCAGATGTGTCATTAGGATGTCACACTGTCACATACCAATGACGCAAATAGTACAGGGTAATGCACAACTATGTCCAGCTGTGTCGTTAGGATGTCACACTGTGACATACCAATGACAGCAAATAGTACAGTGTAATGTACAACTACGTCCAGATGTGTCATTAGGATGTCACATACCAATGACAGCAAATAGTACAGTGTAATGTACAACTACGTCCAGATGTTTCATTAGGATGTCGCACTGTCACATACCAATGACAGCAAATAGTACAGTGTAATGTACAACTACATCCAGCTGTGTCATTAGGATGTCACATACCAATGACAGCAAATAGTACAGGGTCATGTACAACTACGTCCAGCTGTGTCATTAGGATGTCACACTGTCACATACCAATGACAACAAGTAGTACAGTGTAATGTACAACTATATTCAGCTGTGTCATTACGATGTCACTGTGTCACATACCAATGACAAGTTAGTATAGTTTAATGTACAAAGCAGCACAACTATATCCAGCTGTCATTTAGAACGTATGTCACTCAGTCAAGTACTGATGACAACAAGAGGAACTGATCAATTGGTTACACTTCGGTAACCAGTCAGTCAGGTTCAGTTTGACACAAATGCTGTTTAGCTTCCCAAATACGCACCACTGGTTACAAGCAAGCGCACTGACAACAAGAATATATGCACACTTCAGGAAATCACCAGACACCAAAAAGAACAGCTGGATCATCTGCATTCAAACAACAGCTTTGCAGTAATTACAAGTTTCACAACCAAAGCTTTAATGTTCCTCTGCAATTCATTCAACCCATCATGAGTAACATTTGTTGTTCAAACGCATTTAAAGTGTAAACATGCACAGTAGCTAAGAAATTTGTACACTTGGTATTTAATAAAAAGTACTTTTGTTAACATTGTTAAAAGAATTTAATTTTTAAATACAGTAACTTGGGGACGTTTGAACAGCTTATTGTTACACTCCACACAGCTGGCACTTTTTTTGGACTTCAACATGCATCAGTTCACAGTTTATCTGATGATCTGACAGAAATAAATAAACGAGGCAGTATATCGATTGGATTGGTTTGATTTTTTGCGAACAATTCTAAAAGACAAGCAAAAATGTAATTGCAAAGGATATATCATGGCAGGCTGCACATGTTCAGCATGACTAGTGCAACAAAATCTTCAGGACATATTTTATCAACAACTTATATATTTCATAGACTGCAAGTAAATTGCATTTACAGAATGAACAACTCTTCAAATAAAGTCTTGAGTTGGTGGAGCTGCTGCACCTAACATCACTGTGGCTGACCAAGACTCGCCTAAGACAATTGAGAAAGGACTGCTGAAAATATCACGAGGTGAGTCTTCTTATAAAGCATCTTTCTATCCCTGGTTAGTGCACATTCCAAAACTATATCAAAGCTCTTTTCAATATTTCTTTTTTATTACATAACATATCCAGCTAACGCATGTAAAAAGTCTGCAAATGTATCAATGGGCTGGGCCTTAGATAACCACTTGCTCCAAGAAAACGGCATGCACTCGCTGCCAAAATCAACCAGCAAATGTTAATGCTTGTCACGTTAGACTACATCCTGCTATAAAAAATACTGCCCAAAAGCAGATTATTAACTTCTCTCACACAAAAAAACAGGTTTTGTGGACCATCCTACTTACAATAATAACATTTCTACAGACCAGCTGACAACAATAATGATGAAAACAACTGCATTAACAATAGTGAATGGCATCTAAGGTAATAAGCGAAGGACTACAACATGTACCAACAGGCAACTGTTCCAGTCAACCACCAGGCAACTACTCTAGGCAACTGTTCTAGTCATGCACCAGGCAGGTTCTAGGGAAGTATTCCAACTCAGGTACTCTGGTGAACCTTGCAAGTTGATGCATCAAATGGTAACTGTCTTGATGGGTTGTCAGTTGATGCATCAAATGGTAACTGTGTTAGTGGGTTGTCAGTCGATACATCAAATGGTTAATGTATTGGTGGGTTGTCAGTTGATTCATCAAATGGTAGCTGTCTTGGTGAGTTGTCAGATGGTAGCTGTCTTGGAGGGTTGCCAGTTGATACACCAAATGGTAATTGAGTTGTCAGTTGATACTTCAAATGGTAACTGCCTTGCCCGGTGAGACACAACATTGTAACTGTCTTGGTGGGTTGCCAGTTAATACATAAAATGGTAACCGAGTTGTCAGTTGATACATCAAATGGTAGCTGTCTTGGTGAGTTGTCAGATGGTAGCTGTCTTGGAGGGTTGCCAGTTGATACACCAAATGGTAACCGAGTTGTCAGTTGATACATCAAATGGTAACTGTCTTGGCCGGTGCGACAACATAGTAACTGTCTTGGAGGGTTGTCAGTTATAACATTATAAGGTCATAGATAGTCCTGGTGAATTGGCTATGGCCAAACACAAAGTAACAAGTCCTGGTGAACTCAGGCAGCCACCAATGTAACAATCGCCAGTGTGAACTCGTACAGTTAACCACGTGGTAATTGTCCGTGTACTTGTACACTTTCAACCATGTGGTTAATGTTCCGCCAGCCAGGTTCTTGACACTTCCATATTTCAAGGTGTAATTTAAGTCGACTGTCAACTGCAATGTTTGACCCACATGATGACGTCACCGAGTGTGTCACTGGACTTGCGGTTCAGATCATTCCTGTAGGTTCTGCACACAACAGTTCACCTGTCAGCAATGTGAATAGCATTGTAGGTGAGTACGTGGGCACGGAGTCTACGACATACTGGAGCACGGAGTCTATGACATACTGGAGCAGGGACCTCTTGGGGAACCCATCTGTATAAGCACTTTGTCCAACCACTGCAGTGGCCCATTCAAATGTATCTCAATCCAGCATGGTGTGCTCGTCACAGTTTGACGTCTGAAACAACAAGAATTCAACATTACGACTATCATTCCAGCACGACATGCTCGAAATGTCTGAAATAACAAGATTATTTCAGATTCATGTTAAAAATTATCTACATTCACAACATCTCTTTCCAGTAAGACATGCTTGTCTCAACCCAAAGCATGCAACAGCTAGAACTCCCCATTCCATATGTAATGTCTAACAGTAATACAAATTTACACCAGTAGCTCTGTGGCAGCAACTAACACTCATGCACATGTCATCAGTACACCCTTGTGATGTGTTAATTTCAAGTTTTTTTAGCACACTCTTTCAATCACTTCATTTCCCCCTAAGACTTTTACCCAGTTGAAAATTGCACCCCAAGTCCCCAACCCCTAACACTGTGACATGTCATCCCTGTACTCTGCACCCCAACACCTGTCACAGTGACACATCTTTTGACACACACACACCTGTATTCTACACCCCAACCTGTCATAGTGACATGTCTTCTGACACACACCTGTATTCTGCACCCCAACCCTTGACGAAGCTCATGCGAATTGTGCACATGCGTGTGAGCTGGTAGACAGACTCAAAGCCCTGGTTCACCGACTGGGCCAGCAGCGCAGCAAACTCCTGGTTGTTGAAGATCTTAAGATTGCAGCCTGCAACAGACAGTCATTTTCCTTTAACATATTTCTACAGAAAACTATCATTAAATTACTTGATCTTCTTCACTGTAGTTACACTGTAGTATCAAGAGAAACGGACTCGGAGAGGAAAAACTGTGTTATTATACTCGACCATTGGTTGTTGCTATTCTGATGTACTGTTGGTTTTCTTAGTCATGTTCTACCATTCGATATTCTTGTTCTGATGTACTGTCGGTTGTCTTAATCATGTTCTACCATTGGTTGTTGCTATGGTGACATACTACCGGTTCTGTTAGTTCCTCCTGCTACAGGGCCCACTGTACTGGTAATAGAGAAGAGTACATGCCTGCTGCTGAGAGAAACACCTATCCATACCTGGGGGTATCTTGCAGACGGTGGCAGGGTGCCACCCATAGCGCTGGTTGCAGTTAGGACTTTGCACAAACACAGAACTCTCACTGAGGCATTCAGCAAATACTTCTCCACCGATGTAGTACAATCGCACCCCTTTCCCTGGGAAATGACATCACACAATGTAGCGTCATGCATGTCTGGATATTCTCCTCGCTGCTACTTGTTCTGTTGTATGTAAGCAGTGCACTGTGTGTGTGCGTGTGTGTGTGTGCATATCTGCATGTGTGCACCTGTGCAGAATATGGTGACACAGACATGCCCTGGCTCTACACAATGGCAGTGTCACCATATTACACCAGATCTATCTTTACAATTACATGTAATTGCATTATTTTGGTCCAAGGCATATATGTGAACTACCTTAGTAATTTTCCATGAGTACAATTCCTTAGTATTCATATGCAGTTGGTGTTTGCCACTTACCAATGTGTCTGCGAGTGACCTCCACCTGTGTCGTGCGGTTGACATTTGAGAGCAAGCCAAGACAGAAGCGTTCAGAGTTTGAAGGGTCAGTGAAGCCATCAACAGTGAGAGATGGTTGGGAGGCGTGGAACGTCTCCCCAACTCGTGTGTTCAACTCATAGTAGGAAATACTACACCAGAACTCTGGTTCTTTGTAAGTCACAGGCTGTGAATCTGAGAAACAACAAGCAAACGCTTCCGTTCAAACATTTAGAGCACATTTCAGCACAAAATATTCAACACACTTGTTGTTACACTACCATAAAACTATTGTCCAAGTGTGGTGACAATGTCATCCAAGTGTGGTGACAATGTCATCCAAGTGTGGTGACAATGTCATCCAAGTGTGGTGGCAATGTCATCCAAGTGTGGTGACAATGTCATACAAGTGTGGTGGCAATGTCATCCAAGTGTGGTGACAATGTCATCCAAGTGTGGTGACAATGTCATCCAAGTGTGGTGGCAAACTGTTGATTGTGTTCACATATCAATTAGCACTGTTAAGATATGTGATGACTGAAAATGTAAATGTGTTGGCAGCTACAAATAGGTGTTCACCTGAACTGATAAGAAGTGTGACTCATAATAGTTTTGTCCATGTTCTTTGTGTACAATCTGTTGACACCTAGATTTGTTTATTGGCTCCGAGGCTGATTAAGCCTTTTGTACTGATGTATCTCTGAGCTTTGTTTCCAAGGACTTAGTGCAATAGAAGTCATTATATTATTATTATTATTCCTGTAAAAATGAACTTGTGCTACTTGCCTGCTTGAGGACTCGGTGCCATCTCAACATTGTTATCTGCAAACATAAATAGAACAATGATAAGTAAGACATATAGGTCATAGGTGAACGCATGTTTAATGTAGGCAGGATGTTTGTCTACATTCGGCAAATCATTAAAAGTAGGTCAAGTGGTTAATTAATTACTATTAATATTACATTGTCAACAGCCTACACAATAGTTCCATGTACATCCCACTAAGTGTTGTGTTGTGTTGTACATGTCTGTGTGATAATCTCTGAAGACAATGCATAGTTAGGTTCACGGTCACAATACAGATTTTCGTTGGCTTTTTTGTGGACATTTGCAAATCAGTGTATTTTTGGGAAATGTTATGACACAAGGAACCCGAAAACATATTTCTGTGTAAGGTGGCCATTTTGAAATAGCCATGAAATTTAATTTTCTCAATAACTGCATCATTTAGGGCTATATGTTTTGTGTCACTTGGACTTCTCCGACATTCATGTCGGTCATTTTCAGAGATGGTGGTTATTAATGTAAATGTCATGATTTCTTAAGAAATACACTGAGCTATAAATTTTTTGTAATGGTTTGGTGGATAACATTTTCCAAAAACTTACACTTGTTTTTTGCTAAAATTTGTCTATTGCACAGTTTCTAAAGATGGTCACAATCTACTACTTCCATATTAAAAAAAACCTATATAACCTAGAGTAACAAAGTTTTATTTCAAATTTTAGCACATAGATGTGATGACTTAAAATACAGTACAGATCTTTCGTCCATAAAACCTACATGCAGTCAAAACAATTGCAGCACTAGGTAAATAAATTTAACATATGGGCAATTTTTTTAGCAGCCAACAAAATGGCCACCTCACATGCTGATCGACCAAATGGAAACATTCAACATGCTACACAGTTTCAAAAATGTACTACTTCGCTAATTTTCATTTAAAAAAAGCAAAAATACATAATGAACCTGACTGATACATTATAACTGTGTCACCGACATGTGCCCTCTGTTATGGTTGTTGCTGTTGGGGTATAGTGATGTTGTGTAAGTGTTGACAGGAAGTGTCACCTACCGCTCACTGCATGCTCATTGCCTTCCCCGTCTTCACTCAGACAACCTGCCACACAAACAGTGCATTCAGTTCACATTAAGCAATTTTTATATTCCTTTATAGTTTATAATGGTCCAATTGATGATGAATGATAAAGAACAACTCTCAGAAGTTCATATAATATGACAAAGTTGAGATGGACATTCAAAATTAATGCCGAACCACAGGCCCGGTACCAAGCAATTCTGAAAGAAAACATGCTCGCCTGTGTGACCAGCAAATTGTTTTTGCAAATAACGGTGACATCTGTGTACTTCTGAAATGTCTTGTACAGAAACGAGCAGGGAAAACAATAAACGATAACAGTTTAGTCAATGTCACATGTTTTAGCTTCAAGCCAACATTGCAAACATTCAGGAATGTGACATTAGCTCCAGATTGGTGACTCACCCATTGGTGGACTGTCGACGTTGTCGCCGTCTTCTGACATGTACCCAGGAGGGGGCGTGTCTGAAACACACGCCATAATAAATCACTGATGCAGATGTAAATGGTTACTTTTAATTTAATCTTAGCTGCATAACACTAAGTACATTTCTCAATGTATTTAACCCGATATCTGGCAATGAACAAACCTGGAAGTATGCTGAAGCCGTGATCACTGATTCCCGTGGGGAAGTCTGTATTTCCCGGCACCATATTGGAGTAGTCCTCAACAGGGGGCAGTTCTGTTGGGATCTCTCCCGTCTGCCGGGGCACAAGGACTGGTGGCAGTACTGCAACAACAACCATGTATGTCTGGGCACAAGTACTGGTGGCAACACTGCAACAACAACCATGTATGTCTGTGCACAAGTACTGGTGGCAATACTGCAACAACAACCATGTATGTCTGTGCACAAGTACTGGTGGCAACACTGCAACAACAACCATGTATGTCTGTGCACAAGTACAGGTGGCAACACTGCAACAACAACCATGTATGTCTGTGCACAAGTACTGGTGGCAACACTGCAACAACAACCATGTATGTCTGTGCACAAGTACTGGTGGCAATACTGCAACAACAACCATGTATGTCTGTGCACAAGTACTGGTGGCAACACTGCACCAACAACCATGTATGTCTGTGCACAAGTACTGGTGGCAACACTGCAACAACAACCATGTATGTCTGTGCACAAGGACTGGTGGCAATACTGCAACAACAACCATGTATGTCTGTGCACAAGTACTGGTGGCAATACTGCAACAACAACCATGTATGTCTGGGCACAAGTCAAGTATTGGTGGCAGTACTGCAACAACAACCATGTATGTCTGTGCACAAGTACTGGTGGCAGTACTGCAACAACAACCATGTATGTCTGGGCACAAGTATTGGTGGCAGTACTGCAACAACAACCATGTATGTCTGTGCACAAGTACTGGTGGCAGTACTGCAACAACAACCATGTATGTCTGGGCACAAGTATTGGTGGCAGTACTGCAACAACAACCATGTATGTCTGTGCACAAGTACTGGTGGCAGTACTGCAACAACAACCATGTATGTCTGGGCACAAGTATTGGTGGCAGTACTGCAACAACAACCATGTATGTCTGTGCACAAGTACTGGTGGCTGTACTGCAACAACAACCATGTATGTCTGGGCACAAGTATTGGTGGCAGTACTGCAACAACAACCATGTATGTCTGTGCACAAGTATTGGTGGCAATACTGCAACAACAACCATGTATGTCTGTGCACAAGGACTGGTGGCAACACTGCAACAACAACCATGTATGTCTGTGCACAAGGACTGGTGGCAACACTGCAACAACAACCATGTATGTATGTGCACAAGTACTGGTGGCAATACTGCAACAACAACCATGTATGTCTGTGCACAAGTACTGGTGGCAACACTGCAACAACAACCATGTATGTCTGTGCACAAGGACTGGTGGCAATACTGCAACAACAACCATGTATGTTTGTGTACAAGTACTGGTGGCAACACTGCAACAACAACCATGTATGTCTGTGCACAAGTACTGGTGGCAATACTGCAACAACAACCATGTATGTCTGTGCACAAGTACTGGTGGCAACACTGCAACAACAACCATGTATGTCTGTGCACAAGGACTGGTGGCAATACTGCAACAACAACCATGTATGTCTGTGCACAAGTACTGGTGGCAATACTGCAACAACAACCATGTATGTCTGTGCACAAGTACTGGTGGCAATACTGCAACAACAACCATGTATGTCTGGGCACAAGTATTGGTGGCAGTACTGCAACAACAACCATGTATGTCTGTGCACAAGTACTGGTGGCAGTACTGCAACAACAACCATGTATGTCTGTGCACAAGTACTGGTGGCAGTACTGCAACAACAACCATGTATGTCTGGGCACAAGTATTGGTGGCAGTACTGCAACAACAACCATGTATGTCTGCACAAGTACTGGTGGCAATACTGCAACAACAACCATGTATGTCTGGGCACAAGTATTGGTGGCAGTACTGCAACAACAACCATGTATGTCTGTGCACAAGTACTGGTGGCAGTACTGCAACAACAACCATGTATGTCTGTGCACAAGTACTGGTGGCAGTACTGCAACAACAACCATGTATGTCTGTGCACAAGTACTGGTGGCAGTACTGCAACAACAACCATGTATGTCTGGGCACAAGTACTGGTGGCAGTACTGCAACAACAACCATGTATGTCTGTGCACAAGTATTGGTGGCAGTACTGCAACAACAATCATGTATGTCTGTGCACAAGTATTGGTGGCAACACTGCAACATTACAACAACCACTTTCTCATTTGCTGTACCAACTGTGGAATTCACTCCCTGTTGGTGAAAAACTCGAAGGAAATGTATTTTCATTTTTTTAATCTGCCTATCCTTCTTTGTTTCTTACCTATTCCATCCACCTGTTGGTGATATGTACATGATTACGAGATTGCTTGATCCCTGGTTTTGTTGTGCCACTGATTTCAAAGACACTGTCGCATAAGAGGACTTTATGTGTGTATGTTGTCAATTTGTTAGAAGATGCTCAACCACTGGGCTTGACTACACTGTGCAGCTCATAACTCACAAGTACCTGCACCCTGCAAACAGTAATAACTGCTGCTTGTATTTGTTAGGTTCATGTATTAGACTAAAATAAACAGTGTTGTAACTGACTGCTGTGTGCACTGTGCAGCACCTGTACATACCTGGCGTCTCCACACGCGTGTAATGATACGGGTTGATGCAGACTTCATCACGTTTGAGTGAGAAGGAGAATTCACAGTTGTCCAGTCCCCGCAGTTCGTGGTGTGTTCGTAGGTCTGCCCATCGCCACAGTCGACAGTATACAACATGGGGCAGACACTTACGCTGTGACACCTGCTGACGTCCATCCAGTGACCTGCACAGACAACATGGATATTTAAATCACTCGGGTACAGTGCTCAATGTCATCATAATGCATAGCTTTACGCAGAGAGCCGTCCACCCATCATTTGGATGGGTTAAAAACCATTGTAGGCGGGTAGAAATATGGGTGGATGGGTAAAAAAACCAAAGAAGCAAAAAAAAGGTCTTCCGAAACCAGATATTGTCAGTTATGCTTCAAAAGTAAGTGTAAAATTAATGGTGTCACGTGTGTGTTTGTAGTCCATTTTAGGTCATCAGACATATTTAAAGTTTGTAAACTGGCGTAACAGTTAACATCCATGTGTCCACCAAAACATGTGACTGGCAGTAAGTTGGTCCTGTCCCTGCTGTAATTTCAAAATGTGACATATCACATGATTTCGCCACTTTCTCATACAGCCTTGTTCTGAAATCACACTAAACATCTACACTACCATACGGAATAGGCAAAAAATGTGTTTCCAATAACTAGATGCTACCTAAATTTTTTTTCCGTTGCATATTAAAGGGACTCTTTTAAGCATATATGCATGCAAGGTGTGCATGACTGATTACCTGCTCCAATCTGTGCCACAATGTAACATGATGCACTGTGGCCACCGATCCTTCTCTCAAGCCGGACCATTTCTATGCAATGTTTACCGAAGGAATTGCAGCTGATCACATCAATGGATGTTTTCAAAGCAAGTCTCAAAATGTACTATATGTGACGAATACCCGTGTGCCCTAAGATTCATCATACAAAATCTGCTTTTAACGTCTGGTTATTTTTTGAATTACTTACTATACTACTCACCATCACTGTGCAGCTGTACAGAGTCCCTAGATGTAAACACTACTGAACAGTCTTATTCTGGGTAGTCTGGAGACCAGCGTTTGATCCTTTAGACCTTAAGTTGGCCAAACCCGCCCCCAAATATTATAGTCCTATTCCAGAGGTGTTCTCTGGTGGATACTTTTGAAACACATTCAACTTGACAGATTAAAATATTGGCAATGCACTGGTGGTATTTATGGCCACTGTTGCTATTAAACTATTTAGTTTCACGAATTTTGTTCAAACTGCCCCAGTTTTTGAGTTAGCAAAATGGCGTCCGCTGGTCCGAATCATGACTGTAGAAGAAGTCTGCCAAAGTGTTTGCTATTCAAGCCGTTGCAGACATAGAATATTTGACTTTAGTTGATGGTACATTTCGACGATCGTTGTTGTTGTTGGGTTAAATAAAGTTTATTATTAAAACTAAACCTGGGTTATGCATAACGCAAGTCAGCTAATTCATAGGTCATAACAAGCATGTCACAGCAGCTCCATTACATCCAGTAGACCCTACTGGTCAATGGCAATGTATTAGAAATATAATACTGAACGATGGCGAGAGGTCTTGCCAGAACACAGCGCCACCTCGTAGCCATGGGCACAAGTCCAAGCCGAGAGTCGTCGACATCGTGGCCATATGCATTGGCGCCATCGATCTCTTTGTTTACTTTCTAAGCAAACCATGAAAATGACTTCTTACAGCCGCCAAACTTCTCAGATATCGTATGTATACATACATACATACATTAGGTTACAAAATAAAATCATTTAAATTCCTTTAAAGAATAAAATTAAAAAACAAACTTGCGCAAAACTCGACATGATCTACAGCGGCTCTGCAATTATTTACTGTAACATCGGTAATTTAACGCAGGCGTCGCTACATAAATGACCATAAACAATTCCAGTGTTATGCTAATCCTAAAGTAACCATAAACCTAAGCTAACTTTAACCTTAAACACGAACCTTAACCTGACACTGCTAATGAAAGAACCCTTGACAAAATACGATTACCGATATTACAGTAATCACAGAGTTATGCGTAACTGCCGCCAATGGCGATGACACCGAGTTTCCGACGAGTTTGTTTTGTGAAGTCTATCTGATTCAGTAATGTTAGTGATTTTATTTTGTAGCCTAGTGTGTATATAAGATATGTGAGGAGTAGTTTGGCGGTTGTAACTGTTGTACGTTGTCATTTTCATAGTTAAGTCAGAAAGTAAAAGATCACCCAGGACCGATTTTGCGGTGGAGGACAAAGTAAAACAATATTCTAGCGATATTCGTTTATATAGCTGCAAATTTTCGAATTTCAAATAGCAAAAAAAGGCTTGAATGTTCGAAATTTGGCATACGAATCAAATTTCCCATCCTTAAAGTAGAGTAGATCCAAGTTTCGGTCCAGGTTCAGTGCTACAACAGTGTCAGTGTATGTGTGTCCTGGTGATAAGATTACACATACCATGTCTAGGTTTGTATGAAGGAATGAGTCGTGTCAGCTATGTCTAATGATAGTTTTGAGTAATATCCCACTACAGACACAAGTGGTTCCCTGTAGCAACCATGTCTCCGAAAATGTGTCAGGCATTACTTGTTTGTGTGATTCGTTAAAAGTGGGTCACACGTAACCCAGTTTCAGGTTGCTGTGAATGTGAGCACTGCTGTTCCCAGCAAACAACAACCCGTGATATCATATGTTCTGTAAGTGAATTAACGAGTTCAGCTGGCTCAATTCACGTGTTTCCGTATGTGAATTCACTGGATTCTGTGAACAAATTTGGTGTGTCGACATGTGTTTACCGTGAAATCACGAGTTTTTCACATGATGACATGTACCAGTTCTGACCCAGTACGACTCGTTTCAAACTCGTTCAAAATTTGTGACAACAGGCAGAACACGTGTATTCACATGAATACGCACGAAAACATACTGGTGGAGCGGTACCAATTATGAACCAGTATGACACGTGCCAACTGGTTCAGAAATGGTTCCTTGTTTACTGGGTTTCAAATTGGGTTGTGCGTAACCCGGTTTTGCATTGCTACTGACCAACCTGGAGTGTGGCTGCTGGTTTATAATGGGGTTGCT
>JAODUO010000967.1:120000-122500 GCA_025642075.2 Ridgeia piscesae
TGTTATCATGATAATATAACATGGTCTAGCCTGAAGTGTGTCTGCCAAATAACCACAATTGAAATAAGTGCTTGCATGTTCTTGTGTCATCCACATATATACATATATTTAATGTTCTCTGTATTTATATGCTATGTATATGTACAGGTTTACACATAATAACTCAATCAATGCTCAGACTACAACACCTAAACAGATTGAAATAACCAGTTGATTAGTTGCCACATCAAATGCAAAACTTTTGTTTCAAGTATTCTTACATAATTCTACCCAAATAAGCACACTTAAATAACAATTTTACAATACATAAATACACTGTACACAGGTTCACTTCATGCAAAGCGCTGAAAATGCAATACTGAAACAGTAGGGAGGGGCTTGCGTCTGTTATTTACATTCACGCATTGTTACCCATGCGTATGCTCTGATATGTCATCATCTCTCGTTTGCATTAAGACGGATTCTCAAGTATTTCAAAGTTTGACTGGTGTGATTCGATTCTGTTGAGTAGCTGCGTTGCAACAGGGACAAAGTCAGACTGCCAAACTTCATGCAAGTACTGCTTCATCGCCGAGTCACAGTCTTGGCTGCCTGGTGTCTCTGTGTCTAAAACGCAACAACGCACGCGTAAAATTATAAGACTGCTTGATATTGTTTGATATACAGTTCAGCTAGGTCATATGACCAAAGTCATGTGACAAGGTAAAATGGATTGGAGGGATTATAGTATAATCAACACTCAAAACCCAAAGATCTATGAAACGCAAGGAAATATTAGCATTTTAAAGTTAGAGGCAGCCTTGAAAACACTGCAACACTTCGGTGCCAATGCAGCTGTGCACCTGCAGCTGCACTGGCATGATGTGGTCTTGTTTAGAGCAAACCATAATAAAACGTGCACAGATATTTGCACTTGTAGTAACCCCTCTATTGTTGTTGCTGACAATTAATTAAGGAGGCTGTTGCATCAATCAGCGCATGAGATGACTAGGGCATGAATAAGCTGTCCAGAGTGTCCAAGGACTAGATAGCATCGTATACATGCATGTAGATGGCAATATGCAGCTCTAGAAACATTTGTTAAATGTCGCTCAAGGGACATATTGGAGATGAATGTCACCCCAGGTGATGCAGTATCTAATCAGCTGTTTCTCAATAAAACTTCAAGCAGACAACATGAATGGTATTTACCCAGATACTCAATGAGCAGCTCTGTCAGGTCTTGTGCTTCTTTCTCGCCAAAGCATGTACTGGTGCTGGTAATCTTACCACTGTAGTTCCACAGCGTCTGACACACCATGCTTGCCAACTGCCAGTCCTGTGTGCCCCAGTCCCGCAACACATCTGTCAGTCTACAACACATCTGTCAGTCTACAACACATCTGTCAGTCTACAACACATCTGTCAGTCTACAACACATCTGTCAGTCTACAACACATCTGTCAGTCTACAACACATCTGTCAGTCTACAACACATATCAGTCTACAACACATCTGTCAGTCTACAACACATCTGTCAGTCTACAACACATCTGTCAGTCTACAACACATCTGTCAGTTTACAACACATCTGTCAGTTTACAACACATCTGTCAGTTTACAACACATCTGTCAGTCTACAACACATCTGTCAGTCTACAACACATCTGTCAGTCTACAACACATCTGTCAGTCTACAACACATCAGTCAGTCTACAACACATCTGTCAGTCTACAACACATCTGTCAGTTTACAACACATCTGTCAGTTTACAACACATATATCAGTCTACAACACATATGTCAGTCTACAACACATCTGTCAGTCTACAACACATCTGTCATTCTACAACACATCTGTCAGTCTACAACACATTCATCAACTTATAACACATCTTTTTATTATTTCATTATTACTAGCATTTCTAGAGTGCCATATCTCTGGTAACAGCCCATTCATAAGCGCGTACACACATCACAATAAAACATACATGGAATTATACAAAAGTATAATTTTTTTAATATTATGGTAATTTGTTTATTATATATATATATATATATATATATATATATATATATAATATATATATATATATATATACACACACACACACACACACACACACACACACACACACACACACACACACACACACACACACACACACACACACACACACACACACACACACACACACACACACACTAATAATTCAGATATGCAATGTTTCTCAAATATTAAGACAATTACATAAATATAATTAAAGTAAATTAAAAAGTAAAGACAGATGTGTCGTAGACTGTTTGTCTACAACACATCTGTCAGTCTACAACACATCTGTCAGTCTACGACACATCTGTCAGTTCACAACACATCTATAGTAAAAGTGGCACATGGAGGTGTTACCATCTATTTTGTTAAATCATTCAGCTACTCAAGTATAAATTCTCAGCGAATAGCTGGTAGCCAAACAGACTGGATATTTATGTAGTCAACGTTCATTAACAAATGAACAGTCCA
>JAODUO010000967.1:127500-175000 GCA_025642075.2 Ridgeia piscesae
ACATAAACTGTAGAGATGGGTGGTGATGAGAAAGCCCCACTCACCTCCCTGGCTGGGTGGCATCGCAGCAGACCAATGAAGAGAGAGATGTAAGACGCGTCACTAGACAGTGCCAGGCAGCAGTCTGTGTGCAGCGTCAGTTTGCTGAAGGAGAAACAGTCGTTTCTGGCACTAACATGTACAGTAGAACCCCTCGTTTAAGACTGCCCCCCAAATCGGAGTGGAGCGGTCTTAAAAGAGGGGTGGTCTCTTGTGAGGGGTTTGGTTATTTTGATGTATTGGATTAATTCATACATTTAGGCATATCATAACAAGTAATGTCCATATAGCATGTATGCCTGTGAAAAAAGCTAAGTAGTAAAATACACAAAATAAAAAATGAGACAACACATTAACAACAGTATTATCTATTCTTTTGATTTTATGTGTGACATGTTTCAGTATACCCTGGTAAGTTAAATTTTGAATCCTTTTTTAAACAATATCTGATAAAAATATCCTCATTTTGAATCCTTTTTAAATAATATCTGATAAAAAGTATTCTCATTTAATTTGTTATTTCAAATTCGGTCTGAGGGGCTAAAAAGTGCTGCCATCTCACAGTGTCTGGGTAATCGCAATGCGGTCGCCAATTTGTTGGTCTTTCCTGCGGCCCAAAACAATGTTTTACTTTCTGATCTAATCATGAAAATGACATATACACACGCTAGGTCATAAAATAAAGTAATTTTAACTTCTGTGAAGAATAAAATTCACAATTCAAAATCGTGGTAAACTAAAGTCGACATCGCCGGTGGCGGTTACACGCAGGCCGTAGATTACTGTGGCGTAACATCAATGTTTTATCGCGGTATTGCTAAATAAATGAGCATCTTGATTCCGTTTTATCCTAAACTAACCTAAAATGTAGCCTAAGTTTCTAAACATTAATCATACACAATATGGATATTACAGTAATCACAGAGCTACGCATAGCCACCGACAATGTCGATGTCCGCCTTGATGTCTTGCCGGCGAGTTCTTGCGCGAGTTTGTTTCGTGAATTTTAATTGTTTCAATAATGTAGGTGATTAAATTTTATAACATAGTGTCTGTTTATATATATATAAGATATGTGAGGAAAGTCTAGCGGCTGTTTGATGTCGATTTCATAGTTTGGTCAGAAAGTAAAAGATTACCAAAATTAATGGTCGTCATCATGTGATTTATTGTTTTTATAGCATTATGTGCATTTGTGCCCCGTTAGTCATGCATTTAATGAGAGTTCGTTGCGACATTTAGGCTCAAATATGTGCTGGCCACCTATTGGATGGTCGTTCGTCAGGAGTAAAAGTCAAATTGCCATGGTCGCTGGTCGCGTTTGCTGGGTGGTCGTTGATGAGGGGTCATTTATACAGTGTAGACAATCCGTCAGTAAAAAAACGGTCGTAAAAATTGTGTGGTTGTTAATTAGGGTAGTCATTCATGAGGAGTTCTACTGTACACCCATTGTCCAGGGAATATAATAAAACATGCCAGTCTGGCATTTTTTCTAAAGCACTTACTGCGTTAGTAATGGTTCAGTGCATGTCAAATCAACCATTTCCAGTAAACAAAAGTTTTAATGTGTCGGATTTTATCTAAATGATAACCCATGAATGTATATACATAAGCACTTTTGCCACAAAACTAAGCATTTGCATGCCAACTGTCTGTTTAAATGTCCTATGTTATGAACAACAGTAAATGCCCAAATTATAATGGGTTTGTCCAGGGAGGTCTTCACTGCACAGACACTTCGCATAAAGGATTGCACCTAAACATAAACCCAATAACATTTCCAAATGGATTAAGCTGGAAAGTATTTATTAAAACACACCCCACGAACTGCGCTAGTCTCGTTCTGTACTTATGCCATTATCCTACCTGAATATCCTGGTGACGTTGAGCATGAGGTCTGCATCATCCTGGTAGCTGTCGAGGAGCCGACACAACTGTTCAATGACACCGTTTGACAACATTTCATTCCTAGTCGTCGTCACGTCAGCGAGGTTGCGTAACATGGCCGTCAACTGTAAACACAATGGTGTGGGCAGTGTCACACGGAATCAATGCCCAGTCAAGAGATTTCCACAGAAACATGCTGCAATCATTCAGAGTGCATTTCATGAAATGATGCAAGGTTTAAAAGGTTAATGATATTTCTTGTGATATTGTCATGGACATTTAATAAAGATTGTGTGTGTCTTAACTCCGTTTTGGGTTTGGTAGCGCAGCACCATCACCCGATGGATGCATAACAAGCTAGATGTTGCTATCCTCTTGTGGTTAATTAATACAATGTACTGCCAAGGTTTGACTTAACTACAGAACTGTTAATACCATAAAGAGTTCCGTGTTTTGATACGATACATTTTGTCTTATAATGAAATGATCTTGGCGCCCACATGGCAGCCCTTGCGATGCCTTCTATACACATACACACACTTGCATTTGTGTGGCATGCAAATGTAAATTGCATGTTATGCAATCATCGATATTATATTACTAAAACATGTCAGCCAAAATGGCATCCAATAGTTTACCAATATCATTTACTTACTTGTATTAAAATGTGACCTAATCTGTCTTTGTTTTCTTGTGTCTCTGAGACCTGTAATAACAGTCCAACCCGTATAACTGTTTCACAACATCACATCAATACACCAGTTTCAACATTGACCAGAAATTCACTACTTTATTTAAAAAAAAAATATGGTTTCATGGCCACTTGTATTTAACTAATGTAAACACAGTAATTTTATTTATAATAACAAACAATGTCATGTAAAAACATTTTTGTCAAGAAATGTCAACATTCCATAACAGACATGTTTCAAATAAAAGTTCCACTCTTCATTTTGATATTCTAAAATTTTAACTACACGTGTACTGTATTTTCATGAAAGCATACCCCATTTTACAAAAGCGATACCATGCAAAAACATATTCTTGGTAGTGAATGTACACTTAAAAAATCCCAAACACTGTGATGTAATATAATGCTAGCGCCTCATTTTGGATACTTTCTAAGTAATTAGTCTTTCTAATCTTAGCTGTAAAGAGGAACTAGTTTTCATTTTATTATCAAACTACGGTGTAAGCTGCTGTAAAGCACAACAAACAATTTGCAATTGGATGTGGCGCTATATTAAATACAATATATTATTACTAATCACATAAATCATCCCAGACTGAGGTACAACCTGAATGCGTGTCCCACAATAGTGAAAACATGCTACTAGATGTATTACAACGTAGTGGAAGTTCTCACCTTGGCGTTGACGCCAGACAGCAGTGACGCTAGGACCTTCACTGCGCCCCGTTTCACGAGGTGTCGCACGACTACTGAACTGGCAGACAGGAACTTGAGGGCACCGACACAGTACACGAGACTCTCTGTGGCCACACTCAAGTGGTCAACACAGCCAGCAGTCTCAAGCAGCAGATCTGTAACATGTAACAAACAGTCTCAAGCAGCAGATCTGTAACATGTCACAAACAGTCTCAAGCAGCAGATCTGTAACATGTAACAAACAGTCTCAAGCAGCAGATCTGTAACATGTAACAAACAGTCTCAAGCAGCAGATCTGTAACATGTAACAAACAGTCTCAAGCAGCAGATCTGTAACATGTCACAAACAGTCTCAAGCAGCAGATCTGTAACATGTCACAAACAGTCTCAAGCAGCAGATCTGTAACATGTCACAAACAGTCTCAAGCTGCAGATCTGTAACATGTCACAAACAGTCTCAAGCAGCAGATCTGTAACATGTCACAAACAGTCTCAAGCAGCAGATCTGTAACATGTCACAAACAGTCTCAAGCAGCAGATCTGTAACATGTCACAAACAGTCTCAAGCAGCAGATCTGTAACATGTCACAAACAGTCTCAAGCAGCAGATCTGTAACATGTCACAAACAGTCTCAAGCAGCAGATCTGTAACATGTCACAAACAGTCTCAAGCAGCAGATCTGTAACATGTAACAAACAGTCTCAAGCAGCAGATCTGTAACATGTAACAAACAGTCTCAAGCAGCAGATCTGTAACATGTAACAAACAGTCTCAAGCAGCAGATCTGTAACATGTAACATACAGACTCAAGCAGCAGATCTGTAACATGTAACAAACAGTCTCAAGCAGCAGATCTGTAACATGTAACAAACAGTCTCAAGCAGCAGATCTGTAACATGTAACAAACCGTCTCAAGCAGCAGATCTGTAACATGTAACAAACAGTCTCAAGTAGCATGTAACAAACTATCAGTTCAGTTGATAGTTTAGAATCCATGCATATTACCTGTTACTTCAAATCACAGCTTCACAACATGAATTTTCATCCATGCAATACCAATCCTATCAATTATAAACTCACATAACCAAATTGGAATGTGATGCTCACAACGGGGACTGTTGTAAGATTTATATTACCTCAAGGAAACTGGGATGGTTGAGTGATGTAGAAGACAGCTTAAAATACTTGTCCGGAGAGAGAGAGAGTCTGACTGGGCACCTGAGACTGGCAAGACCCGACTTCAGTCTTCAGGAAGAGAAAGGCTCATTCCTGGGCTGGTAGGAACTAACAACGCAGCAGTGTGAAGAGGTATTGAGGACACTGGATGACCGCAGCAGTCGTATAATTATGACACAGCAGCTGCATGACTATGTATTAGTCTATCATTTCTCTTAGATGGCTTGAACCTTGAGCCAAAACATTCATGGATTAATCCATGATACACGTGTATCTAGAATAGGATGTAAGACATGTCTTTCCAAAATGCCATATGAGTTATTAGTGTTTCAGTTTTTAAATTATTGATTTATTAAGACAATGTAATACACAACCTTGAAACGCAGAGAAGCAACAAGTAAAACGTTAACTTTCAACAAACGTTAATTTCCAAGAATTGCAAAATCAATCTGTGCTCAATAAATTGGTCTACTACAATGTAAACTGTTTTGTGGCGGCATGTGTCACATAACGCTAAACCATGTAGCAGGTTATAATTATAGCAGGAAACATGCATAGAAATTGTACATAATTAATGCCTACAAATAACGTTATGTAATTATTTGTAACAGTTTGCTTGATGACTACAAGTCCAAAATTACAGTTTCATTGCCATCAGCATAAATGGTGGCTCTCTGGCTTATACCAGCAGCTAGGATGTTTGCCATTGATAACAACAATCAGACACTCAAATAATGCAGGTAGAAATATACATTGCTTTCTTGTTATTGTCAAAAAACTGATCACCTATAGCTGTAAAAACATTGCATCATGAATTTAATATCTGCCTGCACATATAAAACAGCACAATAAAACCACTGAAATTTATGCAATGTTTCATGTAGCAACAACTAAATAAATATACTGGCATGTCTTCATGAAGAAGTGAAATACACCAACCATTAGTAAATTTGTTTTACAATCATCTGCTGTAACATAACTTACCTAGAATATTATCTTCTAAGAAACAGGCGTCATTCTTTTCATCTCGGCTCACTTTGAACACCAACTTGCAAATATTGATCAAATTGTTTCCACTCACTTTCAGCTGCAAGCAAATCAAGAGTGACAAACTATCTAAATTCATTTTGAATAAGTAACACATACATGAACAAAAATCACTGAAATATTAGCACCACTCATTTTATGCAACAAAGATACTTCATGAGTTGTTTCAAACACACATTCACTTCCAGTTGAAAGTAAAATTATGAAAAAACATTTACGTGCAACCATCAACTGGTCAAGTTTACCACTGGACTCTCTACTACAAACACACACTGGTTAAAGATACATACTCTTACCAACCCACTCTGTGCAGCAAATACACAGTGGTCAAGTATATCAACTTACTCTCAACTACAAACACACACTGGTCAAGTCTTCACACTCAGTCTATACTATTACTACATACTGGTCAAGTTTAGCAACTCATGTTAGGAGTGTGCCATGTGAATGCTAGGCTAGCGCTGTCAATCACCAATTGCGCCATAGGCGAAATGGTTTGCTATTTGGCGAAAATAAATAAAAACTCTTCGTCAAATTGACAAAACGTAATTTCTGTCTTTATTATTGATATAATCTGCAGTATGACTGCCTTATACAGCGCCTGGCTCTGTTGAAGTTGCCTAAACGATCGCACATCCAACTGACCCAAATAACTGATTTCTGACCTTTAGTGGCTTTTAGCGCTAGCCTAGGAATGGGACATTATACTCACAGCTAGGATGAGTCTGGCCAATTTGAGCAGTGTGCTTGGTGAACCGGGGTCAAGTAACTTGAAGAGAGTCTTGAGTATTGTGGAGCGTTGATGACACACTCGGCCAAGTAACTGACCCTTGGCCAACACATCATACAGCTGCTGAGTCAGCATCGCCAACTTATCATGGTCTCTGGCGGCAACTATAATCAAAGTAATTTTGAAAATATGTACTATTATATCATAAAACCACTCAATGTAACAGATGCAACATACCATAAATTTAAATTGACAATAACAATGCACCATATTTGGCAGATCTGTATGACTCCCCAGGTCTGTGCCCGCCTAAATTTTAGAATATCTCTACCTAATCACCAATGCACTATAATATGATCAAATATGGCATGTTATAAGATAAGTACTTTCAGCTTTAAAACTACTAATTTTGAGTACACAGGCTGAGCATGAAGATGAGTCAGACTCACATTCTGAGATAAAACACTATAGCAACTAGCTACATGCCAAAACAGGAACATGTAAATAAATGTTGTGGTTAACCAATTAACATTACAAATAAGTAAATAGAGACTACTACCAAATGACATATGTTATTATGTTTGTTTTCTGACCACTGTCAGCTGTGACTGTGTTAGTGGGTGGTCAGTGGTCACCTGCAGCGATCTGTTGAAGCACTGGGGCGACATGGCTGTTGTAGTAGCCCCCGTCCTTCTCCGCCCCTCGTCTCTCTCGCACCCCACCTGCAACACAATTTAGAAAGTCTTAACAGGAAGACTTACACCGGCTTCCAGGATTACCTGTATCCAAATTGATGCAGTTTTTGTGTCAAATGTTCTGCCAGCAGAATATTGGAGACACTTGTAGACAGACAGACAGACACATACATGTACACACAACAAGTGGAAATGAAGATGAGTGGGTTTGTATGTGAGTGGGCATGCAGGTGGGTGGGCTTGTGAGTGGTCGGGAAGATGAGTGGTTATAGAGGTGCGTGGGCTACCAGACACAGAATTAGGCATAAGCTGTAATTTCTTGTACTGAAACTGCATATAAAATGAAGGATTACGATAGTTAGATATGTACCTGTGAGGGCAGTACCAGGCAGACTATCACTGTCTGTCCCTTGACCAATGGTCATCGACTCTGTTGAACTGACAACAAAACATGACACACGTGAAATGCTATCAATTTATCTCAAATGTTATTCACCAATTCATGCACTCCATGCACACATGCTGTGAGATGTGTAAGCATGCATGCACATGGGTCAGGTGTAATTATATAGCAGGTCGTAATAACATTAACACAACTTTGCAGTCTGCTTTATCTGCCTCTGTAACTTACATAAAGGATGGACACTGACAGTTCCAACAAATCTGCTACACTACAGATGACTACTTGAATGTGAGACGTTCTGTTGTTAGACTACAGATGACTACTTGAATGTGAGACCTTCTGTGTAGACTACTTTGTTAGACTACAGATGACTACTTGAATGTGAGACCTTCTGTGCCAGACTACAGATGACAATTTGAATGTGAGACCCTCTGTTGCTACACTACAGATGACTACTTGAATGTGAGACCTTCTTTTGTTAGATTACAGATGACTACTTGAATGTGAGACCTTCTGTTGCTAGACTACAGATGACTACTTGAATGTGAGACCTTCTGTTGCTAGACTAGAGATGACTATTTGAATGTGAAACCGTCTGTTGCTAGACTATAGATGACTACTTGAATGTGAGACCTTCTTTTGTTAGATTACAGATGACTACTTGAATGTGAGACCTTCTGCTGTTAGACTACAGATGACTACTTGAATGTGAGACCTTCTGTTGCTAGACTACAGATGACTACTTGAATGTGAAACCGTCTGTTGCTAGACTACAGATGACTACTTGAATGTGACACCTTCTTTTGTTAGATTACAGATGACTACTTGAATGTGAGACCTTCTGTTGCTACACTACAGATGACTACTTGAATGTGAGACCTTCTGTTGCTAGACTACAGATGACTACTTGAATGTGAGACCTTCTGTTGCTAGACTACAGATGACTACTTGAATGTGAGACCTTCTGTTGCTAGACTACAGATGTTGTTAGACTACAGATGACTACTTGAATGTGAGACCTTCTGTTGCTAGACTAGAGATGACTATTTAAATGTGAAACCGTCTGTTGCTAGACTATAGATGACTACTTGAATGTGAGACCTTCTTTTGTTAGATTACAGATGACTACTTGAATGTGAAACCTTCTGCTGTTAGACTACAGATGACTACTTGAATGTGAGACCTTCTGTTGTTAGACTACAGATGACTACTTGAATGTGAAACCGTCTGTTGCTAGACTACAGATGACTACTTGAATGTGAGACCTTCTTTTGTTAGATTACAGATGACTACTTGAATGTGAGACCTTCTGCTGTTAGACTACAGATGACTACTTGAATGTGAGACGTTCTGTTGTTAGACTACAGATGACCACTTGAATGTGAGACTTTCTGTTGTTAGACTACAGATGATTACTTGAATGTGAGACCTTCTGTTGCTAGACTACAGATGTTGTTAGACTACAGATGACTACTTGAATGTGAGACCTTCTGTTGCTAGACTACAGATGACTACTTGAATGTGAGACCTTCTTTTGTTAGATTACATATGACTACTTGAATGCGAGACCTTCTGTTCTTAGATTACAGATGACTGCTTGAATGTGAGACCTTATGTTGCTAGACTACAGATGACTACTTGAATGTGACACCTTCTTTTGTTATATTACAGATGACTACTTGAATGTGAGACCTTCTATTGTTAGATTACAGATGACTAATTGAATGCGAGACCTTCTGTTGCTACACTACAGATGACTACTTGTGAGACCTTCTGTTGCTAGACTACAGATGACTACTTGTGAGACCTTCTGTTGCTAGACTACAGATGACTACTTGTGAGGCCTTCTGTTGCTAGACTACAGATGACTACTTGTGAGACTTTCTGTTGCTAGACCACAGATGACTAATTGAATGCGAGACCTTCTGTTGCTACACTACAGATGACTACTTGTGAGACCTTCTGTTGCTAGACTACAGATGACTACTTGTGAGACCTTCTGTTGCTAGACTACAGATGACTACTTGTGAGGCCTTCTGTTGCTAGACTACAGATGACTACTTGTGAGACCTTCTGTTGCTAGACTACAGATGACTACTTGTGAGGCCTTCTGTTGCTAGACTACAGATGACTACTTGTGAGACCTTCTGTTGCTAGACTACAGATGACTACTTGTGAGGACCTTCTGTTGCTAGACTACAGATGACTACTTGTGAGACCTTCTGCTGCAGGGTCTTGGAATCGTCTCACTTCCATCTCCTTCTCCCCTTTCCTCAGCCAGTTGTTTCGTCCTCTCCTTCGGTCCACTCTGGACTCGTCGTCCTTGTTCTACCGGCCTCCCCGGAGTGTCCACAGCCAGTTCTCCCATCGACACTTAGAGTTAACAAGTTCAACATCAAGAAAACAATCACATTTCAAATATGACATTACTCAAGTGAGAAATATGGGTACCTTATGATTCGCACACATGATGATGTACACATGATGACATACACAAAGATGATGATACGCACACATGACGATGTATAGACATGATGACATACACACATGATGATGTACATACATAATGTATTTTTATGATGCCGTACACACATAACGTACACATGATGATTATGATGACATACATACAAAAAGATGATAATGTACATACATGATGTACACATGATGATGTACACATCATGATGTACACATAATGATGTACTGTTATTCCCACACAATGATTCACACACGCGATGACTGTGAAGATGCAGTGTGTTGGACTGTTGAGAGATGACAGTGGTTAGTAACTGACCATCATGTACGGACATTGCTCGGCCACGGCTCTCAAAGGTTGGACTGGATGGTCTCTGGTACAGACGCTGTCTTGACGTGCTGCGTCTGACGACATGGTTCGGGTCAGTTGGGGGCTTTGGTGCACGAGTAGACTGACCATCTGCCTTTGGAGTTTTACACTTCACCTGGAAAAATACACAGATTCTAAACTGTAAATGTGTCAGCAACCTACAAACTAAGTCAGCAGAAGCAGACAGAAATATTGCTATAGAAACATGAAATGATTGTGAGAGAATTGTCATGTAATTAACAGCTTTGTGCAATCTCAGATGTATGCTACGGTGGTTTCTTTGAGGTGACTGCATCATTATGACTGATGCACTGAATGACCATGAAGGGACAGTCAGCATTGGTGGCAGGAAAATTACAAACTTGCATGTTGCCAACGACATAGACGGTCTGGCAGGAAGGGAAGAGGAGCTAGCTGACTTGGTGGAGCGCCTTGACAAGACTTCTACAGCCTTCGGCATGCAGATCAATGCAGAAAAGACCAACAACAGCAATAGCATCAGCACTGACATCATTTTATTACTTCATTAGCCTGGTTGATTGGTTAAGGTTATTTGTTATGGTTTTATAAAATTTACTGTTATTGGTAATTCAGCAGTGAAATGTCATTGACTTACCGGAGCATGGTCCAGAGGAAGCAGTTTTGTACCTGACACAGGTCTGGAATCACTCTCAAAGTGCTGTGCATCAAGACTGCCAAATCAAACACACAGTTCACAATCTCTTACATAATATATACTATATTATAGTGTATACACTCGTAAAAATCATCATTCTTAGTTAAATACGTGTTGATAAAACAGGTATATGTGTTACCCAGTAAATAATAACAATAGAAAATGACAACTTCAGGTGGTTGGAAAATATTTGTTACAATTTATAGTCCGTTCTCCTTTTTTTTTATGTGTACCCATATCTCTGTGTCACTTTTGTATGGTTCGGGCTAACATTTTGCGTGTGACCTAGTAGCAGGCCCTTCAAGGACTCAAGGTGGTTTATAGATTTAGATAGTTAAAAAATTCATCCAGGAATTGTGAACATGGGGACTCAATCCTTCAAAGGCTGTAAAATGGGAGTTCCAGCTGCAGTATTTCATATAACTTGGTGAGTGTATGCTATTTCTGGCAAACATTTAGGCTGGAAACATTTGGGGTGAGTGGTATCCATGACTGCCTTTTCTGCCTGGCAACACCAGATAAGTGAGATAACTCAGATAGCAAATTAAAGTATTCAACTTGTCAAACAATAGCAACCTACAATAAAAGCATTTATAGAAAATTATTTAGAACGTACTGACCATATTCAAAATATGTATACTTCCAACTTCCTCATGCCAGACTGCTAACAGTGAATGAAGACACAGTAGGTCAACCAAAGATGGAATGATGTTAGGATGCTAACAGAAAACATACCTGGATGGAGTGTTTTGATTGCCTCATGCATCAACTGGTGCAGGAGGCACTAAATCAAAATTATAGCAAAATGAGACAATTGCTGAAGAAACAGGAAAACCAGAACATACCTGAAAGCACTGGGTGGTCTCTCCTGCACATCTCGTGTGTGGCAAGGGAATAGTTTACGCTGACTTTCTTGAGGTGTTTCTGGCCTCCGCGTTGGTATGCTGCGCAGTTGGGAGCGTTTCAAGGAGCTCTTTGCTTCAGTGATAATTTTTGAACTGGTGACTACATGCTCAGGTGTCTGATAAAATGGCAACTCAGTTGGTTTCTTGGCCGATTTCACTCTTTCACGAGGTAGTGCTTGGAAGCCTTCTCCGAAGTCCATCCTTCCAGGAGTTTCTAAAACAAACAAGAATATAACGTGTTTTAATTTTATGCATCTAAATGAGTTAGTACAAATTAATTATTTACAACTACAATCAACATTTTCATAACAGAGAATGCAAACTCAAAGTGAAAAATTATAATGACATAGTTGATCAAAATATATGGGTTTAATGTTTGTTCACGTTTCTGTTAAAACCTTAGGACCCGTGATTAGTGGAATTTAGTGCCTTTTTTTGTTTTTTAAAAAAAAATGAAAAAAAGTTTTTAGGAAACCCTGCCCCCCTTGAAAAACCGAGCTGCAAATTGAGTAAAAATCAGACGTCCTGTGTTAACTTCATTCTCAACTCCCTTGACTGGCATACACTATTATAACATCGCAAATGAAGCCAACTGGAAGTGTTCTACATGGTTCACTAATTTTGGCATGTTTTGAGCAAGGTGGCTTAGAAAAACAGTGAGATGGCCTACCACGCTCATCGTGTAGCAGGGGAAACACTGGTCTATTCGGAATGTGCGCATATAGAAGTGACACTGATTATGACATCTTGGGCCTCTTTAATTGCCAGAACAATGCCAGAATGGGTGGACCAAGTGCACGAATGGACTTTAAAAATATGTCTGTGCTACAAGTGAAATTGATACTTAGTGTACCATTGAATAGTGGTATATAATGTAACTATAATAGTATTAGACAGTTAGTATAGAAAGGTAATAATATATAGAATAAGCTATATTTATAGGCAACTGAATGTTCAATATGTGGTACGGCCATAACTAACTGCCAACTGAGTGCAATAGACGTTCTGAAGGTGCTGTCGTTCATAGTCATAAACAAAGTCTGTCATAGACAGATAATCATAATGTTGTGTTCGGTCCTACCCGTTCCTGCGGTCGTTAACGTTCTAGCTAGCAATTATAAAGCCCACATAATCATTACCACATAGATGCCAGCTTTGAATAATACTAACAAGTAATAAGAAGGGAGTACCTACAATTTAACCAGTCAAGACGGAAGCTGCTAACAGTTAGACCAGATATGTTAAAACGTTACCATCGCCGCATCGGCATCGAATCATTCCTTCCTGTCATTCCTGACAGTGACATTTGATGGTCATATAAGTTCTTACCTCACGCCTTGTTCCAGCGTTACAGCATCTTTTAATCTACGTGTTATAGTTCAGACGATAACAATATTCAAATTTGAATGATTCCGTGCAGTGTACCGTCTTGATTAATGATGACTTATTTTTACGCCTTAACAACGTTTTTCTGCGAAAGCTTCGCTTCACTTTAGCAACGGGTTTGCGCGTGGGCAGTTGTAACTTCCTGTAGAGTATGCGCGAACCAACCGGATGTTGCGGCTAGACGGGGTGAGACCACACTAGATCGCGATTAGATGACATAAGATAAAAACATTATTTGAATTCCCTGCAGGCGGTCATTATGACGTTTCCTTCATTGCCTGTCAAGTTTATTTAACTAAGGTATTCCCATTTTCATATATTTATTAGCGTTCATTCGTACACGTGCTTTATAAAATTCGTGAAATTCTAATACTTCATTTTCACAAAATCAAATCTCTATAACCCAACACCCTTTCATTTCTGCTAGAACTAGACACTGATTTTTCAATTCATCTGAATAACTTTATTCCGGAATATTATGTAAACTAGACTATTACTAATAACTATTTTACATAAAGCATTTCCCCCAATTATGATATTGATGTATACAGAGTATCAATTAACTCATAATGATACTCTGTAATATAACGTTGCCATGCAATCTAGCTATACACGTTATAAAACTATACCCATTTTTCTTATTAACATTTTACATGTGGGTAAGCCCCTTATATAACTCACGCGTACAATATCGAGGTTCATATTGCACAACAATCTATATAGACATGTATGCTGTACACAGCTAGTTTCCTAATTGTTTTGGCTGGATCGATCGCATAACCATTCAAAATGAGGCCTGTATCTATATGCAGAAAAAAACATTGACTGACATCTGTCATAATTCGACAGCTCTGATATCACGCTGCACAAACACATAATTCCTAATCACTCTACACTGTCATCCTTTCTTCTCCTCTAGCTTGTTGTCCGTTCATGCATGTCGTCATGGGTGAGGTTGGCCATGCATGGTAAACAGTAGTACTGTCGTCCTTTAATTCTTCATCTTTTCTTTCCTCTCCTCACTTTACTCTCACAGCGTTCTCTATCACCAGTCTCCAACTCCTTGTATCCTTTGGCCTTTGTTCTCTATTCTCCTCCTACTCTTTCTATATCTCTCTTTGAGTCGTCCCATCGCATTCTCGGTCTTCCTCGCATCCTTTTCTTTCCACTTTCTGGGCGTCTCCTCTCTTTGCCAATTGTTCATATTCCATTCTTTCCACATGTCCGTCCCGTTTTGGCCTACTTCTCACCAGTTTCTTTCGCATGACGGCGGCACTACGAGAACTGCTCTGGCTACCTGTGACGCAGTCCACGCTATCGTGCTGAACGTGTAACAGCTTATGTTCCTTATCGCAAGCTACGCTCGGTTGACCAGGCTCTCGTTGTCGAACGCTTCGGCCGATGAGCTTTTTCATGCGCAGGACCCTCACTTCCATTACATCTCAGAACAAAATGTGATTCTGGACTTTTTAGGAAGGACCTTAACACTTTTTTTGTTTAAACAGGCGTTTTACTAAATTGTTTACATAATTTATGCTTTGTGTTATTATTGCAATGTGTACTTTTAATCTTCTGATCTGTCGTAGTACACACTGTGTTGTAATGTAAGTTTTATATTCGCAACCTATTTTTACTTTCGCATGTAAGCACCCCGGCCTGAATGTTCTTTGCAAGGGTGTGTGGTGTTGAAATAAATTGAATTGAATGACAAACATACAAAAGAGTACGGTTTAGCAGCACTAACACAATGAGACAAAGAGGAGACAGTCGAGTTCGCTAAATTGATTTCCGTGTGTGTGGGAATACCGCGATCGTTATGAACACCAACGAGCTTTGGGCTTAAACCATGCGTCACGTCTATTACTATCACTTATATTTAGAAACATAATGTTTGATTTACATTTGGGCTAAACATACAAATAGCGAACACTCTTTCGGGCCTATAAATCGCAAGTGACGGGCAGCATATCAACTTCAACATAATTTTAGTCTTGAGAATCGATGGACAGATAACTTCCTTTTAATTTAATTATGTGAGCAAGGCATATTTAATACAAGAACGTACCAATACAGCCAGTGATTTCTAATTTCTTTTTATTTGCATATATGGCACATGTTTGATTTTGGTCCGCCCGAACGATGCACGGTGCTTAATGGGTCAATGTCGCTAAGTTGGCAGAACGAGTGTTGCAACGACGGTCTATGTATTTTCGGTTTCGCTATTAACCTAGCGACAATCACTTCATATACTAGCACATAGACGGATGTTCACGAAGTAACTTATGAGTTCAGGTCCGGCAACCATTGTAGTCAAAAATCAGCGTTAGTTGAATGTTTGGTAGAAAGGTGACGCTTTTCATTCCGCAGAAACAACACTTTGTTTGAAATGGTCTCTCAATGCACAAGTCACCTTGACGTCTGTCGTTCATCTGCCACCGGTCATCGCTATAGAAAAACAACGATACATTTAAACTTCACCAAAGCAACTGAAGCCATCCGGTGTATTCTGGATAATAAATAATGATTACGTCCATGTCGAATTTAATTGTGATCTGGTCACGTGTTTTGCGTTGATGCGTTGTAGAAAGCGTTGATAAACAATGAATACATTTCAGAGTAAATTAACGCATACTATTTACGGTGACATTTGGCAGCCCAATCATACTAAGAATTCCAGACTCACCACGGAGATTGCCGCGGAGGACATGAATAGTTGTCACGTAACACCCCGCCATGACAGCAGCGACGACTGAGAAGTATAACGTAGACGCCACCATGTTGTTGAAACGCCGTCTCTCTTAAACAACATAATACTCATATCAAAATTACAATGCGTGTGATCTTGTTGAACGTACGTCACCACCTGCTGCGTGAAGCGTCAAGAATATGGTATTTTCCGACCTTAAACAAAACAAAACCGCTAATAATATTTAAATATTTTTTCTGTATTATCTGGTCCTGTTCAGTGGTTATTTAGCATGTTATGGCTGGTCTGTAAAGGCACAATTACTATATTTAAAATGCAGACGAAATATCACGAAGTATAACATTACGAAGGAATTTTACGTATCTAGAATGGTGCATTCATAACAATATTACCTTTTTGTAGCTGCTGCAGCTGCTTCTTTCGTTTCTCCCCACTGCGAGTCCACGATTTGTCACGACTTACGCTGTGCAGGTTTCCATATAAAAACATCTAATTCACAACGACACCCGTGCCCTTCCTTACCATACCTTCATCGACTCTAGAACCAAAGATTCTTCAACGTCACGAAGCGTTCGTCAAGGAAGAATCATCAGAGAACAGAGCATTCTTCCCGATGCTCTCAGCTGACGCCACTGGCGATGCATGAAACAGAAAACATACACAGTGAAACTGACCACAATCAACATCACGATGTTTAGAATGTTACCCAGCGACAGAATAAACAATAACCAAAGAATTGAATGCCAGCCCGAAACGGAAAAAAAACAAAAATTAACCCGGGCCAAACGGGGAAAAATTTTGGAAAAAAGGCAAAAAAACCTTGGGGGGAAAACCTTTTAATGGCAAAATTTTTTTTCCCAAGAAAAAAAGTTAAAAAAAAGGCCCCAGACCCAAGGGTAAAAAATTTAACACTTTAAAACCTTCCTTTGCTGATGTTCCTTCATCCGAGGTCCACTGACGTCACGGCACATGAAAACAGAAGAAGAAGAAAAGCGTTAACAGAGTATTATTTAGTTAGTGGCTAGGTTCTCTTCAGCGTCCTCTTCTGTGTCCTCTTCTGCGTCCTCTTCTGCTCCATCTTCTGCGTCCCCTTCTGCGTCCACTTCAGCGTCCTCTTCGGCGTCCTCTTCGGTTCCTCTTCATTCTTTGTCCTCTTCCTGGTCCCCTTCAGTGTCCTCTTCAACGTCCGCTTCTACGTTCCTCTTCTGCGTCCTCTTCTGCTCCATCTTCTGCGTCCTCTTCAGCGTCCACTTCTGCGTCCACTTCATCGTCCTCTTCGGCGTCCTCTTCAGCGTCCTCTTCTGCTTCCTCTTCTGCGTCCTCTTCTGGGTCACATCATCTGAAACACAAAACATCAGTTAAGAATTAGTGACTAACCTTTTGCTCGATACTCCCACTTCAGGTGTCCGCTGACGTCACGGCTGACGCTCTGCTTCTGCAACATAAAGGCGAACACAATTAACAGAGAAAAACCAGCCTTATGCAGCCTGCTAGCACATATTGACATTAAAGAACACTACTATCGTCACACGACCATGATACATTGTTATTTTGCATGGTGTCTTCAATGTCCATTTGTTACTGTGTGAGGCCTAAACATATTTAAAAAAAAGCATATCGTTACCCCAAAAATGTGCAGACATTTCATAGACATGCAAAACGTTGAAACACACACGCAGTCTATCTCGGATGTGTTGGTGGAACGAACGTGGTAATTATCCATAACTGGACCAGTAAGGCATGTTATGATTGATAAACGTTAATGTTCATATTGAGTACACTGATCGTTTGCCCGGTAATAAAATGGCAGCCGGAAGTCCCGCAATTTAGAACAGGCGAGTCTAGACTATGGTGTGACGTAATGTTCACGTCGCGACGGTGACGTCATATCGACGAAAAGTAACCGAAATAATGTATGTTATTATTACGCAATTTTTTTTAACACAGACAGTCACAAGATTTAAAAACAATAGAGCCTTCTGATTTGAATATTTATTGTGGTAAAGGCCTTGAACATTTAAGTTGTGCTCGCTCTAGGTCTCAGAACCCTAAATATTTGGCGCACCCGTCTATCATTTATGTTGCAACAACATTAGAACAGAACATTTTCGTCGTTCCTCACGCATGACATGTTGCTACATTTTATAGTAGACTGTAGATCTATATTACTTGTTTCTACAAACTTACCTGCGTGGACGAACGCTGCACGTTGCTTCACAACCAGACCACCGGGGCCCCTTCATTCTTGATGGTTCACCATGGAAAATGGTCACGCGTAGAAAGCTTCACGTCATTTCCGTTCAAGACGGCAAACATTGCGCATGCGTAGAAATTGCATTATTAATAATAATAATATAGGTTCCGTTCTAGACGATGAAGTGGTGATTTATTAACCAAATATTAACTTACATAATATGTATACTTTAAAATAAAAAACGGTAATAGTTAATTATACATGGTTAATATAAGTGGCATCCGTGTGTCTGGTCAGATAATGCTTTGCGCCGCAATGATGGTCAGTTCGGTGACATAATCAGCCGGTGTGACTCCAAGAAGTCCGACTCGGGCGTGGCAATCTCTATCACATCTGCGGCAGACAAACATCTATCTTCTCCCTTTTCATAATTTTTTGGTAAACTCCTGCCATTTTCGTGTCACACTTGCAGGTGTCTTTGTAATGGAGATAAAACAATATGGTCGGCCACGGTGCGTGTCCCAGTGAGAAGTTCACTATACAGGACATCTTTAGGTACTTGACCATTAACCATTCGGTGGACGTGACCAAATGGACGAATAGGGGCCTACTAATAAATAAATATGGTTGCAGGCCCGCGTGTATATCTGACGTGATTTTATATTACATGTAGGCACAGCTGACAGACTGACACTCCAAAAGCAGGCATAACTTGCTATCTGTTTTACCTTGTCATATTACCACACTACCAGTCATACATTCAAACCGGGTCTAAAGGTAAGACGTCTGCTCTACTGTCGTGTGTGTGTGTGTGTGTGTGTGTGTGTGTGTGTGTGTGTGTGTGTGTGTGTGTGTGTGTGTGTGTGTGTGTGTGTGTGTGTGTGTGTGTGTGTGTGTGTGTGTGTGTGTGTGTGTGTGTGTGTGTGTGTGTGTGTGTGTGTGTGTGTGTGTGTGTGTGTGTGTGTGTGTGTGTGTGTGTGTGTGTGTGTGTGTGTGTGTGTGTGTGTGTGTGTGTGTGTGTGTGTGTGTGTGTGTGTGTGTGTGTGTGTGTGTGTGTGTGTGTGTGATAGTCTTCATTGAATTACGTCTCGAGGGATGTGTCTAATTGTTTTCATACTGGAGCTCCCAACTACTGGTAGACGAAAGCCACATTATAATTATAGATGATATAAATGTCTGATTTATCGTTTTTGACCTCGTCTTCGTCCTCGTCCTCTTCTATTCACGGTCACTAGTGTCATTGAGATCAACCAGTGGGTTTGGTAGGACAGGACCGCAGGACCTACACCAGTTCCAACTCTCCATTGTCAGTCCTTATCCACCCTTGCCCATCACCGTAGGGTTTCGGCTTTTCCAGGACGGGTTCGTCAGCTCGCTTGAATAAGGCGACACGGTGGTTCACACGCTGGGTGTGCGGCTTCAAAGCAGAGTGGCAGGGAGGAAGGCGAGCCAGGTCGACCTTAAGAAGTGAGTTTCTCATCCTACAATCATCAAGTTCGTGATCAACTACAACAGGATGGGGGAAAATTCTTCTTCTACAACATTTACTTGAAATGTTGGTAGTCCCTGCGACGGCATATTTCAATCCTCGATGACAATATCGAATGTTACTACATTCCCGCTAATATACCGTCCGCCATTCGCGACAGTTTGGGAAAACACGTCTGTAATGAATTAACTCCTTGGAATTTTCTGTCCGATTCGTGTGCGGATACGTTTTGAATTGCTACATGGACCGATTCAGTTTACCGCATCCGCACCATAAATCGCATCCGCACATACGGAATCTGTAGCCATTTGTTGCCGCATACCGCATGCCGCATGGTCCCGCCCGCATGGCATATCCGCACATATGGAATCCTAGCTTTACTTCGCCGAGACAGGTATTATGAGGGGCTGAAAAGAGCTGAGACGTCACTAAGCCTGGCTAATAGAGGCTAGCGTCGGCCAAACGTTGTCGTCTAGAACTGATCGGCTGGCCAATATAGCGTCTTCTTTAACTCGCCCAGATCTTATCAAACTCTGCAAAAATATCCCAATGCTTTTTACGTTTTTGCTTGTTTTACGTTTGATTGATCATCACAATGAAATGGCAATGTTCGCATGACTAATGTTCCTGCTAACTACTTTAACGCCTACACCGAATCGCAGTTGTCGAAGGTCAATAACGTCCACTATGAGATAGTACAGTGCTCATGTTCCAATTTCTCGCAACTTGACAAGTCATCCATGTCTCTCTGTTCCGGCTGAAAACATTGCAACACACGACACACGACCAATGTTCACCATCTTCATTTTCCTCTTGTATTTTCCAGCAGCAGCAGTAACAGCAACTGCAACAGCAGTAACTGCAGCAACAGCAGGCGTTTTCTTATGCGCTTCACTCTGCATTTTTACAGGTTTAGTTTTTTTTTAGAAAGCTTATCTGTAGACTGACAATCAACAATAGATATACATAGCTAGTAGACAAACCACAATTATCTCTTTCCATGCGTTGAATAGCTGTCACGATCTCATTCTCGTGATGGCTACATTGTCACGATCTCATTCTCGTGATGGCTACATTGTCACGATCTCATTCTCGTGATGGCTACATTGTCACGATCTCATTCTCATGATGGCTACATTGTCACGATCTCATTCTCGTGATGGCTACATTGTCACGATCTCATTCTCGTGATGGCTACATTGTCACGATACTCATTGTCACGATCTCATTCTCGTGATGGCTACATTGTCACGATCTCATTCTCGTGATGGCTACATTGCCACGATCTCATTCTCGTGATGGCTACATTGTCACGATCTCATTCTCGTGATGGCTACATTGTCACGATCTCATTCTCGTGATGGCTACATTGCCACGATCTTATTCTCGTGATGGCTACATTGTCACGATCTCATTCTCGTGATGGCTACATTGTCACGATCTCATTCTCGTGATGGCTACATTGTCACGATCTCATTCTCGTGATGGCTACATTGTCACGATCTCATTCTCGTGATGGCTACATTGTCACGATCTCATTCTCGTGATGGCTACATTGTCACGATCTCATTCTCGTGATGGCTACATTGTCACGATCTTATTCTCGTGATGGCTACATTGCCACGATCTTATTCTCGTGATGGCTACATTGTCACGATCTTATTCTCGTGATGGCGACATTGTCACGCTCTCAAGTATTCAGTTCATCGTTGAATACTGGTCATTTTCATCCCGGTTTGGACACTCCAGGTTGAGCTATATGTCGCCCCAACAGTGCCTCATTAGAGTTGTTTCCCCCTTTTACAGCTGCTGGGATCAGGTCATATAGAATAGAACGTTTTTATTGTTTGGCGTTTGTATTAAAATTTCCGAATCATGTCTCCATGTCATCAAAGTTAATTAAATATAACAAACGTCTAGTTGTAAGGATTAATGCATTACACTACTGCTGCACATAACAGTTCACGAACAACTTCTAAATAACAACAAATAGCCGTGGATATATATGCAATGTGCGCTAGCTACCCTTATTAAATGGGACGAAGCGCACGGGGTGCGCTTAAATTTGCTTCAGATGGCAAGGTACACTTTGCCCCTTTATGACGTTATCACTCGCAAGAATGCATTGCGTCTTTTATATAAAGCGTGAGCATACTTTGATATGGATTTTATGGGACGAAAAACGCAAATGTGTGTAAATGATTGCCGCCAAAATGGTTTGGCATTATGGTGATTCCATCTCTACTCTATACGCTAGGTGGCACTACTTGTTCCATGTCAGTGTCGCACTTCCGTCTTCTTGTTGCCCGTTGCAAAAGGGTCACACTCGAGTCACAACAGAGACGTCTTACAACTGCACGATCACAACAATGGGTAAGTATTAATTAGTATTAACGGTGAGTTGTTATGTTGTGTAGTGTTGAGAGTTTACCGATGAAATTACTGGGCTGTAGCAACAACTGAAAAAGTACTGCGTGAAACAAACTAAAGCGTTATATACTCATTGTCACATGTTTAGACATAATTTAGTTTCGTTTTGCCTTTTGTAAAAGTAGCAAAACCTGACGAATATAACCGAGAAAATGGTTTATGTATGGGGGACTAGGTGACTGAGTGAATTAACGAATGAGAGTGAGTGAGTGGGTGAGTGAGTGAGCGAGCGAGTGGTGAATAAATGGCTTGCTGGCTGGCTGGCCCGCCGGCCGGCCAGCAGGCTCACTCGCTCGTTGGAAATCTGAGCCCAACGCCTTGTCAGTTGTCTGTATAGCTAGCTCGCTGGCTCACTGGCTGCCTGACTGCGGCTCGCTGGCCCGCTGGCTCGTGGCTGGCTCACTTGCTGGCTGGCTGTCTCGTTGGCTGGCTCGATGGTTGGCTCGCTGGCTGGCTCACTGGGTGGCTCACTCGCTGGCTCGTGGGTCGCTGACTGGCTGGCTCGCTGATTCGCTGGCTTGCTGGCTCACCGGCCGCTTCGCTGACTGACTCGCTGGATGGCTAGCTCGGTGACTGGCTGACTCGCTGGCTACCTCACTGGCTGGCTCGCTTGCTGGCTCACTGACTGGCTGGCTCGCTGACTGGCTAGATGGCTTGCTTGCTGGGTGACTCACTGGGTTGCTCGCTGGCTGGCACGCTGACTGTCTGGCTCGGTGGCTGGCTTGCTGACTGGCTGGCTAGCTGGCTCGCTGGAAACGGTATGACATGCAATAGTCATGACTCGTGCTAAATGTGTTTAGATACACTGTTTTGCGAGTAAGACCTATTCTGTTTTCGCTGGGTTTAATTAATGATTGTGCTTTTATGTCATTGTTGTTGTAGCGACCTCTACCTCGACGACGGAGACGTTTGTTGACAAGTCCTACCAGAACGCTTTAATGAAACGTATGCACAAACAGCGTCAGTCCGATAAGTACACGGATGTGACGTTGCAGTCGAGTAGCGTCGACATCCGGTGCCATCGTAACGTCCTGGCGGCCGCAAGTGACTACTTGAACGCGATGTTCCAGTGTGATGTTGAAGACCCAGTACAGCTGAACATGAAGCCGGAGATTCTGACAGCCATCGTAGACTACATTTACACGGGTGAGGTCGAGCTGACCGTCGACAACGTGGAGAGTTTGGTGAAGGCATGCGACGTCTTGCAGCTGGATACACTCAAGACGGCGTGTGAGAGCTTTATGTTGAAGCAGGTCGAGCCAGCCAACTGTGTTGGATTCTTCCAGTTTGCCGCGTCGTGTCATCTTGACGAGCTGCAGCAGAAAGCCAGGCGAATGATGCGGTCCGAGTTCAAGATTGTCGCATTTACGGACGATTTCAAAAAGTTATCCTGCACGGAACTGATCGAAATAATCAAAGACGATAACGTCAGTGTAGCAAGCGAGGACGTTGTCTTTGATGCCGTGCTGGGTTGGATCCAACATGACCTGGATAACAGGAAGTCGTTCATGGAAACAACCATTGAACACGTGCGGTTGCCATACTGCACGAGCGAATACCTGCAGAACATGAGAGACATATATGACCTCTTGACCCCGAAGTGTTTTCAATATCTACACGAGGCAATGGCGTTCCATGCATCCTCTGTGCACCACCACAGCAGCTGCCGCATGGTGCCCCGCAACAACGTCCGTATGAAATCTTGTCTCGTAGTGGTTGGCGGACAGACATCTTCGACGCATGGCGGAAACAAGGTGAACCACCTCTGCAAGTATTATGAGGAAGACACAAGTTGCTGGAAACAGCTCACGACATTGCCACAATCGGTAGGCTTTATGGACAGCGTGTGTTACACTGACCGAGGCCTGGTGGTGACCGGCGGCAGCAAGGGAGGCGCGATGGACCTGTGCTTGTTGTTTGACGTAGCCACGAAGAAATGGGAGGAGATGCCACCACTTATCACTGAACGATATAACCACCGCAGTGTCTCGCTTGGTGATTGCATCTATGTGGTGGGAGGAAAAGATGTTGACAAGAAAACGCTTGCATCGGTCGAGTGTCTGAAACTGAAGTCACGACAGTGGTCACGTTTGCCCGACATGGCCCACGCGGTGTGTCTCCCCGTGATTGCAACGTACAGGAACAAACTCTTTGTCTTTGGTGGAAGAGATGGCTCGAGCAAGGACCGTCGTTGCACGCAAGTGTTCGATGTAACACAGAACAAGTGGAGCAGTCTGTCTCCTATGCCAGTGGAGTGTTACTACGGTGCTGCTGTCACACTGAATGACTCCATTTATGTGGTGGGAGGCGGCGCCCGGACATGTCTCAAATACAGCCCCGCCTCGGATGTTTGGACAAGGCTGAACCGGCCACAGCAGGACCATAGTCACGCACCAGCAGTCGTGTGGCGTGGCTCCATACTGCTGGCAGCTGGCAAGCTTGCCGAGCAGAATCCGTCGGCGATTGAACAGTTTAATCCTCTGACAAACACCTGGTCGGACAGTAACATATCACAACTCAAGAAGTCGCTGGCACGCCATTACATGTTTAATGTTGACCTTTACGGTTTGTAATATGTCAGTGGGAACAATTGACAGGTCACGCTGTGTGTGATCTTTGCGTTGTACGGTAGTTACAGAGAAACATCAGATTATATGCGGCTTACATTCGGACTTGTGGTGGCATTGTGTATCTTAACTGTGCTGTAAGGCTCCACGATATGTGAGCTGTTATCCATATAACTGTTATTTTGTCCTATTCATTGGTGAAGTAGAAAAATATAATATTGCCAGTTTTAGTATAGTGTTATTCGTGTCCTGTTTTAAGGTGTGATGTGAACATATTTAACCAGTTTTATATAGACGCTGTGTTCTTCCAATGACAATCAATGTATGATACACGTTTTCACCAGGTACGATATACTGACATTGTTGATATGACATATAGATTTGTAATATAGAAGTTTGTCCAAGTCTTTGTGGAAAATGATGCCTAAAAATCCTTAAATAAATATAAACTTTATTCCCCAGCAAATCTGCTCAATCGAATCCCATCTCGTCTACTCCCGAAGGCACTTGGCCACGCTGCAATAACTGCGCGATAACTATTCGTACACAAATATCTATCACTGTATTATATAAGGTGGCATTGCCGCCCTGTTCATTCCTTCTTCCCACACTGTATTTCTTAGCACACATTGCCAGCCTAGTGTATTTGTGATATATATATATATATATATATTAGGGTGAAGACAATTCGATATTAAAGATATATTTCATAACAAGCCAAAACTAAACACTTATTGTATTTAGTTTTGGCTTGTTGTGAAACCGCTTTCCAGCTCTCCAGCTCTCCTGTTCTGGAATTCCGCGGGGTGTCACAATTGTATACGGGGGGAGCTGTGTCACATGTCTGAAATAAGAAATACAGCCATGTCACAGTGAAAAAATATTGTTATCAGAACCCAATAGGCATACTGTAGCCGAGATACAGAAAACAATCAGTCTACTCTCCACTGGCAAATATCATGGAGCTGATGCTATTATAGCTTAGGTTTATCTATCGCTGGAATAACCCTTCTCGCATACTTCGAAACCGCCCGATCATCCATATGGAGTGAGGTGATTTTCAAGACAGCCAGAATGCAGAAGTTTTCCGACATGCAACGACACAGTTGTAGATGGCATACATATCTTCACAATGATGTAAAATACGAGACATTCCGCGGATAGAACTTCACATGTTACTTCACGTCAGCCTTTTAATTTTTTTCTCGAAATTATGACCCTCATGTAATTTTGAAATAGTATAAATCTACGCTAGATCGCATGTAGAATTTTAGACAAACAAAACACTGTTTTATAATATAGATGACGTCAGTTTAGCGATGAAAACGTGACCCACAGTAACAGCCGATAAAATATCCGGCGACAGGACCGCACTTCACGTTTAGATCTGTCGTTTGAATCAGCACAGGTCTGCCTCAAGTAGTCAGCACGGTTGGACGAGTGGCTGCGCGGCGTACTCACGTCCAGGTTTCCATCGAAAACCGTGCACATTCGTGGTCGGGAAAGTAACTTTCGAATAGCAATTTCGTAAAGATCTTCTTACGTCAACTATGTGCTGGAATTAAGGGAATTGTTCAATCTACTACGTCAGACAGCAAGATGACGACACGTGGATTGATGGAACGATGATGAAACAACAATCGGAAAATTACTGTGGTAACACACTCATACAGTTGTTATGGTTACACTGGGGCCGAACACTGGTGTCTCCAACGGTCAGTTTTAAGACGCCTCTGTGACTTAGACAAGCAGTCGGTCGATGCTCTCATTAACGTCAACATACGTCGCAGAATAAATCCCTAATGATCGACAAAGTTTCGTACTTTGTATTCTGCATCTTACTTCTTTGGCTTTATTTCAGTATACGGGAATGTTCGCGGACACGGAGGACACAGGAAAGGACCCAGACGAGATCGCAGAATCTAACGTAGAAGGGACGCGTGGGCGAGGAACCAGAAGGGATGCGGAAGATGACATAAGAGTATGTGAAATGGGCGCAGAAGTTGAAAAGAAACAAGAAGTTGTAGAAGTGCAAGCTGAAGCGGACGCAGAAGACTATGTAGAAGGAAGCAGACACGGAAAGGGACCTTTAGGAGAACACTGAAGAAAATATGGAAGTGAAGCAGAAGGGGACACATAATAGGACTCAGAATGTACAGAAGAGGACGAAGTGCAAAGGGGAACGAGAAGAGGGTAGAAAATGGTGAAGAAGAGTGGAAGACGGAAGAGGACGTCGAGGAGTGTGCAGATAAGGACACAGAAAGGGAAGAGGATATACAACAACAAGAGGGGACGCAGAAGAGTGTGCAGAGACGGACACAAAAGGTTATGTATAGCTGGGTATGTCTGCATTCTGTTCAGACTTGCCGAGAATCAACGTATTGATGTATCCAGTTACTCCAGTACGTTGCTTTGCCCGTGCGTGACCTTCGTCAAGCTTTACCTTTGTTACCAGTGTTGATGATGGTTATTTCAAAGTGAATGACACTACTATTGTTGCACGACACTTCATAAATCAAACGGTCCCGCACATAGCTTTCGCTTTAGAAACTTGTCTAAACAAAATAGACAACAGGTCAGGTTATGTATAGGTCAATTAATTTAATTTGGCTCCTATAACTCACGGCATGCTCATAGAGTGCGTATTGTTCCCTTTAATGTGTGTCTGCTGACTGCACTCACGGGAATTCGATAAAGTTCTGTCACTGCGGTGATGACATCATCAGTGGTTGTGTTGAATCATCCACAAATATACTACTGTGAAACTAACCAGAGTCACCAGATATGCACAAACCAGTGTGTGTCTAATGCTTAATGCCTACTATATCGTTAATTTCAGGCGAGTATGTGATTACACCTATGCAGCTTTACGTGGTAATCAGATATACATCAATGTATAATTTAAGATCCAGTTGCACAAGAAACAAACTAGTTCACCCCCCCCCCTCCCCCGTCACGTCAGATGATCGTCATGAGCTACACGAGATCGTCTTTCTTCACGCTGAAAGTCTGTTGTATTTCTGGTGTTGCCACAATGTATTTGACAGTATGCAGTGTTTTGCGAGGACATGGTGTGCTGTCAACTGTACTGCCAGTGGCGCGGGTCGATACACGCAGAGTGCCACTGCCAGCAACACTAGTGTTCAACAGGTGCGTGTCACTTGAAACTGCCCTACACACAGAAGACAACGTCGTCACAGTGTACAACTCCGTGGAATGAACCTCAACACTGTGTAACCTCAGTTGCTTTTGTCGCGGGAATCCCTTCTTGCACACAGTGCACTGATACAGGAACCGCTTATTATGCACTGTCAGGAGGTGGTGTTTCATGTTGGCCTTCAACGTGAAGCGTTTCCCGCACGTTTCGCAGGCGTGTGGCTTCTCTTTGAGGCATTCGTGTAACAGGCGTTCGTGCCGCTGCATGTTGGCTACAGTGCTGAACGGCTGCTGGCAGTACCGACACGTGAACCTCCGTGTGCTGTGTACACGCAGCTTGTGGTTGGCCAAGTACTTCAGACACGCCGACGTGTGTTCGCACTGGTCACACTTGTATGCGTCCTTTTCGTTGTTTGTGTGTACAAACTTTATGTGAGTGGTCAGATATGACTGCAGCTTAAATCTAGCCGGACACAGATGACACAAATACTTGTGTGACTCGTTGTTGTCGTGCACTCGACGGTAATGTCCCCGCAGGTGCGACGCGCTCTTGACAACGACATGACATAGACTACATTCAACCTTCTTATGGTCTGTGTGCACGAGATTGGTATGGACTACCAACTGCTCCTTACTGCTATAATCCTTCGAACACACACCACACGTTACTCGCATCATCGCCTTTGTAGCTGACAACCATTCAGCAGCCTCATCTCGATTCGGGTGTCTCAACTTCAAGTGGTCATAAAGACTGTCATAATCTTTCAAGTAGACGTCACATAGCGGACACAACTGATTTTTCTCACGTTTGTAATGTGGACGCTTTCGCTGCTTGCAGTCTTTTTGTCCCGAGCCACAGTTCTCTGTGTTATTAACTGTCTCTGGTGTGGCTACTGGTGTTCTGCTGACACTACTCTCTAACGCATGTGTTGTCCTCGACAGGTCAGTCTTCGGTGAGGCTGATTTTCTACAGACATCGGTAACAGACGAGGCAGCAGTTCGGCAGGCATCACTTTTTGATGAGACTGCACATGTGTTATCATGAAAATTGCTCTTGTTTTCATTTTTCTCATCGTGCACATTTTCTGCTGATGACGACTGTTTATCATTTATATCACATCCTGTCTCAAAAACGTCACGTTGACTGCTACACTCCTCCTCACTGCCCTCGTCCACACAACCTTCACCCGGGTATGTCTTCGGTAACTTGGACTCAATTTCCAACGATTCACGAGTAGCCAAACGTTTTCTATTAATCGGCGGGTATTGTTGATGATCTTGAGGCTGTGAAGAGGTTGTCATTGGTCGCACACTGCTCGACATTAAAACAGCACTGCTTGGTCTAACTCTTGCTAAATTATCTTCAGTTTTTCTCACACACTGGACAAACGTCTCTGCACAATTGTCACTGTTGTCTGGGCCACACTGAACATCTTCTATGAGCACATGTTCTGGTCGGGCTAAATCGCTGTCACTTGCTGAACATGCTGCAATGTAAAACAAAGTATTATAGACATTTATGGCACACATTATACTGATCACTCATCTTAATGAGATATAGTAAGCATGAAATACAATAATTCCACATCAAATTACCTAATGATCCACATAATATTGTCAATACTTTACCAGATAATCGCATGAAAGCCAACTACTGGCAGTTGTTGTCCAAATTTCAAATGTTTGATATAATTTTGGAAAAAGTCTGCTGGTACAATAATTCAATGAGTCCTGAAATATTCAAGGACTAAAAAGCCAACAGTTGTGAAATGTTGTAGTTTTGTGAATTTGTTGGACTCTCAACAGAACTTCTGATCCTACTGGACTGGACCTTCAGAAGACAGATGGAGGTGGTGTGCAGATTAGTCACTTCACAACTGTTCATGATTCACCAGTCTGTAATGGGTAGTTGTTGTCCTCCAAAAAGGGAAAAAATACTAATTCATTAGGCTAATTACAAAATCGTCATGTGGGAATATAATGGAAAAACATTTAGACAGTGTAATTTGGAAGATGGTCATAGGAAGTTAGTTTCTTATATTGAGCATTTGCAGAATTGCGTTCTCAAGTAGAAACATTGCAGAATTTTTTTATGCAGGATAAGCAAGGAATTTGTTCCAGGGCTAAGTAAGTATTTGTTCAGTTAGTATCTTTTATTAAATTTGTACACATTTCTTCCTTCAGCAACAGTCTTTTTGTATTTTATGCAATGTGGTAATGCTGCCACTTTGCATACACTAGATACGTCTCAAATACTTATTTACACTATATTTAGAATTCTTTGTGAATTTTTATTACAAATTTGTTTAGGTCGTGGATATTGCACCAACAGTCGGTCCATTAATGCACGACTATTGCACCGACAGTTGATTTGGACCAAACCACTATTCCAAAATAGTGATATGAGGTTGTCGCTGTTGCGAGGCCGATACAATGGGAGCCCGACTTGACTTGTATAAAACGTATTACCCTGACCCTAACCCAAACCACTATTTGGGAATATTGGTTCGGTCCAAATCTGCCATGTACCATCAAACTGACATACCGCTAGTACTTAATATCTTTCGAAGCCTTTTCAACAGTGTTTGGTGTCGTTTTCTATGCCGCCTTCTAAGTTCAGGCATCTCTCGTATAAAACTGACTATGCGTCTGTTCCTCAAACAAATGCTAGCACATTCTGCAATTCGACAAACGTTCTAACAGATGCGCTGACTCTAAACACGTTATCTGATGCCAGCAACGATGGCATGCGCATTCCCATGCTGTAATGCACATGCGTCGAAAAACTGTCGGTGCAATAGTCCTACAACTATTGTATCAACTTTAGGTGTAATATACACTTCAAATTTGTCAATTGGTAGAATAGGTCACATGTTTAATGAATGTTCAACATATCCAATCAATTATTTAATGGCGTCTTTAAGTCAACATCCAGGAAGTTCTCACTATTAAAGCCCGCGATGCCCTATTCCTAAATAGTCAAGTTGCTGCTCATATACTTCCTGTAGGAGACCCTACAATGTTAATTACTGTAAACTTTTTTATGGAAATGTATTTTATATAGTTAGGAGAGCAAAATTAGCTTGGTTGCAACTTGTGCAACATTGAGCATTTCTCATAATTCAAGATGGCGATCTCGGCCATTTTGATCTCGATGACACAGAGGGTCGTGTAATACCTTTTTGTTAATGGTTTTCCAGGATAGGGAGTCCATTTCTGGAGTAATTGTTTGGATACTGGGTTAAAATCAAGGTCAAATCAGAGGTCAAATCAGAGGTCAAATGTGACGTAAAACCAGGAACAAATCACTTCTATAGACCGATTATATGTGAGCCATTCTACAGTAAGTTGTATATTCTTGTCCCTAGCTTTTCATTTTCAAGAACCACTTAACACAAAAAACGAATGCTGTTGTATGTTTGCTATAGTCCCCCTCAATATGCTAAGTCACTACAATAACAGTTATTCAGTCATTTGACAGGGTTTTTTCAATTTGACATGCTGGAATGTCTTCACCATAATGTGATCCACCTGAAGAAGCTCAAAACATTGCCAACTTTGGTTGGAACATCGAAGGCTCCGCCATCACACCGGCCGTCTGAACAGCGCCAGTTGCTCCCCAAGCACTACTGGATGTATTTAGCTGTAGCTGCACTGCAGAGTGCAAAGCATGCAGTGGCAACAGAGCAGACCTTTCATGCACGGACTAGTGCAAATGCGAGGGAGCAGTCATCTGCTGTAGTCCTTTCATCAGCAAGCAGTTGGATATCGAAGACGATGAAGGGGAGCCAAGTGTCGATGATGAATAAATATACTCTTCATTTCCTTGTTTATATATATATATATATATATATATATATATATATATATATATATATATACTTGCATATCAAAAAGGCTGACAAATAAATTCAAATTCACATGTTTTATTTCCTTAATAATCACATACATCTTGATTTCTTAGAAATGCTAAAGGTTATACAAGTAAATTTGCCCTTTGACATCTGATTTGACCTTCACTTTGACACCGTATCCAAAAAATAACTCACTCCAGAAATGGACTCCCCATCCTGAAAATCCCTTATAAAGAGCCTCTATGTCATCAAGATCAAAGGTTGAAAATTTGCCGAAATTCAAGATGGGTGAAACCGCCATCTTGAATTCTGAGAAATGCTCAAGGTTGCACAAGGTGCAACCAAGCTAATTTTGCTCTCCTAACTATATAAAATACATTTCCATAAAAAAAGGTTTACAGTACTTAACATTGCAAGGTCATCATTATGGCAACTTGACTAAAAGTAGTATTATATCATGTATGATCCAAGTTAATTGGACAACATTCTGAATGTGAATGGGATACATCGTAAGGAGCCAATATTGGCTATTATATACGACGGGGGGTGTGTGCGCATGTTATTGAGTGTTTGAGCCGCAGATCAGGCGGCTGAAATCAGTTATGGTTTCAGCCTGGACTTGCGACTCGCTAAGTTGGTTCCAGTCAACTATTGTTTTTACAAAATATGAATTCTTAAATTGTTCAGTGTGGGCTGTAGGTACTATGAAACATCTGGTGTTGTTAATTGTTGAAAAAAATTTGAGGATATATGGTCTGGGAAGTGCTTAGGCTGAATGTGTTTTGTTTGTTTTTGGGGGCCCGGAAGAATGTTTCAGTGGGGAGGGCTGGGATAGATCCTCTAACAGTTCGGTACATAAATTTTAGTCTTTGGTCGCATCGTCTATTGTCTAATGTGTCGAGGTTAAGGTTGGTGAGCATGGTTGTGACAGATCCTGGGTGTCTAGAGCGGTAGTCTCCAGTGACGAAGCGAGCTGCACGGTGTTGGATTTGTTCTAATTTGTCTATGTCCCCCGATGGTATGTGTCCCACACTATGGCTCCGTATTCTAAGACAGCGCGCACAAGGGCAATGTATGCCGTCCGTTTGCTGTTAATGGGGCATCTGCGTATATTTTGTCTTAGGAAGCCAAGTGTGCTATTTGCTTTTTTGGTTATTGTAGAAATGTGTGAGTGCCACTTTAAGTCATTAGATATGGTGATGCCAAGGTAGGGGTTGGTAGTTACATATTCCAGAGTTTCATTATTTAGGCTATAGAAGAATTGTTTTTTTTATATGCTTAGGATGTGACTTTTGCTTGTATTAAAATTCATCCCCCAGGTATTTGCCCACTTCCCAAGTTGCGTTAAGTGCTTCTGTAGCAAAATATGGTCATTGAATGTCTGTATTTTCCTGTATCATAGGCAATCGTCTGCAAAGAGGCGGACTTGAGATTTAACAGATATTGTAAGTCATTTATGTGACACAGAAAGAGCAAAGGGCCCAGGACTGTGCCTTGTGGGACGCCAGAATCAACGGGTATTTCTCTCGACATTTTACCATCGAGTGCGACTTTCATTGTTCTTCCAGTCAGGAATGTGTTTAGCCATTCAAGTATTGTGCCTCCGATTTCATAATGGGATAATTTTGTAAGGAGTTTTGAGTGGGGAACGGTGTCAAATGCCTTGCTAAAATCTAACACTGCCATGTCTGTCTGGGTTCCGGTGTCGAAGGAAGAGAAAAGGTCATGCATGGTGGTTAGAAGTTGTGTTTCACATGAGAAGCCTGCTCTGAAGCCATGGTTAAGGTCTGTTAGGATGTTGTGTTCTTCAAGGTAAGTCATAAGGTGGCAGTAGATGATGTGTTCAAGGATTTTACATGGAACAGATGTAAGGGAGATGGGACGATAGTTTTCTGGTAGATGTTTAGCTCCTTTTTTTAAGACGGCCGACACTTTTGCAGTGCGCCAGTCTGAGGGTAAGATGGCTGTGTCCAATGACTGTTGGAAGATGTCCCTGAGTGCTGGGGCTAGGGTGTCAGCACAGTTCTTCAAAATGACATTGGGGATTTGGTCAGGCCCACATGCTTTGTGGGGATTGATGGCTTTGAGTAACTTGCATACTCCGGCTGTGTTAATGTTAATATCACTTATAATTGGGTGGTGTGGAAGGTCAAGGTGTGGGGGGGAGCAGATCCACCATCTCTGGTGAAGACACTCTGGAACTGGTCCAGGAGGATTTCAGCCTTCTCCTTGCTGTCACACACCAGTGAACCATTCTTTTTCAGGGGGGCTACTCCAATGTTGTCTTGTTTTCTGCTTTGAATGTATTTCCAGAAGGTTTTTGAGTTGTTTGTCTGGCGTCCTTGGGTTATGGTATTATTGTAGTTTGTCCAGTTGTTTGTTTCCTTAGCTTTCTTATAGTCTTCTCTTTCGCTTTAGTAGTCGATGCAGCTACCCATTTAACCATGGGAGGTTACATCAGCTGGAGCTCAGTTTTGATGGGATATGTTTGTCAATAGATTCTGTTAGCGTATTCTTGAAGGTTGACCACAGTGATTCGGTGCATGCACCTGTGTTGTATTGGGTTTTTGATTTTATTTGACAAGGTGTTAAAGGGAACCAAAAGGGAACAGTTACATGCTATGCACGTGAAAGAGTTAATAAAAACGAACTATTCTGAACGGTAATCACATTTTTAAAGTCAGTGGTTTATTAGTCAAAAAAATCTGAACACCTTTTCTATCAAAGTTCGTAAGTCGTGCCATTTTGACTGATGTGTGACGTAGTCGAATGTTTGGCTATTCAGCTATTTCGTCGTATATAATAGCCACTATTGGCTTCTATATACGACGAAATAGCTGAATTTCGGTTGCAACGATAAGGGCCAACATTTTCAAGATAGAACTGAACGCGCTGGTAAACCTGGTAAAGAAGACCCGCCGGAAGCCGAAATGCAGAGGCGAGTAACAAGCCGAGGCGACATTGACAAGTGGTCGAAACTCGCTGAAACTTCGAAACACTGACAGGTATGTTGATGGCCACCTCGCATTCGATCCCGGGATTCGGCGAGTTTCTACTTAGTCACAGCCATGCCATGTATTATTCTCCAAGTCGGTGGTGTAGTGTCGGATATGTTATACACAACGTGAGGTTTCCCAATTTGAAACAAATATCATATGGGGTCATGGGCATGGCTCTCCGATTTATCTCAACCTGACACAGAGTGACAGGCTCGGTCCTTCGCCCTAGCTTAAAACTGTTTTCAGGAATCAATTTCCAAATTGTCCACAACTGTGACAAAAATGCAGATTAATTGTTGTTTTTCAAATACTGGACATTATTATATTAACAGTAGCGACTGTGGCATGTGTTTGTATTATTGACATAGCATGACATGTGCGGCTATGAAACAGATGTGTGTCAATCATAGATATAAATATAACACACCAGTAGAACTATAGGGGAAAGATTAATTATCTAACTATGTGGTGTCAATATTGATTGTTCTTTTAATAGGCGTGGTATATTTAAAGGGAGAGTTTGGAGCATAATTCTGGAGGGCTAAATAAAGAAAGAAAATCACCACCCATGTTCTTTATGAAATCGACTTCATGCTGAATAATAGTTGTTTTTTAGCTGAAATATATGTACAGTGGAATGTCTCTATTAAAAATAACCATTTGAACTGGGTAAAAGTAACACAACTAGCAGAACAAATATTCTAAACTATAACATATGTGGTATATTCTGCGGTGATCTTAATTGCAATGTAACTTTGTTGTCGAGGTAACCATAATAGTGGCAAGGTAACCATAATAGTAGCCGTCAGGTTCCACATTGTGCTACTAATATTTCTTATTCATGAAAAACTAATTTAAACATCTGGTTCTGTTTCAGATGTGCCATGATATATTACAAATGGCCATGGATTTTATATTCTGTGTTTGGAGCAGACAGTGCTTCCAAATGTAACCGGTTAGACAACTTTCACATGTATCTGCCAACAAAAATGTAAGTATATGTTCATGTATTATAAACAGTGAAATGTGTTGCTCACAATTTATTGACAATGAAAATAACATTAGAGCAACCAGAACACCAAGCAAACTAACATGATACAACATTTATATAATACAAATGATATTTCATACAATGAAAACACCACACATTATTCTATAGTAGAAATATCCCCAACAATTAATGTTTAACAGTAACTGATGTAGGATCATTCTAGAACTTTTTGAGTAGCATGCCCAGTTGTCCACTATGTCAGAACTAAAAAAAGTTCCAATGATTTTATAAAAACACAACATGTATTCTACAATGATAATGGATTGAGTTACCTCCATTTTCATATGTCACCTGTCAACACAGTTCTTATATAGTGCAGTATCCAATCCTCAAACATGGGGTCAAATACATTTGTATTTGAAAGTATTTAAATACGTTTTAAGTATCTGTAATTGATGTTTAGGAATAAAAAGTATTTGGATCCCTCAAGAGTATTTGTATTTAAATAAATTCAATGTATTTGGCCCAATGTCTGCTTAGCATTGTCCTCGTCAAAGTGGTTTACACTTTACTCCCTGGCAGGCCTACTTAATTAAACACCATCTGTGGGAAGCATCCAGCCAAGCTGTAATTAATTAATCAAGACGGTTTGTGTACAAATATCCACCATTGTCTATAGCCAGTTACTTGTTTACACAGCTAAGTGAATTGGAGCAATGACGGGTGAACAGACTTGCCCAAGGTTCGACACAGCACCACATGGTTTCGTTCTCGTAGTTGAGAGTCTGAAGCCGAGTCCAAAGCTTTAAACCACTGCGCCACCATACATAGTTGATATATTTATTTAGACCTTATTTTATTTCAGGCGTCCAAGTCGGCCATATACAGAGAGTTTTACCTGGTGGATCCATGGCAGGCTTGGTCGAAGGGTACAGAGAGTCATACCAGTGTATACCAGCCATAAGATGGAACTTCTGTGCTCTCAGCGGAGAACAAGATATGGGATAACACTCAGCACTTGTTGACTGCTACCCTTACAAATTATCGATTGATTTGTAAATAAGCAGTTGGATTGATTATGAACAAATCAACTGACTCTTGACACCAGCAGATCTTGTTTCATTAGCTTGGGCATATCTGTACCAAGGACTGCAATTCCGACATGGACAGTCATTGTGGGCAGCGGCCAGAGTTCTGACAAAGATGTAATTCACCATTCACTCTTTCTGTCTGCCATGGGCTGGTGGATCTGCAGGTAAACATACAGCTGTAGTGTCTTCCGCAGCTCCAATTGCTTGCGTCTTGACCAGAAAACAGCCATGTTGTCAGGGTTCGCTAGGACGTGGCCGGACGTTCTTGCTAGAGCCATGGTTCCATCCCTATAAATAAACAGGACATGCTGTAGTGCTAAATATTGACTGTTTTAATTTACTATGTTTTTGTATGAAAAAAGATCATTCAATCTGCGCCAAATAAGCAGCATATGATATATGTTACAGTGTAATAGTGAACAGTGTCCTTTACTTTGGTACAGTGTGTTGGAAGTGGCAATATCAACAACCAGGACAGGATTAGGCTAGATACATTTATCAAGAAAGCAAATGGGACTGTAAGGATGGAACGGGTCATGGATAGAGTACAGAAGTTTTCTGGCAGATGACATACACTCACTAAAATCTTAATTTGACAGCTGACAGGAGTGATAGGTACTGAGTTGCATGCACTAGAACTGCATTCATATTATTGCACACAGTGCTTGCACAGATAGATAGATGATGATGCTGCTCCAGCTGCTGTCTTCATTGAATAGAGATGTGGGTATGTTTGTGTGGTGATACATAATTACATAAACTAAGGTATGATAACTGATTACATGATCACTTAGTGTTTATGCACTAGAGTTGACAGTGCTCAGTCATGCAATTTCCTAATGTTGGTAAATGTGGTATTGAATACATAATTGGTAAAATAATACTGCGTCTTACAAACATTTCACTCCACTATGACATTCCTTTCACAAAATGACCACAATAGCATTTATCGCTACATTGTTTGTGTCATGTTGTATCTTATATTAAGTGCTTTAATTTATATTATCCAATAAACACAAACGTTGGCACCTGAAAATATTAAACGAACAGGAATATCTATGACAATGTATATTGTTAACTGGCAAAATGTCATATTGAGACATCATGCCAATGTGCATGGTGGATCATCTGACTTACTTGCAAAAAATTTTGGATTAAATTATTGTTGAATTAGTGATTTGTACGACACAGTGGTTGCGAATTCCACTCATTGTGGTGGAGAAGAAACTGGTTCCAAATGTTTACCGAGTGTTTACCTGAAGATCTAGTGTTGTATTGGATAGAGTGATCTTGTGGGATATCTACAAGTCCACGTTCCATCTAGTATATTATGCTACTCTGTTAATGTTTCTTCTTGTTTGCTCAGTGTGTCCCCAATATTTCAAGAAACTACCAATAAAGGCAATATTGCAAATTTGCAAAGTGCATTTTTACAGTACATAAGTTATGTCTCATCATAGCTAATTATTCACCCTTTACTGTAAGCCTGTAACATGTCCTAGTATCAATATTGTATGAGTATCTGAACTGATACAGCACACAGAATTTGTAATTTGTTCTCTCACTGAACAAATAACATGATTGAAAACAACATTCACAATGCTATTTTTTAATGTTTGAATAATTTGTTTACTGAAAAATATAGCAGTCATGTTGGCACTTTCAGAGCGGTCAACCTGAAAATAGGAACTGCATGCGCAGCTACGAAACTCGAATGGCAGTACTTTTGAAAACTTTTTTAGCGAGTGATATCAAAGGTGCCTATATTATCGTTCATGCGAATTGACTATGACGTCTATGATCTGGCTTGCATTCAGCTGTTTTTTAGTGTTATGGTCATGTAGCTTTACCTTATTTTTATGCCTCTGTTCATGCAAACGTGAATATATACCATTCAAAGTAGGATAAAATAAAACTAATAATAATGAATAACAATATCGGACGGCCTAACTCGCTTGGACCTAGTTAGCGGCTCCATGATCCCATGTACAATATCATCACGACAGACATCGCAATGTGTCTAATGGTACAAGATTTTTATAATTTAGATACAGAAGACTTAATAATATTTACTAACCTTCTTGCGCGCTCTGATGACTTGGCTACGGCGACGGAAGGATTTCGACCGGTAACCCGTTTCGACGACTATCGTTGGTGATTAAATATGGCGCTAATATCGTTTGACAGCTCCTCTTCAAAACTCGACGTCGCCAAAGTTTCTGCGGATCTTGATCCATATATACGGTGAGAAACATCCTATTCGAAGCAACGTTCTTCGAACGGATGTCCTTCTTCGAAGTTCGCGTATCTTACAACATTGTGTTTACAACGGCGATAGCATTGACGCACGTAATCGGACACGTGACTTTAAGCCTAATTAAGGCCGGTTCTGTTTCCCGCGTGCTGAGTGGTCAGACCACGGTCAGACAACAGGAAGAGGCGCACATGGACGCCTCTATGAAGCCGATTAGTAAAATTATCCACTTTGGAATTATTTTACTAATAAACCACTGACGTTAAAAATGTGATTACCGTTCAGAATGGTTGCTTTGTATTAGCTCTTTCACGTGCATAGCACGTAATATTTCCCTTTTGGTTCCCTTTAAAGTCCTCATTAACTTTAAGGCTTTCCCAATCAGCGCGAGCAAACTGGTAGATCTGTTTGCGTTGTTTATTTTGGTATTGGATTTTTACGTCGAAATCTGTGACAATAATGTCGTGGTCGGATATCCCGGGCACATTTTATTATTTATTACTTTAACTTAGTCATGGGTTTGTTCGAGCGATAATAGAGGATATATTAATGGTACGACCATTCAGCCCCTACCTGTACGGTTCCCCAGGCTTCATTCAAAGACTTATCCTGCATAAACACAATTAACCTATTATACTGTTATTTTATGGGTGACTTACTGGTCAATGTGACTGTGACCGATTCATCAAGATGCTTGTGAAGAAAGATCCGACTCGTAGTTTTCTTGCGTTTATTGGTGGACACAAATTCTGTTCCAGCGCCGATTTCCATGAAATACGTCGATTTAATTACATTTCTTGGAAGTACTATGACGCATCTTGATATCACGTCGGCGTCCCATTCCCGCGCCATCGTCAAATTCAATGTATAGGAGTATTTGTATGACGCTGACCGAATACGATCGTCACGAAATATAGTCGGAATGCCCCTCTGCCTGAATGCCCCACGACCGGAATGCCCCAAACCTAGTCGCGATGCACCAGTCGCAAAGTCGCAATGCACCAGTCGCGAAGTCGCAATGCTCCAACCGCGAAGTCGCAATGCACCACTTTTGGTCAGAATGCCCCAGTGATTTTACTATTGTCAAAACATGTTAAAACATTACATTTTATTATTGTCAAACTTATATATATATATAATATATAATACAGTAATATACATTACAACATTACATAATTAAATGTATAATGAATAAAAAAATTACGTTTCGTTGATTATCTGTACATTATTGAAAGTATAACTGAATTTATATTTTGTCTCCGTATATTTCTCCGTATATGTTTCATCTTCGTGCGATTGTCAAACCTATCTTGAAAATTATTATCAAATAGTAATTATCAGTCACATAGCAACAGCCTAAAAGGTATACTGCTCATGCGTCATGGTTACATGTTTATGCGTGACCTAAGTACATTTCACAAGTATGCAAATAATGTTTCTATCATTCACTTCTAAATAACATTGTACAAAAAGATTTATCTAAACTCTAACATGTACATAACTGTTTAGCACGCGTGGTACTTAAAGCCCCCGTTTCTCACAGTTACATAGGCTTCCAGTTGTGTACCGAATTAAATTTAAATTGGCTACTGTTACATACCGTACTGACACGTTGATCTATTATAATAACTGGCCCTTGGACTTGGTTTCCGAGACGTCCCAGCCTTTGTTAAAACCTATGAAGAATGTGTTGGATTGAGGTTAATTAAAGAGTAAATAATGGAGTATGGCATGATTTGTTTTGTGCCGACATCAATGATCAATCGCATTTAACTGCTGCTAGTCGTGGCTTCGCACAACGGCACTTCTGTAGGACCGAGGCTTTGACCGTGCCTCAAGTCAATGGCTTGCAAATTGCAATCAAGATTCATAGATACTTCTTGTTTGGAAATTTTCCAACTTCAAATTCTTATTTATCATGTCATAGTTGCTGTTTTACGGTGTTCTTGTGATGTTGAGATGTCTTTCAATAATAACATTTTTTCATGTCAAAGTTCCATGATTGTGGTTAACATGCATATGACTGCATATGGCTTACGTTTATATTAATGTTATTACATTTATATTAATATTTATGTTATAAAATTATATTCAAATAGGTTTTTATTATTACATTTATATTCCTTTTTATATAATTTATTATAGTTATATATTTTATATTATGTTATCAAATTTTTAATTAATATACCTGTTGGTCACATGTGATCCCAGTATGAACAGGCGGACAGGATGTCAACGTCTGAATATCTGCGTCGATGCAGCGACCTCATGGACATCTCTGAAGATTGATGATTGTCTGCATATCATGTATGTGTGATGCGTATCATGTACGTGATGATTGTTTGCGTATCATGTGCACAAAATCCTACCTTTTTCCCGACTTTATCCTAACCACTACTAATCCCCTTAATCGAAACACTGCGATGGAACGAAAAAAATAAAACATATCCGGTGTGAACGTTACGGGCTGCTTTATCCCTCTTTCTGTTCACCTGTCACCCACTAACACCATTTCTATATATCACTTTAATTGTATATACATGTATGTTGATTTAATAAATTGTTACTTTTTAAGTCACTTTTGTTTTCAACTGTGCAGCAATATCCAGCAAAGTTGTTAGATTTACATATAGAACGAGCGAATATATATATATATATATATATATATATATATATATATATATATATATATATATATATATATATATATATATATATATTGCTGCACGAAACAAGTACAACTGGAACGCATTCAATAATCTAACAAAAAAGATGTTAGTATTATATAAAATATGTTATATATATATATATATATATATATATATATATATATATATATATATATATATATATATATATATATATATATAATCATTATAATAAGAAGAACATTTATAAAGCACCATAAATCTATAAATATCCATTCGGAAGCGCTGTACATGAGTAAGTATACATGTGTCGTAGAGTTATAATATTACGTTTGTTAAAGGTAAATAAAATATGTATAAAAAAGTAATAGTAATAAATAATAAAATAAATAAGTTAGCTAAAGATAAATTGATAATAAAATAATGAGTATGACGTTTTGTAAAATAATGTTTTTTTAAACATGTACAATATAATAAATAGGTAAAAAAATACAAATTGAATAAACTGACAGGTGTCTACACTTCATACACAGCCCGGGATAGGTGGGTTTTCAATAGTCTTTTAAAAGTCATGAGGCAACATGTTTATTTATATATATATATATATATATATATATATATATATATATATATATATATATATATATATATATATATAATTATTATATATATGTCTTTGTGCCTGTGTCTGCTTGCTACAGTTGTATATGTGAATCCATACAACATATGTGTATTCTCTCGTCTACTCCATTACAGTTTGGCCTGAAGGCATTCTGCAGATGCCATGAGGAGGTGATAGCAGAGATCATCCTCCAGCGAGACGTATGTGAAGGAACTGGCTGTGATTGAAGAGAGTCTGGACCTCGACACAGACAGGAAACACTTCAAGGGGAGGATGCAGATGGAGGGACAGTCAGAAGATAAAGTTAAAGAACATGTGAACAGTGATTACTGGAATAACACAGATGTGTGATAGAGAACTGAAGTGGTGCGGACTGGATTAAGTAACTATATTAGCAGTGACATCATGATAACCTACAACCATTTAAAGAACAATATGAAAATGTTTACATGTGTTAAAATACTGTAATGGCTGTGCGTATTCATGACATCTAAAAATAACTACATTGTCAACTGTCAAAAAGTAGGGAAAAATAGTTAACAGAGATCCCAGTCTGGATATTTACGAGCATGATCCTGTACACAAACTATTTAATCTTGTATATTTAAAGGGCATCTGAATATACAGTGTCAGTGCACTGTACTCTAAATACATAGAATCTTTACAGTAGTAGATACCAATGTTTAAAGTTGCACTAAGAAAGTGAATGAAATTACTAGATCAGTAGTTAAGTTCTGTGTTTTGTTGTATTAACAATGCTCATGTAGTGTGCCAAAAGATGTTTGATGACAAACGTATATTAGAGCATTCCTGTTACTCATCGCACATGTTCATAGTAGCACACTGGCGGAATAGCTGGAGCTTCAGACTTGACTAAGAGAAACAGGGTTCAGATACTGTGCTGCTCTATTAAACCTTGGGCAAACTTGTTTTTCACTCTTCGTTGCTCCAGTTCACTCCGCTCAGAATGAGTACTTGGCTATAGACAGCGGTGGATATTTGTGTGCGAATAACCCTTGAGTATTGATTGCAGTGTGGCTGGAAGCTTTCCAGAGAAGTCAGTATGGTGTTCTGTAGAATAGATCTGCCAGGAAGTAAGGTGTAAGGCACCTTAGGCAATCTTGATGATTGGATACTGCACTGTATATGAACTTACATTTAGCTTTTGTTCCTTTTGAACTTTCTTTTGCTGTTCCAGGCATTGGCACGTACAAGTCTAGAATATAAATTTTATGGAAGGCTTATTGTATTTATCTGTGTAGAATGGCTATGAGTATGAGATTTCTGAAAATATGCTACTTTCACGAAGGCTGTATATTTACTGGTGAAAATATGCCATTCACACCCCACGGGGGACTGGCACTGTTCTAAGTCTAACTGGCCTACCCTGGGTAGTCGCAGTTTTTAAATTTTTTTATGACATTTTATACAACTTTTAACAAACGATGTAATTATTTTGATTTAATAATTTTTGTTGTTGCATGTTTAAGGAGTGTGAATACTTTTAAATAGCTGTTGAGTTAGATGGCAAAACATGCAGTTTCAAGGGACAAAAGTCTTTTTTTTTTTATTGAAAACATGTTAATGTTTCATTCCTATTTGGTTTTGAAATAAAAGTGGTAAGTGTACTTATGTATTGTTTACATAAACTATGAGGCATTTTCAAAATTTGAGACGGAAATGCATGATCACGTGATGCGTTATCACGTGAACACAAGTTGCCGGCTTATATATTTGTTGTCATTCAATCTAATGGCGGGTAAGAGAAAGTTTCACCCGGTAGTACTATCGTCTGCATCAAAGAAAACGAAAAAGGACCGTGACAAATGGTTGTTTTAGAAGAACAGAAAGCATGATGGGTTCACCTGAAGGTTGTCCTGAAAACGAAATCAGACCATAAAGTGGCAGAAGTTCTGCTTGACAAGTACGTTTTCCAACTTACATCTTGTACCTATACACTATAGTGACTGACATCACATCATTAATGATGGTGCCTCGTGACAGTCATGTCAACTGTTGTTTATGCGACAGTGGATAAGGCATTTTAAAATGTTGAGTTAAAACAAATTATCCATAATATTACTTATGACGGACATTGTGAAAAAAATATAATTGTTATGAAGTGTTTATTTTGTTATTAAAATAAAGACCTAAGGTAGCGCTGCCATTCCTTGTAAACGTCACTGCAGTCCTCGGCATATTCTACGCTGACCTTAAGTAGAGTTATTACTGTTGCACTTAAGTTGATGACCTGGCAGAACTCTGATGCTGGCAGATGATGCTGACAGCGGGAAACATTGTATCTACATTCTTCTACAGCCCACATGTAGGTCTTATGTCATAGTTGTTTGGGTTGCAAATTAATTCCTGTTTGTTTGGCAACCAAGGTGCAGGCCATTATGAAGAAAGCATTAATATTCCTGCATATATACATTGATACGTAGGCAAACTTGACTGTAGTTCAATGCATTTCAGAGATGTCACAAAAGCAGCTGAACTTATTAAATAGAATCAATGCGTGTGCACACAACATGTAATGTTTGCATAAGGAACACCAGCAGGATGTGAACCTGCCACACACAACACTGAATCGATATTACCATAAACTGTCCAAGTGAACAAAATGGTTAGACAAACAACTGACATTGCTTTTGCATTACAACGCAGTATTCTAAATGCAATCAGTCACAACTGTATTTTTTATTATTAGAACATTTTAATTTATCTGACAGGAATACATAATTATTAGTATACAATCTAAAAAAGTATGCACAAATTAATTTTTCTGGATAACACTGCTAACTGTGTTTTGAACTCTTCTTTTGTGGAAACACATCCTCCGTCAATGGATGTCAAACACCCTATTTGAATGATTGTTTCTACCTGAAAAAGAGACACATTACAAAACCAGTACAGTTGTTTCCCACAAGCATGAGTTCTTAATGGTGGTTATTACAACAGAACATGTTGCATTTTCTGACAATATCCAACATTTTCTCTAGTTGATTATCATCTGTATGTCTAATGACATCCTAAATATGGATAGGATATGTGTGATTTAATAAACATTAAAGGTTTAATGTGAGGTGTTGTATAAAATATTTATGACATTGCTTTATTGACTAATACAATGTAACTTTATAATAGGACTGACGTAGAATTGTTCAAATTAGTGTCTTCGCAAGCAAGAGTGACACTGTTGGTGGCACTCAAGTCAAGAGACTGACCAGTCACATATGTAGCAATTCTTCTCTACTCTGCTCATTTCTCCTGTTCAAGGTGTCTGTTTGTGGCCACATTCTGCCGGTCTATCCCATTTCCTTTGTTTCTTTTTCAGTGTCTCTGTGCTAAGCCTTCTCTTCACCTCTTACCTGGTGTTTCCATATCTTGGCTTAACAGATGAGCGCTACATGAGAAAAATATAATAGTTATTAAAATATAATGAACAAAAGCAGTCATTAAAATCCATCAATACACAGTTAAATCACAATAGATGTATTTTAAAAGACTACATGAATGTCCTCCAAAATTAAGCAGTAACTATAAGGCAACGTATCTTTCAATAACATATTTTTTCACAAACAAAGCGTAGAACGAATTAATTGAAGTTTATCGTGAAACTGAGATAATGTGCTATAAAAGAGCAATTTCAAAGATGAAATTATGTAATGTCTGTTAAAAAAATACCATGACTGATAAAGAAAAAAGAGGGAATCCGGAAGTGGGAGACACTGGGAACATTCTGCCTATAGTACAATCTAATGGACTACTTGGGCTCGGGACTCCGCTTTGGTTGCTCCTTACAACGTTCCCCTGGCGAGAAACGTCACGACCTTCAAACCTCACAACTGATCACTGTGCTACGAGAAAGGGAGGGAGTATCTGCCCCTAAGCCCGGCGTGCCATTGCCGGATGTGACGCTCCATATTGCGAGTATCACGTGATACACCCTTTGCCACGAGGCATCGAATACACATCAGTTACAATTATAGTAGCAATTTCCTTTCTTTATATACCATATAGTCTTTGACTGGCGAGATTGTGGTGTCAACTTGTCTTCACTGGAAATAGTTCTTGAACTGATATAACTATTTCCAGTGAAGTTATTTGTATTGTAGAATGGCGATAAAACATCGTTTATATGTTATAGTATATCATATGACACATTAAACATGTTAACATGTGAAACTATAATTACTCATCCATGCAGATTTATGGATAGGTATGTTTAACAATAGGCGACGTGAAACCAAGATGGCGCACACATCGTCGCCATTTTGTCCTTCATAATATGTAATGAGGAATTATTTTTAAATGTTGATACATAATTCGCATAATTCCATATAACTCAAATTGGTAAAAAAAACATAACATAAAATAAACATATAACAGATGTAGACTTAGACAAATTTAGTTATTATATTTCAGATATTATCGACACCAATTAGCATAGTGATCACAATTTTGTTTTCCACATGCGTGTTGGCTTAACATGCAAAAGCACTTGTCCCAACAATGGTATTGACTTTGTGGACAAAAACTAGATTATGAAGATATTATCGAAGCTAGGCAACCTTTTTCATCGGAGTAACCAATGAATTTAAAGATAATAAGATATGGTATAGGAAGACAATGCAATGACTTTAGAAGCCGCATAGAACGAATAAAACGTGGAGACCTAGTCACAATCCTTGCTAAGCAATTATGAACACATTGTAATTTTGTGATGCTTTTAAAGGTAAAATCATGATAGAGGGAATTACAATAGAAACATGCATTGAATCACGAATATGATAATATGACAATAATGGAACGTACGACCATTAGTTGCCTTTCTAAATACCATAACAAACGTTCATACCTTCGAATAACTGCATTGTGAAATATGTGCCCGTCCTCGTTGTGTTTCGGCATCTGTTGATATCCTAGTGTCTGCTGACATCTTAAACTGCACCTTGTGTGCAGCTTAGTTGAGACCAACTGTCACACTACATTGAGCGTCAAACATGCATCGGCTACTGTACACGACCCCAATCGAACAAACCTAGAAACATATGAAGTTGGCCTTGCACTGTTAACCGGGAGAACTACATTTTGACCTCAACGAATCCATGCTATTGGTCGTTGTACCCTTCAGTCATGTGTTAATAGAAATATCTGTCACGTGCAAGTCACCGATAAGGCGAAGTTCAATGTTGTTAACCCCTGCGTTCTGGCGTAGTAAAACAAAACCATTATAGGAGGCCGGTAAGCTATGCCAAGAATGTCCAAAACCAATTGACGGATTGCATTGTCTGTGTTAAACTGTGATCATGTCAATGAAG
>JAODUO010000968.1:0-100000 GCA_025642075.2 Ridgeia piscesae
ACCCCGGGGCCGACCCCCACAAAAACACACAACGACCACAGGACGCACGGACGGACGGACGACCCACACGGACGGACGCACGGACGCACGGACGCACGGACGCACGGACGCACGGACGCACGGACGCACGGACGCACGGACGACGGACGGACGGACGGACGCACGGACGCACGGACGCACGGACGCACGGACGCACGCACGACGCACGGACGCACGGACGGACGGACGCACGGACGGACGGACGGACGGACGGACGGACGGACGGACGGACGGACGGACGGACGGACGGACGGACGGACGGACGGACGGACGACGGACGGACGGACGGACGGACGGACGGACGGACGGACGGACGGACGGACGACGGACGGACGACGGACGGACGGACGGACGGACGGACGGACGGACGGACGGACGGACGGACGGACGGACAGGACGACGGACGGACGAGACGGACGACGGACGGACGACGGACGGACGACGACGGACGACGACGGACGGACGGACGGACGGACGGGACGACGACGGACGGACGACGGACGGACGGACGACGGACGGACGGACGGACGACGGACGACGGACGGACGGACGGACGGACGGACGGACGGACGGACGGACGGACGGACGGACGGACGGACGGACGGACGGACGGACGGACGGACGGACGGACGGACGGACGGACGGACGGACGGACGGACGGACGGACGGACGGACGGACGGACGGACGGACGGACGGACGGACGGACGGACGGACGGACGGACGGACGGACGGACGAGGAATATATCGGAACAAACCATTTCCCTTTAATAAAGCGACCTCTCGCACTACCGAGGAGGAGATCGACCTCGATGTTTGACGACACCCGACGGCTAGCCGCGGAGTCAACATGCACGCTTCGACTGTACCACAAGGAGAAGGAGGCATCACATACGGGCGGCCAGTGGAGCGGACCATTCAGACCGGCACGCAAGAACACGAGCCGGAAATGAAAACGCAAAACCATTTCTGCAACTGCTCTTAACTGGGACGGACAAAGACACACAACAAACGGTGTCCTACTGCGTTGCAAATGAGTCCGTCACGACCGAAGTCGGACATGACCGAAATCCAGAACTAAACATGCTGACAGGCAAATGTCAGATTGGTTATTGGACTTCTGCACAGGTGCACACACTAAGAAATCATCAATATACCGAAATATTTGAGCCCTACCGAAAGTAGTCAGGGCGCTCAAACCCCTTCCTGGATCCGACGCTAAGGAACAGTTTGTATAGTGTTCATACCGCAAGGGGCCGGTTTCATAGAGCCTACTTACGACGTCGTAGCGAACGTCGAAAGCCTAAAACGTCGTAACGTTACGCTAGTTGCGTTTCATGAGTCCACTCCATAGTTACACTTAGGCTGCGCCATGTACTTAGTAGTCGTAGCTTTATGCTAGTCGAAATATTTGTAGTATACTCCCTAAATTCGTAGATGCTCCCGACACACCCACTCTCAATATAATTATTTTTAATGTTAACACTGGATATCCTTTACAGTCATCATAGCTTGGCATTTGCTATATGAACGGCAAACGCAGTAGCTAAAGAGAAAAGGATGTCTAGCTGTCCACCGCGACCTAATTAGGTCAAGTCTATGTCAAGTTAGTTACACGAATGGTAAATTGGTCTCATGAAACCGGCCGTAAGCTACATCGACTAGTTACTGATAGCTGCGACCAGTAGACCGCATAATTGCGCGTAAATGTACGCGGTTTTATGAAACTGGCTCCATACACATATTAAAAGGAAACAAAATTTGAAATCACGAAGGCCGCTATGTTGTTCATAGCGCGGAGGAATGCCCCTTTCCAGGCAAACAGGTGACTCGTGGAGAAATTACCTGACACAAGCAACATTAAGTCTACTACGAAGTCAACATCAGCATTGATCATAATGAAAACTGAAGGCACCAAAACGGTTATCATATTTCTGATCGGTCACGTGAACCTGTGAAATTTTGTAAATGGGTCCCCGTTTTACAATGCCCGGAGGGCCATTTACCTTACCGTGTAGTAAAAGTTCAATATGGTCAGTGATTCCAAGTGGTTCATTTGTGTATTTTGTACAAAATAAAATAACTGCAACAATCATCGTAACGTATACAGTTTTGTCTTACACAATATTATACATTGTATACGTCTATAAACCAGTAAACAATACCGATGATTTCTAAATCGCTAAAATTTTATCAGTTTCATTTAGCACGGGGTTCATTTACAATTTCACAGTGGCGCGATGTCAGTAACATCGACACGTTGTATCTGCTTCACCAACAGCTGCTACAGCGATCACATTTTTGAATAATCACATGAACTGTATTGCATAATAAAGAGATTAGACAGCAAAGGCTATCGACAAGCATACAACTGGAATGTTTACGATTAGCTTCTCATCTCGTCAGCGATAATACAACACTTTGATTAATACTGCTGTTGTGTGAAAACAGGACGAAATGTAAGTGAATAAATTGCTGGGATAACTATTTTCATTTCCATCACATCGCACATTTGCCTTCCATAAACAAAATGTTGTTAAAGCAAGACTTCATGACGTAGGCTGACAGGCCAAAATGGCGCTGTACATGAAATACGGTAGCTTTTCGATCAACAAGTTTTCCTAATAAAATTCTAGCATCGCATTGTTGATTATAGTTGCAAATATTTAGATTGTATTAACCTTTTTAGGTGCATCATCACCGAAATGCTTTTGTTTCCCATTTAAGAAATTGCACAAGTGAGCCACCATAATATCGTAGTAGAAACAGAAACTAGTCAATTTTTAGACGTGAGAACAACGCCTTAAGTAGCCGTCATACGTTGACAAGACTTCAGCTTGGTGTCAACTCGTTCAATCTACATCGATCCATTTCACTACATCGATCCAAGGCCACTCAGCTACGGGATGCGAAGCGAGTAGGCACAACCACAAATAGCACAGTTTTAAGACAATCGATCGTCTTGTTCACATGCATTGAAATCACGCTTTTCGAATACCGCGTGTGATATCCGATGAATATTCCAATGAAACATGGCGATGTGTTGAAATATGTGGAAATAGCAGAGGCGGGTGTGAGTTGTGTTGCAAGTTTCATTATTTTGGATTGTCCCCGTCCAACAACATCATCTAATAATAATAATAATAATAATAATAATAATAATAATAATAATAATAATAATAATAATAATAATAATAAATAATAATAATAATATATAATTATTATTATTATTATTAAATTATTAGTATTATTATATTATTATAATTATATTAATAATTATATAATATATTAATTATATATTATTAATATTATATATTATTATTAATAATAATTAATTAATAATTAATTATTATTATTATTATTATTATTATTATTATTATTATTATTATTATTATTATTATTATTATTATTATTATTATTATTATTATTATTATTATTATTATTATTATTATTATTATTATACAAACAAAAACTATATAACTTGGCTAATATGTATTAAAATAATTAATTTTAAAATAATAATAATAATAATTGCGTAACGTATGTGTAAAGACATTTGATGAAAATCTACATAATGACATCACAGAAACGCTAAACTAAAAAAGGCGCGTAGAAAAGTGTTTTGAACGTTGTCGTCCTGACACTGTCCGGCAGACCTGTATACTGCTGAAACAGGATGGCACTTAACTAAATAGTTAAACACGACATCTGTGCTCGTGCTTCTTTTAATTAACGTAGCTGGACCGAGTTTATACGTTGGTAAAGTTTCATCTTGAAATGAAATGTAGGCGGATCCGGGAATAGGGGACACTAGACATTCTGAATTGTCCAGCGCTAGCCTGGTGTCCCCCATACCATTTTAAATTATTCTAAAGGGGTACGATGGGAATTTACATTCAAAATGTGTGTGGTCGCCGCGAATATGTCAGAACAACATCCCAATTACCCGCGATGTCGAACAACCTGCAGCGACAGAAAAAGCTTTGTTAAAGCTGAAGTTCCGGCTTTGACGAATCTTCTTCAACAACCCCCTCCCATACACGCACGCACGCACGCACGCACGCACGCACGCACGCACGCACGCACGCACGCCACACGCACGCACGCACACGCACACGCACACGCACACGCACACGCACACGCACACGCACACGCACACGCACACGCACACGCACACGCACACGCACACGCACACGCACACGCACACGCACACGCACACGCACAACGCACACGCACACGCACGCACGCACGCACGCCGCACGCACGCGCACACACACACACACACACACACACACACACACACCACAGTCGCTGCCCCCGTCTAGCGATGTGACATGAGCCGACAGTCGGTGTGTTTTTATTGCAGACCCAACACAGGACCCAAAAACGCATGATAGCCTCGTTTTACGGACTTACTTCACAGCAACCGTATGAGGGCACACGCGCGAACGTTATAGGGGCCCCCGACGCGATGTGAATGGAACCCCGGGGACCGCGGGTTGTTTTTGTTCTTGAACCCTTTTAAACAGGGATTTTCCCTTTTTAAAAATTCCCCCCAATGATAGTGCTTGTTTTTTAAACTGGATTCCTTCTACCATTCATTAGCTAACCTGTCTTTTTTAAACGGGCCGTTTTATGTACACGTTCCCGGGAAACCCTTTTTTTTAAAAATAGGGGAATACAATTTAGCATTTTTTATTTTTTTAAAACGACAACTTAATTAAAGAATGGGAAAAGCCCTTGAAGGGGACCCACGGGCTTGTCTTCTTATACGAATCCGTTTAAATCTCTGTCGATTTTTTCCGTTTCCCTTTCGAACAACCTGTTCCGCCCAAAAGGCGTTTAAAATGAGGCCCTTGTATTTCTTTCGGCAATTTTAACTTAAAATCCTTCTAATGCAAAAAATTCATTTCCCAGAGATAAAATAAAATCGTTAACTTTTGTTTTCACGTTCAATCTTTTACGGCGTCGCCTGTCGCCGTCACATTTGAAGCCGTATACCTTTCTGTGTACGGCTACACTCCGAAAATGTCGATTTGTTGAAGGCATGTATTGTGTCCACGAATGCTGCCTGTCGGTCATCGTGTAGTGGGCAGTGCTGCAATAGGTGTTCACTAGTCATCGGGCCGTTTTCACAGAAGAGTAATATTTGTTGTGGCATGATCACACTCCATTACTTGGGAAAACGTTTGTATTCTGTGACGACTTATTTCTGGCACATTAATATTAGTGAGGTGTTTGTCCATTTTCTCAAAGAAATAAAAGACGCGATGAGAATCGGACAGCCTTTATGGACCGCGGGCTTGTCTTCTTGTTCTTGAATCCGTTTAAACACTCGTCGTGATAGCCCCGCCTTGTCCTCGAGCTCCGTATCCCTTCGAACTTAACCAGTTCCGCCCAAGCGTAAAATGTTTGGCTTGTATGTCTTTCGGCAATACTTAATAATCCTTCTCGGCACCATTCATTACCACGACACTATCAATTTTATACGTGGTTCCTTCAAGTTTGTTACTTTATATACACGAAATATAAACTACAACGGGCGGATAACCTATAGAAACCAATATCACACACAATGTCCGCCCCACCCCCCCCCCCACCCCCGACAGGTGGCTAGGCGCTGTTCTCGTGAATATAGTGGATGAATATACTTCGACTGAAGAACGTGATTCGCGAACTGTTTTATAGGGGCCCATTTAGCATATGTTTTTAAAACGTCGGCTTCTTAGACGAGTCGGACATTAACGCCATCAAAACTGATCCCCGTAGACCAGTCCGACTTCGACTTTTTGTGCAGGCGAATCTGTCTCAGATTACTGGATGAAATTCATATTGGCATACGACCCGGAGCTCAGCCAGGAGGGACGGACACACAACAGCTTCCGCAACCATAGAAACAGCAAGCACAGTGAATGGATTCATGCTTGTAAATCTCAGTTTGTGATTTTGTATCCTACGTCTAAGGGCTCGATTACAGGGGCAGAAACAGACAAGTTATAGAACTTTACAAAACATGATAGGACATGGTTGAATTTTACCGACGTATTTAAGCCTACAAAGACATAACACAACGAAGGCACTCCTGCAGATACGGCTGATTATTTACACAATTTGGCTGTCGTTTTATATCTGTTTCGAACAGCAATTTTTTCGTTTCGGACACCCACGTAATGTTATTAGTGCTAATGGAATATAGACTCAGGGGCAGAAACTGCCAAGTTTAAGAACTTTAGCAAATGTGTAAGACCATGGCTGAATTTAAGCAATCCATTTAAGCTTACTAAAACATGTACACCTGTATATTATATATTTATTTGCCATAATTAATGTTATTATTATTATATTTATTGTGTGTGTGTGTGTGTGTGTGTGTGTGTGTGTGTGTGTGTGTGTGTGTGTGTGTGTGTGTGTGTGTGTGTGTGTGTGTGTGTGTGTGTGTGTGTGTGTGTGTGTGTGTGTGTGTGTGTGTGTGTGTGTGTGTGTGTGTGTGTGTGTGTGTGTGTGTGTGTGTGTGTGTGTGTGTGTGTGTGTGTGTGTGTGTGTGTGTGTGTGTGTGTGTGTGTGTGTGTGTGTGTGTGTGTGTGTGTGTGTGTGTGTGTGTGTGTGGGGTGTGTGTGTGTGTGTGTGTTGTGTGTGGTGTGTGTGTGTGTGTTGTGTGTGTGTGTGTGTGTGTGTGTGTGTGTGTGTGTGTGTGTTGTTGTTGTGTGTGTGTGTGTGTGTGTGTGTGTGTGTGTGTGTGTGTGTGTGTGTGTGTGTGTGTGTGTGTGTGTGTGTGTGTGTGTGTGTGTGTGTGTGTGTGTGTGTGTGTGTGTGTGTGTGTGTGTGTGTGTGTGTGTGTGTGTGTGTGTGTGTGTGTGTGTGTGTGTGGAGTGTGGGAGTGTGGGAGTGTGGAGTGTGGGAGTGTGGGAGTGTGTGTGTATGTGTACTCGTGAAAAATACAAGTGCTAACTTGTAAAACATAACGTCAAAATGTATTTTTTTATCAATCAGTCTTTTTGGGAAGAACATAAATTGGATTATAGGCACCTGAAAAATAATAATAGTAAATTATTCAGTGTATGCGATAATACGTTGTGGTATACCTGACGGTTACTATAAGGTTTCCAAGGATTTAGGCGTAACAGAAGTTATCGTATTATTAGTATTATAAATACAATATCAATACTGTTTTTATTACTGCGGAACGCTCATCACGTGACTTGTATTATTCTGCCCAACAGCAGTTGCTCGAACGACGCCGAAATGTAAGGACGTGTTTGTCGGATGTAGGCTGCATTTCCACCGAGACCCACTGAGCGAAGACCGACAGAACATGAGACGGGCTTTTGATAGTAGACCAAGAACTCTACCGGTAAACAGCCTTCTTATGAGGCGACCTGCGGGAAGGGGTGCTCGCGAACTTCGACCAAAAGATGCATGACGTTGGAAGAGCTCAAGTTAAATAAATTGCAGCTGATAACGAAAGCGATTGCGCCTGACTACTCTCGTCTAGCACATTCACAGTCATCAGCTGAACCACTAACATGTTGGGTGTGGCGAGCATCATTCCCGATTATTTACCAGTTCAGAAGCCGTTGTAACATATACATAAGAACCATTCACTAAGATCTTGTGAAATCATAGAAAGGATTACACCCACGAGATACATTAATGTACTCGGTCTTTGTCTCTGTCATTCGCGGTTTTTTTACGTTCGCCGACTCGCGAATGTCGTTTCTTAGTGGTGGCGCTACCTGCCGATCAATTACGAACTAAAGTAAATACTGTCCATTCCCAAGAGCTTGCTCAGCCCTTCTTGGTTCTTTCTAGAAGCCGAATCTCTGCTATGTCCACGCTTGTTTACACAGTACTAGCCATTTCTGGTTTGTACGTGTTTTTTGATGTATCGTACTTTCTGCGCGGAGTATATATGTGGCTGAGATGGAAAGGTGCCATAACAGACGAAAGTAAAGGAATATTAGAAGAGTCCGTGCAACACAGTAAGCGCTTACATAAACGTGTATCTGTATGCTCCTATGCAATTTGTAGCGTGGCGAGAATATCGCCGACTGACAGTATATATGGGTATCCAACATAATTGTGTTTGTCTAAAGGAGAGACATCTTCTTAGAACGTTGTCTGAATTGCTTGGTACGCATTAAAAACCAACTGGGCGATAATGCAAGAATGTTATAATAACCTCGATTACCCAGGATCCGTCAGGTGGCAGCACTGTCTAAGCCCTCGCATCTATTGCCTATTCCTTATTACATTATCGGTGTCCCAGACAATATTACTTCCACAATTCCTCTGCATAAATATCAAAGTCGCATTGAATTCAAATAAAAACGCATGCTAACTTCACCCATGTATCACCATCACAATACCTCTAGATAGTGTAACCAATAATGTTACGCTCCAGACATTAGGATGGAGACCCCAATCAAACCAAAGACATGACGCAAAAGTATATTATGATGTATAATAACAAATCAGTGTTAAGTTGAAACACAAAATAAATTTGACCATTTGTGATTCATTTCAGGCATCTGTTGGACAAGTGATCTCGACTTTATGATGCACATGAATAATTCAAGGTATTTACGAGAATGTGACTTTGCCCGCTTCAAGCTGTGGTTTGACACTGGAGTCTTTGAGACACTGAGGAGAATCAATGCCAGCATGGTAGTTGCCTCGTCGACAATCAGATACCGCAGGTCGATGCACTTACTTGAGAGATTTCAAATAAGAAGCCGAGTAAGTTGAACAAGTGCATTACTGGGGAAGGGGTGGTCAGAAGAATATTCAGTCCTAAAATAAGTTAATCAAATGCTTAAAGCACAGTTTCTCTATGTATAAAATGTAATTGTTTTTAATATTTAAATTTAATTTAGTCGTTCAGTTATTATATAAATGGGTGTTAACTGTTTGGTTTGTCAGATATTGTGTGGAAATATACATTAACTTGTTTTAGTGGCAAGGTGTTACAACTGTAGCAATTTGCATTCATCTATAGTTGAGTGCCAAATTGCTCATCTGTAGATGAGTGCCACTAAAAAAAGCAAATCTATGCCATGTATTGATGTGGGGGTGTTTGTTGAATTAACGCGAAACTGTTGTTAATTTCCACACTGATTGGACCATTCCTCATGGGGGTTAGTTTGAGTCCCAGGGATCATCTCAGAATATGGATGTATGCTATCCGACAAAATTACTTTCATCTGGCTTCAGCCCCCTCAAACGATTAACCATCTATCAGTCTGAAATGTAAAATATCAATGTGCGATGCCAGAAGAAACTGCCTCTGATGTCCTTTCCCAGTTGTAATTAACATTGTCTGATATTAGGCATCAATGTTCTCAGGCGATTCCTTCAAATATGTCAACATTTGTAACTGTAATCAAGATATCACAAAAGGAATCCATGTTAACGTTTAATGCAAAAACAGGTTAACTGGGACACTCTGACTGTTGTATTTTAGAATGTAGTTTTTACTACGTCTAGGTACCATGATTTACCACAGAACTTTGATAATAAGGCTTTGTAAATATATAAATTACAGTAAAAAAAATTGATGGTAGTGGAATGGTGAAGGGTCCATTTGGAGAAAAAAAATGAACAAAATGTGTTTAGTACTTGACAGTGTACACAGAATGTGGACAAACTCAGGTCTTTATATACATTTTCAGCTGTGCCTGTAAACTTGTGTTTAGTTTTTGATATAATGAACAACTGATGCAATACACTGATATGTAATAAGTTCTAACCAGTCTTTTCAATAGAAAGAGTTGGGACCTTGTCTTGATATACACCCTGTAATTATTTTAGCAACTCCACCACTTGAAGACATAACTACATGTTAATGTATCGCAGCAACTGATTGGCTTTACCAATATTTTATGGGTGAATGGGTTGCATCAATCCTGTCTAATTTTTTTTGATTATTGAATTTATTTTTATTTACAAAGCCTGCAAGAGCCTACCGCTGTTTAAGTTACAAATCTTTATATGCAGGTGCTTTGCTGGGACGACAGAGCTTTCTACATCGAGCAGAAAGTAGAGCGAGCCAGTGACAATTTTATATGTGCCATAGTAATCCTGAAACAAACTATCACGGGAGGGAAAATGGACGAACTTCTGGAAGCACTCTACGGACACCATATCCCAGAATGCCCCAAGTTTCCTGTAGAGGTGGAACTCTTCATAGAATGTCACAGGAAGTCGAGCGAAACATTGCGGAGAGGTCTATGAAGAAGATCGTTAACAAATTGTTGCGTAGATATTTATTGATGCTGAGTATTTAATGACTGCTAAATTCATTGTAGAAATTGTAGTGGTTACATATTTATTTATATCGAATTACACAATGATATAGATAGGACTACCAGCTCATGAAAATGTATATTTACTGATATTTTGGCATAGCAGAGTTATTATCTTCAACATTATATTGTCAAAACAACGTAGAACATTAAAGGGCGTGCCTCCTGTTTTTATATTTACCTTTTATTGCACAGTTATCTTGTGCAATATAAATTACATCTACATCTCCTAAAAGATGCTGAAAACTACATATGTTTTAACGAAGCAGAACCAAGTTTAGAATTTGACTGTTCAGTGTGTATTACTGCAACATTCAAATCACCGTGTGTCACTCAAATTCCGAAACATTGAGTTGTAGGTAAACTATACAACATTCAATTTATATATAACATTACAACAAAAAGTCAGGAGGCACGCTCCCTTAAATGGTAATCCAACTGACAGAACAAGATAACTTTCTAACTACTCTTGCTCTTGCATTGATCTGCTTTTCTGTTAGGCACATAACATGCTTATGAGCAAAAATTGTAATAATTTACCAGGTCTCTGTTATTTATCTTTACTATCACAGTATAGTTGACCACCATGTCTAGTTTGTTTCAGACGCCTGCGATGACCTATCTCACCTGGTCACACTAGATGGCGCCACCTGATTATTATTTATTACATTGTTTCACTGCCATACATTCCAAAATAAAAATTTTTTTTTTTTATTTGTTATTGCATTTGGAAGAACATTTTAATTACCTGTTATAATACACATGTATGTAAGTCGTTTTTATTATCATGTATATTAGCAAAGGTCACAGATTTATTGTAAAACAACCAGAGTCTAATCGTTGTTTACATAGATAATTGTCTTAATTCTAGAATAAATGTGTTGATAGTTTCTGCCTGCACAGTTGTGTGCTAATATTCAAATTGAATACAAAACATTGAGACAGCAGATAAGCCAAAACGCACGCAGGATTAATGGTCTAACCATAGATTCCTGAGTTTTGCTCTCTATTCTGGCCTCCGACTCTCACAACCCCAACCAGCAGGCAGCAGTAGGGAAAAGTACCAAATTATTCAACATACATTTTGCACTTTGCAATATACTCGGGAGGTAATTTATTAGAACTACCCCTAGCTTTAAAAACGAGTCCCAGAAATAAGGCAAAATCATGTTAAAATGAACAGGATCCATTTTTTATGTTATATGTTGCATTACACAATAAAAATAATTCATTTTACTACATCTTAAAATATAAACAATTACGAAATATACACACTATGACAACTGCCACTTATTGTTGTCTTTATAAGTATTCAATTTGTTCTATTCGCATTTCTTAAATCTCACTGGAGAAATAAATCAACCATACAAAGATTTTCCGCTTGTTTCTCGTCTGTTTGCCAGTTGTGTTGCAGCATCCAGTGGCGGTCTCTTGTGGCAGTAAGCTCATATATGCCCCATTTTCATAACCGACCTTTTTCTTAGTACTTGATGTGTCTTTAAACACGTGTGGTGTATTTTTGAAATAATTCGACAAGTACCAGCAAGAATAGTTTGTTAACTTCTTGATGATACACTGGATTAATTCATACATGTCTGGTCACATGATGTCATCGTGTCACTTGCTGTATGATATAAACGTTGTCACTTTAACACCACAAGATAATATTGGATGCATGTCAGTCACCTTTAGACGACGGTGGCAACGAGCGGCACAATCAGTGTACAAGTGAAGCTCGTTGGTCACTTTCTGAAGGTAGCAGTAACCATTTACATCATCGATGTACACGTGATAAGTCGGTAGTCATTAAATTTTAGGGAACCGCAGAGAAGGCTGAAATCTGATGTATGCATCAGGCACTTTCATATATCGGCTGTGACGATTGACGTCAGTGTAAAAGTGACATACAACAATCACTTTCAGATATCAGTGGTGAAAATCACCATCAATGTATAAATGACATCTGATAACCGCTTCAGACAACAAGTCACAAATATCAATCACTGTGTCAGGCGTCAATCATCAGTGAACAAGTGACGAATGACAGTCACTTTCCGATGTCAATAATGGCACTTGACATAAACATACAAGTGTCGATCACTTAAACATGATGAGTGACAGTGACGTACGAGTGACATACAAGTCACTTTTAGGTGTCGATAATGACGACTGACAATAATGTACAAGTACAAGTCGCATTCCGACGTCGGCTGCACCAAGTGACATAACTGTACAGGTGACGTGTCAATCAGTTTCACCTTGGGTGAGTTTTCTTCTCCGTCAGCCCGTGCTCGATGAGCAGGAGATCGTCGACGTCGTCCTTGATAATACTGATGAGGTGCTGCAGTCCCTCCTGCTGCTGCTTCAGATGCTGCAAAATAAACCTCACACTTAGGGGTCACCTCAAGGTAGACACATATGACGCCTGAGGATCATCTCAAAATTCACCTGATTGACACTCGGGGACCATCTGAAAATTTGTATATGTCACTAGAGGATCATCTCAAAATATATGTGTATGATCATCTTGAAATGATGGGGATTATCTTGAAATGTACATATGTAATACTTGGGGATCATCTCGAAATATATGTGTATGCCACTGTAATAAACCTAATGATTTAAAAAATTTCACAACTATGGACTTTGTTCGTTAACAGCATTGGCTGGCTGGCATTTGGTCAATGAATCTGGGTGTGTACAAACTTAACAAATACACTTCTTTCATGCCTAAACTCTCAGTCATCACCAAGAATGAAGGTATTTCCTGCTGTGATGCCGACTTCTGAACAGTACCAATTACACACTGCTTAGTGCAGGCACAGAGCGTGTAAAATTACACATCTTTAAATATGTGAAAGTAGAATGTTACATTTTATGCGTACCTGTTTTATCTCGGCCTGAACAGAACCGTCGATCTGGTAGCAAGACTCCTGTCTCGCTGCCCCGATCTGATGTTGCATACGCATCTGGGACATTAGCTCGTTGAGTCGACCCTACAATAGACAACACGGCAGTGGCTACATCTGGTGGATTTCACTAAGAAAATAATAAAGATCATAAAAAAATCGGTTGTGGACACAGGTTGGTGATTTTTTATCTCGAACACACTTTGTATGAATGTATGTACAGTGTAAAATTGTGAATGCATCCAACTTGAAGATGTACAAGTTGTGTGTGTGTGTGTGTGTGTGTGTGTGTGTGTGTGTGTGTGTGTGTGTGTGTGTGTGTGTGTGTGTGTGTGTGTGTGTGTGTGGTGGTGGTGTGTTGAGTGAGTGAGTGAGTGAGTGAGTGAGTGAGTGAGTGAGTGAGTGAGTGAGTGAGTGAGTGAGTGAGTGAGTGAGTGAGTTGCAAGTGAGTGAGTTGCAAGTGAGTGAGTTGCAAGTGAGTGAGTTGCAAGTGAGTGAGTTGCAAGTGAGTGAGTTGCAAGTGAGTGAGTTGCAAGTGAGTGAGTTGCAAGTGAGTGTGTGCATATGTGTCTAGTGTGTGCATATGTGTCTATGGGACTGAGTATGTGAGACTGAGTGTGTATGAGTGCATATGTGCATGCATGCATGTGGTGTATAACATTCTAACAGTGTTATACATGCGATGGGAGACAAACTTGTGCAAAAGTAGAGTGTGGAAGTGAACTGAAAGCGTAAGCAGAGCGAGCCAGCAATAGGTTTATACAAGCCGTGGCAATCCTGACAAAAACTCTCACGAGGGGAGCTAATAGAGTGTGCGGACCGATATCAAAACGGTGTATGTAAACATAGATATCACTGAAAGGAGACTACAGAATGTTAAAGTAGAGCCTGAAAGCGAAAGTAATGCCTGTAAACTGACCTTGAACTGAGTCGGAGCATTCAGCTCTGCTTGAATGGCCTCCAACTGGACTCGCAGTTGTTCTTCGTCTGCCTGAATTGCGTAGCCCAACTTCCGATATATCTCCTGTTTCACCATAACCTGACACAAGGTGGCGCCACATTAACATCCACAGTACCATGCCATCTTTAATAAATGAACTTATAACAACTTATAACAAATATTATTCATAAATGGTTATGTTAGTGCTGTAGATACACTATAAATATTAAATGGAGCCAAAAGGCTTTTGTTAGGAACAAAAGAATGTTTGAACTAACCACTTGCAACAACAATGAAGAATATTATACCAGTAGAAAAGAAATTGTTAAAGGCACAAAATTATTATTCTCTGTTAGTGGTTGCTGATTTGTGAATATATATAGTTTATGATGCAGCCGACTGTTGGTTAGCATATGAGGTCAGTTTCTAAGCCGATTATGTCATGTTCAGTGATGTAAATTGTGTTATGTGTTATTGTGATATATTGACATTATTCATACTTCCATAGCCGGTAAAGCATTTTACAACATCAACACCCAGGGAATTGCCGGATGTGCGTTGTCATTATAACTTGTCAAAATGTTGTGTCTGTGTGGTGTATCGTGTGGCATTATAAGTCGTTCACACATATAATTGTCACTGAAGGGAATACAAGAAAAATAAACAAGTTGGCATATTCATACATGTGTCAAGCAAAAGTCGGAACAAAGCATGCCACATTTTGACACTTATTGGTTAATTCATGATACTTCACACTTTACTGGAATCTTCCACTTTGAGATCACATTCCGAATTAACCACTGATCTGAAAATGCTAATTGTCGTTGCAAATGGTTAGTTTATATTAACTCTTTTAGGTGCATCACTTACAAAAAGTTGCCTTTTGTTACCCGTTTTAAGTTCAGCTAAGCCATTTACAATCATTGTATCTTTCCATGACGACAACAAGGCATCTGCAGCAAACTTAACATATTATCATCATTTAACATCCTTAAAATAAAACTGACAAAGTCACTTCAATGTTGAGGTGCCCACCTGCAATACACGATGGCCTAACTCCAGATGCCTTCGCTTGTACTCTTCAATTTTCGACACCATACTTGTCTGATTCTTCTGTAGAGCTCCGATGTCTTCTGTGATTATCTGCAGAAAGTACAGAGAAATGACACATGGACAGGAATTATTAAAGTTAACAGCTTCTCCAATGACTGCCAAAACTACACTAACCACAGCATGTTGTACAGAGGAGTTTTGCGATATGAATTTGACGTTAGACAAAAAGATTAACTGGGAATACAAGAGACGTAAAATAACTAAAATAAAAAGTACGGCTGTCGATACATAATAGTTTTATATAAAACATATAGGGTAACAATGATATAGCAATACCAATAATTAAATACATAATGTGTTGTATAACCATAAATAATTTAACTACTAGTCATAATAACCATAATAGTAGTTGAAGTGATAACATTAATGGTTAAAATAGTATTGTTAGCTATCATGAGTACGGTTACCAAAACAACCATAATTACATTATTAAAGTAAAGGACTTTGGCCATAAGGAATATACATGAATAAACATTACAAATGACAGAAAGATGAAGGGATTGACACCTAAAGAGGAAAGCATTTGAAAACAGAATGAGATTGGCAGTGCATGTACAAGGAATGGGGGAGGAAGACTGCCAAAAAAAGCAAGCACACGAGGGTGGTAGACGATGAAGGGAAAGAGCAAACCTCCGAGGGGAATTTGGGAAGAGATCTGAGGAGGGCTGGCCTGACCATCCATGAATGGGAAGAGATCTGAGGAGGGCTGGCCTGACCATCCATGAATGGGAAGAGATCTGAGGAGGGCTGGCCTGACCATCCATGAATGGGAAGAGATCTGAGGAGGGCTGGCCTGACCATCCATGAATGGGAAGAGATCTGAGGAGGGCTGGCCTGACCATCCATGAATGGGAAGAGATCTGAGGAGGGCTGGCCTGACCATCCATGAATGGGAAGAGATCTGAGGAGGGCTGGCCTGACCATCCATGAATGGGAAGAGATCTGAGGAGGGCTGGCCTGACCATCCATGAATGGGAAGAGATCTGAGGAGGGCTGGCCTGACCATCCATGAATGGGAAGAGATCTGAGGAGGGCTGGCCTGACCATCCATGAATGGGTGACCTTGAGGAGGGGGCCTGAAGGACACACAGGGAGAGTGGAGGAGGGCTGGGAGGGATCAAAGGGAAGAGAAGCTTAAAAGGAAAGGGCTATACCTGACGGTAAATACTTTAAAATGGGAAAGTTTTTCTGAGGAGGGCTGGCCTGACCATCCATGAACGGGAAGAGATCTGAGGAGGGCTGGCCTGACCATCCATGAATGGGTGACCTTGTAGAAAGAGGGGAGCACGGAAGGAACACACAGGGAGAGTGGAGGAGGCAAAGACTGGGAGGGATCAAAGGGAAGAGGAAGCGGTATGAAGGAAGTGTGTCTATACAACAGACTTGGGGTCAAATACATTGAAATGTATTTCAATACAAATACATTGGAAAGTATTTCAAATACTATTTCAAATACTTTTCAATTTTCAGGATGTATTACTATGTAGGTAAAAGAAAAGCAACTAATATATTGAGATATCTAGTTTATTGGCATAATTAGTGTTTTGCTCATATGATGACAGGCAGGCCAGTGCTAGGGAGTATTGTTATTGCTAACTACATCACAGTGACAACCGACTCAAAAACCTCTATCCACAGATATAAAGGCAAAAATATGTTGTTTGTTATGTTAAGCCAGGAAGTCCATAATAGTATTCCTATGTTGCCCTCAGAAGAGACAGTGCTAATGGCTGCTAGGATCTTGTGAGGAAGTGTGACAGCTCAACTTCAAAGTCAGCCAGGAAACCAGGATAGCCGAATGCCAGCTTGGAGCCTGACTAAAGAACAAAGGGGATATTGACCTATGGTCACTGTCAGCCAGTGTCACGTACTATTCCATCCTCTGGCTCTGAGCATACAAGTTGTGGTCACACCTGACAGTTGCCCCACTGCCCCCCCCCCACACCCCTTACATTCAGTCGACTTTGGTGTAACTTAGTCTGCTGTTCCTGGTGTTTCAACCGATTGTGTAGCTCCGTGAAGCCAATCATGGGCACTGGGATCAGCACTTCAGGATTTGGGTTGTCCAATTTCGCCTGCTCCCATATCAGGGGATCGATCCCTGTCGGCATAACACAGGCGGAGATGAAACTACAATTGTAATCGTGTGTAATCAATGACTGTATTTTCTGTGTACCATACTGTTATGTTTACCAAAATGGCACAGCAATCATAATCTAAGTCAACCGAACTGCTAAGGTAGGCAGTTGTAAATGACTTGTACGTAATATTTACATTGCTCTTGTCCCAACGACATGAAGTGGACATAATTACAAACATAATTACAGCTGTATTATTACACTGCTCTTTGCTCATTATACTGCTCTGTTGTAACGATAATGCAAGTTGTCAGATGCTGGCTGATATCAATTGAATATATAAAATGTTAAACCAATGTGATGTGGGTGACATGTTCAAACTGTGAACAACATTTTAGGTCGTAGAAATACAACGTGGCTATGCTGTCAGTGCGATATTCATAACTGGAATGCAAACAAGGCAAGTCTAATAGATTATTCATCTTTTTTAATTGGGCTGTCCAAGCGTCATGACTCACAATTTCACTTAACCGACTCTCACTCGGCATTGTAACTTTGCCAAAAAGACAGTCTGTTCACTTTGCAGGCTTTTGAATGTTATCCATGTGAGGGGCTAAAAAGTGCTGCCACCTCCTGGGGCCTGGGTAATCGAGGCTAAATGCCTCACTGTTGCAGAGGTATCCCAGAATGCCTACCTGACAGAGAGCTATCCCAGAATGCCTACCTGATGGAGGGTTATCGAGGTAATGTTTCAGCTGTTCGGGATTGAGGCCTGTCTTAGGGAAGATGTTATCGACAGGAAGAACCGTTCCGAATGTTGATTTTATTGCCGTTGACTGTGACTGCAGATAAGTAAAGAGGGTTGTCGCAGCAACGCGACTCATAATTCCCGCGGGTGACCGTTCCTGTATATAGATGACCATCTCAGTCCTACAAACATATAGACGATTACAACAGTCCTACAAATACATCTGTGATTACAACAGTCCTACAAACATATAGATGACCATCTCAGTCCTACAAACACATCTAGGATTACGACAGTCCTACAAACATATAGATGACAATCTCAGTCCTACAAACACGTCTAGGATTACGACAGTCCTACAAACATATAGATGACAATCTCAGTCCTACAAACACGTCTAGGATTGTGACAGTCCTACAACCATAGTCCTACAAACACATCTAGGATTACGACAGTCCTACAAACATATAGATGACAATCTCAGTCCTACAAACACATCTTGGATTATGACAGTCCTACAAACATAGTCCTACAAACACATCTTGGATTATGACAGTCCTACAAACATATAGATGACCATCTCAGTCCTACAAACACATCTAGGATTATGACAGTCCTACAACCATAGTCCTACAAACACATCTTGGATTATGACAGTCCTAGAAACATATAGATGACCATCTCAGTCCTACAAACACATCTAGGATTATGACAGTCCTACAACCATAGTCCTACAAACACATCTTGGATTATGACAGTCCTAGAAACATATAGATGACCATCTCAGTCCTACAAACACATCTAGGATTATGACAGTCCTACAAACATAGTCCTACAAACATATCTTGGATTATGACAGTCCTACAAACATATAGATGACCATCTCAGTCCTACAAACACATCTAGGATTATGACAGTCTACAACCATAGTCCTACAAACACATCTAGGATTACGACAGTCCTACAAACATATAAATGACCATCTCAGTCCTACAAACATATCTAGGATTACTACAGTCCTACAAACACATAGACGACCATCTCAGACCTATAAACACATTTATGATTATGAAAGTCCTACAAACACATGCACACTGTAAATCAGTGATCTAGATGACCATCTCAGTCCTACAAACACATCTAGGATTACGACAGTCCTACAAACATATAGATGACCATCTCAGTCCTACAAACACATCTAGGATTACGACAGTCCTACAAACATATAGATGACCATCTCAGTCCTACAAACATATCTAGGATTACGACAGTCCTACAAACATATAGATGACCATCTCAGTCCTACAAACACATCTAGGATTACGACAGTCCTACAAACATAATCCTACAAACACATCTTGGATTATGACAGTCCTACAAACATATAGATGACCATCTCAGTCCTACAAACACATCTAGGATTACGACAGTCCTACAAACATATAAATGACCATCTCAGTCCTACAAACATATGTAGGATTATGACAGTCCTACAAACATATAGACAACCATCTCAGTCCTATAAACACATTTATGATTATGAAACCCATGCACACTGTAAACCAGTGCCTAAAAGCAATGTAAGTTTTATGTTAAAAGATAATAATTTCACCACTTACAGTATATCTATTATTTTTAATGTTGTCTGCAATATGACACTCTAATTGTTGTAATTATAGTCTTAGATCAGTTATTTTAATATTTCTATTTTATATGCGTATTATTTTATTACAAAATTTCATCCTGTTAATTACATAAAAAAAATTTTGGATTTGTTTAACTCCATTGAACAGAGATGTACTTAGGAAGAGTGTATCAATAAAGTTATTATTTTATCGCTGTGATAGCCAAATTACCCATGCTCAAAAATGTGTGGGTCTTCACAAACTTATCAAACGAAATAAAATGTTATTTATGACACCATCTCGAAATAAATGATGCACAATAATAATAACACTAATAAAAGCATTTACATAGTTCCATAAATACAGATTACCCTGTTTGAAGGCACTGTTATAACAACATCAAAATATCACTAAACAAATTCAAGATTAAAATACTTAAATTATCATTAAGCAATAAAATAACTAACAAACCACTAAACCAAAAAAATTATAAGTAGACAATTCTTAAATAGACACCAAACAAGTTGACATTAAATGACAGTCAATTTTCAGGAATGAAAGATTCGTCTGAATAAACATAATTACATACTTGTCACTGGGAAGTTCCCGAACGCTGTCGACACAAACTGTCAGATTCGGCTTGTTTCCAAGGAGCTTCTGGAATGTGTCAACAACCGCCTGCTGATTGGACGTCACATCAGCCATTTTTTTTGCGAACACAACAACTACCAGTCCATCTTCGTTCTTCTTCTTCGGGAGACAACTGTAACCCACCGCCTGGCGGAAGATCGCAAAGGACATCAATAACATAATAATAACAATAATTTTTATTTGTAAAGCACTGTATATCCAGGATACACTTCCGCTCAGAGGTGCATAAAATACAGTTTGTAAAACATAAATATCTAAAGTATGCGTAATCAAATAAACTTACACGTAAAGACAAAATGTTAAATGATAATAAATAGAATGTTAAATAAAGCTTCTAAAATCTTAGTGCATAACCTAAACTTATCAGCAATAAATAAATAAAATAATAACTAAATAATAATAAGGTAATAATAAAAAACTCTAATTACAGTTAAAATAAATTCATTATAAAACACCCATTTAGTGTACAAACGCGGCCTTAAAAAGATGTTTTTAAATTAGACATAAAAAGTTCAGTGTCTGGCAGAACGTTCCACATGTGTGGAACCATCACAGTAAAGCCACACTGACCATAACGTTCTAAATTGTGGCGTGGTACTCTCAGGAGACGGCTTCCAGCAGAGCAAAGCTGGCAGCCCGGCGTGTATTCCACAATCGCATGGCAATGTACACATGGACACACGCACCGATTCCAAAACCGAAGCATAAAATTTTTTGATTTAATTAATACCCACCTTTCTGTGGCAGTGCATATATTTTGTAAGCACGAATTCTGCAGCTGTTGTGGAAATAGTGTAATTCATACCAACAACTTACCTTGAAACGACAGAAGAGGTTCTCGGGGGTGAAATCAACCAGAGTTCCCCTGTTGGGTATAGTAACCCTTTCCCGTTCCCCAGAATGCTTGTAGCTGATTCCACTTCGCCAGGACGGCGTCCCGCTCGTCTCCAAAAACAAGTGGCACCGACACAGCCCGTGCCATGTTTGCAAGGTTTGTGGCGGCATCGTGCTGGGGATTTGCTAAAACACAAATGTGGTCCAAATCAGCTCTCTCAGGGTTGAAATAACAACAGAAAAACACTAAACTGATACTGTTTGATCCTCATTTTTATAATTTGTTTAACCTGAGTTACTGAGGGCCTCAACGCTGACCACACATGGGTTCACATAATGAACCGTATTGTATTATAAGAAAACTGTTCATCATAATTATATAATAGTGTACATAATCTGAACCAGAAAGGGAACATTGTTGAATGACTAATTAAAACTAATTAATATATAATTTTCATATATCAAATATCCAAGATGGCCGACAATAAATATGAAAATCGGTTTTGTTTTGTTGATTCCTCCACAATTATAATCAATTATTTTATCAGTTATTATAATTGCAAAATACAAGGTATCTTCTATGAGTAACACAAAAACTAACACTCATACATCAATTAGAATTCTATATTATGTCACTCAGCAATTTGGTCCTCTCTTTCTCAAATTAGGATTGAAATAGTACATACAGCAAATATCACTGCCATCACAATGTCATATACTATGTGGAATATATATCAAAACAAAATTATATTGTATATATCAGAATAAACTTTCCTACGTTGTGTCATCAAAATTACTGTTGCATGACTACAAAACATATTGAAAACAATCAGAATATTATTTATTTCAACAATCCACATGTCAAACATGGCTGTCAACATCGCTGCTGCTTTTCACATTTTCATCCAAATCATCGGATATACTAACTAAACAACTGCAATACTTGCTCATGATCATTGCTAACACGAATAACGAAACACCAGTGATTTTTCCGGATGGATAGATATATGTAAACTTGGTGTCAAACTGCGGTAAATCTCCTGTCTACATCCGGGTATAATTTGACTGAGTTTGCGCGCAAAACTAGCGATTATTGCACACACTAGTGTAAAACCCTGACAGATCGGGGTTCAGGATCCAGGAGGTTAAATAAGAATAAATGTTTAATGTGTTGTTTAATAAGCCACAAACACAATGTTTGCTATTTAAACATTTCAGTAATGTTTAACAAATACCTAAGTAAAAGTCCAGCATATTTCTGCTCTACTAATGATGCATGGACATTGATTTAACTTAAATATACTTTGAACATTACCTACACAAACAGTACACCCTGTGACACACGTCAACAGTATCTACAACACAGTGAATGTACTACACACCTTGTGCGAGGCCAGTCCCCGCACCAAAGCCTGCACCAAGTCCACCTCCTAATGTTGTTCCGAAGGTTGATCCTGTTCCAAGGACATTTCCCAGGCCTGTTCCTGTCCCGGTCCCGAGGCCGGTCGACATTCCCAAACTTGTCCCAAACCCCGACGTTGCTGTGCCAAACCCTCCCGTTCCAAATCCTGTGCTTGCCTCCAAAGAAACCTGTTAAAGTGATGAACTTACAATTAAGATATTTTAGTCCGAGACTATCATATTTCGTCCTGGATTAGTAAATATTTCAACACACAAGTCCGGTGGACTACCAACTTTCATTGACACCTGAACAGATTGTATTTAATTTATTCAACTGGGTGTGGATAATTGGTTTAATTTCTGGCCAGGTATTGTCTCACATGTTTTTCTATGTCTTCTGCACAATGCCAGTTAACTAATTGCCACCGAGCATGAGTCTGAGCTAGTGATTCACTAACATATGCAACTCTGGCCCAGACAACAAACTGAACAATGGCCTGAATTGGAGTTATTTAAATCACATCTTACTTTGATGAGTGGAAATTGAAAACGGTCTAATAAATACCCCGGGGCAATGCCTACCTGTCGTAGACATTGTTTATAAGCTTTATACTAGTGCCGTGAACTGGTTCGTTACCCTAGTATCGCCCATCGTACACGTTCCACCAAACATTGAAGTATTGTAGAACAAAGTGGAATCTGTTCACATCTATACAAATAACATCCATCAATACATCTACCCTGTATGTGCGTGTTTGTAAATTTATGTACATTTGCTAAATATTACAATTTGAGTGCATTAGATACATGTAAATAAAAAACATACTCTTCTTAATTAATACATTAAAGCATGTTTATTTATGCCTCCCATCATGCCTTTGTCACCAAGGCTCAGTCTAAATGCTAAGTTCAAGTTTTACATGTAAAGATTATGTAATTTTGTTTAAACGTCAGTGAAAATTATGCATTTTCACTAATGTCTTTGTCAATGCATTCATTTTTTTTGTAATATAGTGTTTTAATTTATGGTTGGTTATAAACCCAATTTACGTATAAAAGCACACATTTACAAAGACCCTCTAATGTAAATATAAGTGTGATTTTTTAAACCCTCCAATTTACCTCCTCCTGGGTTGGCAGTTTTTGAAACTTAACATGTATGACATTTGACGGGACTAGTAGATTTGGCTGCGGACTAGTGAACGTCACTGACCACTAGTCCTGTGGACCCGGGGTGAAAAGGTTAGTTTCTAATTCTACCCCAGTGCAAACGCTACAGTCCTTCAGTACCTCCGAAGCATTATCATAATACATGACAATACATACAGCAAAACCAAAACAAATGTTATACTATATACTACTTTGGAATGCACAAAACAGAAATATGATTTATCCATATTCACGAATATTAATGCACTTATGACAATGAATCTGACATTATAAAATGCTAATGTTATCACTGACAATGTTGTGATGTATCAAGCAGATTTCTTTTGGGATAAGCAAACATGATTGAGTAAGTGCTTTTTTGGAACTGATGTCGAACGATGAAGTCCAAACAAAATATTTGGATAGATGGAAATGGTAATGCTGAAAAAATAAAGCATGTTCCTCTGGCATGTGCAAATATCAGAAATGCAAACACATTGCATCAAACAGCAGAACACATTTTAAGATATTTCAAGAACATTACAAATATCATGTTGCCAATTTTACTTGGTTATTGTATTTGCGATATTTTATTATTTATTGCAGTTCTACCATTTTATGTAGTACAGTGTGTAGTGATGCTTCACGAACAATACTCGATGTGGAGCTACGTCAAATAAAACATGTTATTATAAAGTGTATCTACCTGCACCAATGCCAGCAGCTGTACTCTTGGGTTGCTGGAGGAAGAGACCACCACTGCTGGTGGTGGCTGGGTTTGTGACCCCAAAACTAAACCCTGCAAACATGCAGCCATTTGCCCAGCCAGTCAAAACAAATGGTCAGTTTGACCTGACAGAAAATATGGTCTATATAAACAGAGTCTGTGTGAACCTTGTTTTTATGCACACAATATAGGGCTCTCGTGGGGCGAGGCTCAGGCTGCAGCTAAAGACAGGACCCTGTGGAGGAACATTGCTGTAGCCTTACGTCCCATGGGGGATGAAGAGGATAAGTAAATAAGTAATAATTAACGCCCAATAATATAAAATACAAACATTTGTAATTTGAAAGATGCACACATGAAATGATGATTGTACACATGTATACACACAACTTTAAATTTGTGGATTCAAACACTGAGGGTCACCTAGCACAGAGCTGATGATAAGTTTCATATTCAAGATCAGACTATTGTTTTTTATTCTTAAATCAAACATGTGAGGGTACAGCATGTGTCTTACCTGTGCCGGTCGTTACAGCTGGGTTAGTGGCCCCAAAACCAAACCCTACAAAATAAAGCAAACATCGATGTAATAAATCACACATCCAGTTTATTCTGAACTGAACTAACTGGTTGAAACACGTCATGGATGGTGCATGTCTTTCCATTTGGTTATCACGTTTGAAAATTAAAATACTGCACACACACACACGGCCCAGTAAATTGTCTGTCCTCTGTCACACAGGTCACCACAGTTTGACACTGTATGTTTGCAATTTTTTCAAGGCAAATCAAACTGCAAGTATCACACCACACATATTCATCACCCACAGTGCACAGACACAAGAGTATAAACTCACATACTGTATTCTGATTTTATATGCTTGGGAGTTGTGTGCGCACTAAAATTAGACAGTTATTAGTATCGTCATTACAATAATAAAACACTTGTAAACAGAAATCATATTCATTTATTCATGACTGACTTGCGACAGGTCGTTTCTGCAAAACACAGAAAAGTATGGATTGTTAAATTTCTGTACATAGTTAATGCACACAGCTCATACACTGCGGTGAAGAAATGCCGCATGATCTTGAAAGCATCCAATAAAATGCAGATACAAGTTTACCTGTGCCAATGCCAGCCACGGAGGTTTTTGGTTGCTGCAGAAATAAGCTTGCGCTGCTTGTCGTGGCTGGGTTTGCAACCCCAAAGCCAAACCCTGAAACACACATCGAGTTGTTGAGTCAATTACCATTACCCCCCTAGGTATATTGAGTTTGAATGCCAAATCTAGCAGAACATTCTTGGTGTATCCACTATACAGTGTGCCCCTGCTATATGATGAGTGAGGTGGGTCACGACCACCTCGCTGTTTTTCTAAATAGTTTCAAAATATGCCATAATTGCCACCTCATCACACAGACATAACAACACATGCGACTAATGGTTCAACAAATGACATTGAGATATCCTTTATGTCGTACGGTACCTGTGGCAGAGGTCACTGTTGGGTTGGTGGTACCAAATCCAAACCCTGCAAGGGAAAATAACAACCAGTCAGTAATATATTATGTATATAAAGTTCACAATTTTAGTTATTAAAGTCTTATACATATTTTAATCCATAAATTATATTAGAAGTACTGGGGACTTTAAATATAAGAAGGACGATATCAAGTAACACACAGAGCTGAGGCAGCAAAGACAAAGTTAGTCTACTTGGCACCCTGAAATGACACAATTTCACTAAACCGATGAAATTTAATGAATGGTGTTTTGAAATTATACGACTGTAAATGTTGTTAATTAATTAACTGTTTCCATGCCACAGAACCAACTACAACAACCACGGATTTTTTCAAGAAGTGCCATGTAGCCAATCTTGCTTTTCATTGTCTACTGGCAATGATACTACATGATCTTTTTAAATGTACCAATCATGAATGAGATTAATCATTCTGTCTTCTGGTTCTGTAATTACATTTAGATTTGCATCAGTTTGACAACAAAAATAAACCTGAAGTCATAACCAAAAAACAAGTAGTATGTTTACCATAGTCCATAAAAAATGTGTCGGATAACAGTCTATGTGAACATGCTAGCTAAAATAAGTTATGCTATGCCATCTGAGCAGTTCATTTATTTCCTAAATAAAAAATTATATTTCCTTTCAGGAAGCGGTAAACCTAAGTCGTAGCCACATGCAACTCAACTGTAAACTGTAGTAGACCTGTATTGTCTATAGCTTACTACGCAACATTTGATCACTAAGTAAAACATACATTTGAGTTTACAACAGCGTGTAAGTCTTTAAAAGGTTTGACATTCTCTGCTCACTTTTTACTGGAACTGGAATGGTTAGTAAATTGATACGAAACTCGGGCTGGTGACATAATCACGTTCTCGACATGCGCATGCTGTTTATTTCTTTTTTCAGTTCATCTTTACGTTCTTTTAGGCTCTAACTAATTGTTATAACTACACTAATAATAATGACTTCTTTATATGCCAATATCGTTGAAACTCAAGCTCAATGGGGCAACAAAACCATGTGATTATTGATTAAGCAATCTAGTTATTGTAAAAAATGGGTGAGTCATCAACAGATGGATGAAGATGTTAGTTATCCTCCTTGGGAAGCTAAGGAAGATACGCAGCATTAAAGTGATAGGCAAAATTAATCTATAAAAATTATTCCCTTCTAATTTAACGCTGGCCAGAAGCGAATTCCACACAATGACAGTTAATCTCGGGTTCCAACACATCTACATCATGTGTGAACAAACGCTGGCTATAATGATGAATGTAGCGTAACCAGGTAACTGGACGCTGGCGACTGATGGCATTCGACCCAAGTTTCGTAACACCGCCCGCCACCTGGTTGATTAGCTATGTAGATTCCCCATTCAATAAAATAATGTGCAAGCAACGTGGGCGATATTACAGACAGTTGTTTATTTCAAACAAGATAAACGTTACGCTGACAGAATCGCAATAAGGACACGAAGCCACCTACCTCCAACAGACGTAGTCGGTACACCAAATGTTGGCTTGGTCGTTGCATTGAACGCCATCTTTTCAGCTTTAGAAAATTAGTTAATATTTAGCAATAAAACCTGGCCGCCACGATCATCCCAGTTCGCATCCCGCCTTCCGTCATGTGGCGCCACTGTTACCAACTTACCAAAGCCTGCACGACAAGGCAAATGTCTACATTTTGAAGAGTGCCAATATTAAACCTTTCCATTCTTACTTTTTGCCGAAACTGGGACTTTTACTCGGAATTACCCATCAGATTAATTATATGAGAGATTGTTATTAGTGCATAACGCAATAGCCAAATATAATTGGCTTATACTGATGGTTGCCGTCTAAATGTAAAACATGCAAATCAAAGGCATGAATAATGCAAGAAATTGTAAATACCTATTATTTTCACTGTGGGCTTTGAATCGACAAAAGGATGATCCAATAATACATACTAGAATATTACCACAAGAGTAAATTGGGCTCATTTGGATGCAATGCAATGCATTATACACCATAACATTATATTCTCGTTTTACACAGGAGCGTGCTACTAGTGACGTAAAACGGTATTTTTTCAGTTATCGCCACTACGTGTTATGTCCAGTTTTACCTGCTTCAAAAAGTTATTTTATTCCCTATATGTATTTATGTCATATTTGTGTAGAATAATAGACATACAATAAAACAATAATAAAACAATTATTATTTATAACAGCCTTCTGTTGACGATCGACTGTTCACTACATTCATTTTTTCATTACCGTATAAAAAAACCATTGCATGTAAACTTATGGACTGATTCTTACGGTACGGACGCGATTGCGTGATGACGAGATCAACATTTACGCAGTGCAATTCTCTAACGGCACAGATTGACACAACGCGCATGACACTCAATGGCCACCTGGTACCGGTAAAGAACCGAAACAAAACAGTGTTTTGAGGACGATTAAACGCTCTCAACATGCCAAAGAAAAAAACAGGTCAAAGAAAGAAAGCTGAGAAGCAAAAAGAAAGACAGAGAGCTATCCGAAATGCCTCACATGATCGGCCGCTGGGGGATAGGCCATGCAACTCGTCAATGGTATAAAAAATGGGGACAGACCGCCATTTTAAAACTAAATCGGTATCATTTCTTTGGATCATTCGTGAAAAAAGCCACCATGGACGATCTTTTATTTTTAGACCTAACCACGAAAACGACCTCTTACAGCCGCCAAACTTATCACTTCTTATAAACTTATATTTACCCACAGATACTAGTTGAGGTTACAAAATAAAATAATAAAAATTCACATAGTGAATAAAATTCACAAAACAAACTCATGCAACACTTGACATCATCTGCAGCAGCTATGTGTAGCTCAATGATTACCGTAACATTTGTATTTTGCCACAATGTCACTACAAAAAAACAGTTTAACAAATTATGGTTTTTATCTACCCCTAAATTTAACCTTCAACTGCCAACAATCAACGTCATCAGAATACTTATATTACGGTAATCACTGAGCTAATCGTAAATGCCACAGGCCAGTTTTGCATGAGTTTGTTTTTTGAATTTTAGGTGTTTTAGTAATGTCGGTCATTTTATTCTATAGCATAGTGTGTGTACATTATGTATATAGGATATGTGAAGAACTGTTTGGCGGCTGTAGGTTGTAATTTTCTTGGTTAGGTCAGAAAGTAAAAGATTACCCCCAACCATGCGCTCTGGCATTGTGTGCCTATAGGACATTTTGTCAGTCAAGATACAGTTAAAGTCTATACATGTTGATATTCAATTCATTACCAGCAGAAGATAAATACTTAGCATAATATATAAAAATGGAACATAACCTTAAAGATATCCCGCTAGATCACTATATCCAACACAACACTAGATCCTCACGTAAACATGACATTCAGTTCTTGCAAATTAGATACTCTGAAACATATTTGGAAACAGCTTCTTCCCAACAACAATTAAAGAATGGAATTCTCTCCCCCCAAACACTGTCTCAAGTAAATCACTAAACTCGTTTCAAAATAATTTAATCCAACATTTTAACAATTAAGCCAGACGACCCACCATGCGCACTGGCGTGATGTGTCCCTAGGACATTTTGCCAGTTACAGATACAGAACAATAACAGGGTAACCTTTGTTGTAATTAAATCCTTTAAAACAAAGCTCAGAGACAAATTGAATCAATTAATAATGTTCCAGTACTTCATCAACCTCTGTAGTGATACACCAGGGAGATATGGTGTATAAGCAAACTTATAAAGGTATGTTTTAAAATGGTGACAGAGTTATGTAAAAGAAAAGCAAATGGTGTTTTACTGCATGGAGCAGCATGGACATTGAAATGAGTCATTAAAATGCGCAGATTTTACATCACTTTCTATGTGAATAATTATGTTTGCCACCAACTATTTTTAATCTCTCAATGAACGCATTCGTTCATCCATATTTTGCCTTTTATGTCGTCTTCATCAATCTGAAAACCCTCTGTTTGTTAATTACTTCTATAGCGATATACATTTCAGAAGTTTTATGTACACATACTGGAGATCTCGATTGCACACAATATTTGTACAGTGTATTGTATTTTTGTACCATATTTTTCATAATTATTCTAATCACTTATTCCATTTTTGTCATGATCTATTTATTTATTGTTATTACCCACTTATTAATTATTTTATTATTTTACGTGTACCCCGTAATTGGTAAACATTATATATATATATATCTCCCTGTCTAGTTCTCCTCCTTTTTTCATCCATCTCTCGCTCCCTCACTCACTCTGTCTCTCTTCTATCTCAAGCATTTAAAACAATGCCGTTTTACTAATATTGAATAGATTCACATTATTTGGAACTGTATCTGCCTAACTTAGTTGTGTTCTTTTGTTTCAGGAGTGCGATGTCTGCAAAAGGTGAGTGTGTTCATCTATGAAATCATAATATTAACTGCCGGCAAATAGTTTTATGTAATGACTAAAGTAAAATATTTAAAGACATGTACCATTTAAAACTTGTCTTTAAGTATTTAAAACTTAGAATAAAAACATTATATAGGACAAGGTATTATATTTCTGAAAGGAAGGCAACCATATGTATGCAGCTTTCTAAACATTTCGATTCCTGCCATAAATAGTATATTGTAAGAACATGGCACAACAAAATAATTAGTGGCACAATTAATAAAAATAACTTCTTAATGCCTTGATATACTCAAAAGTTTTGTTAGTGCCTAGGCATCCTCAAAACCCAAACTCTGGTGTTGTTCTATGGCATTACTATCATAGCTTTATGTAGAGATATGTCCACTCATCACTTGGACAAGTAAATGTTGAAGTGGTCAAGTAGAAACACCTGCGTAAACAAAATTAAGGAGCAAAAAACAGGTCTTCATACATAATGTCGTCCATACCTTGACAGTTTGTGTCACAAGTGTGTCTGTAGTTTATTTTGGGTCATCAAACACATCTCAACTGGCTTGTATGTGTATGAGTTAATATCCATGTGTCCACCAAAAAAGTATGACTGCCAAAAATGTTATGCTGCATAAAGCCCTGATTACTATTGTGAAAAGGAACACACATATCACCAGATGTGTTCACAGACATACACGTTTGCTATGGTAGAGTGCAAAACATTGTGACGCATCTTGTTATTAACAATTAAATACAGATTTACCATTGCAGGCGTCAGAAGAACCGTGCATTCTGCTACTTTTGTGCAGCCGTTCAAAGACTCCCAATGTGTGCTCATTGTGGTAAGTTCTTCCTCCAGCATATAAGTTACATTTTAATTTATATAAATGACGACACACAATTTGATTGGCTAAGTAATATATTCTTTTAGAGACCCTATTTTAAATTACTGTACCATGTTAGTTCTACTGTAGACATCACTGATGTTCTGCCTTTCACTTGCATATACATACAGCAAAAAACAAGGGCAGCAATTTATCATTAAGGTATTTTAACATTTTTGCACTACATAGGGAATGACAACCCACTTAATTTGTATACATAAAGTGAATAGTAATACTAAATACTAGTTTATTTCTCTTTGCTAACATAGCAATAGTGAGCACATAACAAATGGACAAGTATGCTTTTGCTAAAAGTTGTAGAAAATTATCAGTACACTGTAATTTAAAATAAAAATAAAATATATCTATAATTTGAACATGAATATGTATCTATATAAAATATAATTTATGGCATTGCAATTAAGAAGGAATGGAAGAAATAAGTTTGTAGTATTATAATAATTAGTCTCTTGGTTGTGGTAGTGCAACTGTTGTTCTTATAACTTGTGTGACATTTTTAGGGAAAGTGAAGTGTATGATGAAAACAGGCGATTGTGTCATCAAACATCCTGGCATCTACACAACCGGCATGCAGATGATTGTAAGAGTCAACTTACATTAATTATTCATCAAATTAAAGTCTTTTTCCCTAAGTCCACCATTTAACAAAACTCTAAAAGGCGTGACTATTTTGAGTCACTGTATTTATCTTCTCTAATTTGTTGGCAATCTTTATGCAATCAAACATTGAACTACCACTGATGTTATGTCGGGAAATGTCACAAAGCGATACAGAAACTGACAACTTAAGTATCAGGCTTGATCGTGTTGCATTACAAAAACGTTTCATTTAAGTACTACAATATGAATTTCTTGACATATAGAGGGCCACATGTTTATTCTGTGTTGCATGGGGCCATGTGTTTGTTCATGTTGTAGGGGGCCATATGTGACTTCTGTGAAGCGTGGATCTGTCACGGGAGGAAGTGTCTTCAGAGTCACGCGTGTAGCTGCCCCCTGGCGGATGCAGAGTGTGTGGAGTGTCGTAGGGGTGTGTGGGAACAAGGTACATATAACTAAGCGAGTCCACCCTCGCAATCGAGGGCTGTTTGTCACATATTTTCCGTGGCAAATCCACTACGAAAAATGATTGACTTACTCAGTTGAGTTGAGCTAGTTTATTGACATTGCCAATCATGATGCTTCACCTGTGAGAACAGCGCTAACACCGGCCCCAATTTGAAGACATGTACACAGTTTCTGAGAATTCCAGTAATTCCCCCCCAATTGCATGAACAGCTAAACGATTTTATGTATTTGAATATTTATTTCTGTATCCCAAACATTGCATGTAACATGACCAATGTGTGGCTGTCACATGCTATCACATGACCGGAAGACGACCACAGTCCTCATGAGTCATTTAATTGGCAGACGTTAAAAGAGGAGTTATTGAAAGGGATATGAAAGGGACAATGCAGACACTGGTACTGATGTAATCAGTCACCACGACCCTTGGTGCGTGAGGACGGGCGCGTAGCAACACTCACTCTCAACAGAACATGTTGACCTTCCATAGTGACAACACACCATGGAACTGTCAATACACACAGCCGCCAAACACCAATTGGCACTCCCCCTGCAGCAACATTAGTATATCGATATTTCCCCTTCCTAGCAACACCCCCTATGTGGCTGTAGCCGAGAAGTTCCTCCCTCCATCCTCCCAGATCAGGCCTGTTTGCCATGCAAAACTAGCTGTGACTTATCCCCTAGGCGAAGTGCCAAAATTGTCTATTCAAAGTACAGTCGCGCCTCGCTATAACGCGACTCGCTATAACGCGAATCGGCTATAACGCGGTCGGTCGTGGACCCCGAATTTCTGCCGCCAGGGGGGAAATGGGCGCTACAGCTAACAATAACGCTGTAATTAACTGTCACTTATTTTATGAAGTCCTCATGTTTGTCTTGTACAGGTGTATTTAGAAACAATTTATTGATATTAAGAAATTTAACACAGAAGTACAACTGCGTTGCTGAGTTCGTTGTTTGTTGTGCCCCTGGGCCTGGCTTCTGCTCTGCCGTCGGCTTTGCGGCACCAATCCAATCGTTTTTCAAACCAATCTATTGTGTAACCAGCGCTTGGTTTGTGTGGTAATTTCTTAAGTGTTTGTTTAAAATGTTACCAATTCCTTTGATTGCATTTAATTAACTTTAGGCACAGTAAATTTGGTACAAAGTCCTGTTTGTTTGCGCCGATATCAATCGCGTTTGTCTCCTGCCAGTTCGCTGTGGCTTCGGCGAAGGCGCCCGTTCACTGTGGCTTCCGCGAACGAGCGCCTTCGTCGGCTTGTAAATGGCAATTAAATTGCTTACGAATCGGGCGGTGACAAAAAATAACTATGGTACTGAAATGGCAGGCTAAAGTTATGTTATGTTTTCTTCACTACGTATACGAAAAAACATTTACGTGTGCGCAAATATACGAATTCGTCAACTGCGTGTGAACCGCAGTAGCCTCGAACCACCGTGAATTGCATTATAAATCGGCACGGTAAATGTGCGATCTAAATTTATATTTTGGGATTGATTAAAAGATGAAATTAAGCCAACAGTGAGCGCAATTAGTATAAGTATTAATATTTGACCGACTTCGGCAACATGTCAATTCATTTGTGCGTTTCGGCTGCTGAGTTCAAGGTTATTTTAGACCGCGACCGTGTACTGTGTTATCGCTCCGCCTCAGTTCGCAACGCCAGATGAGGCGCGTTGGCTCTGAATTTATTTCAAAACTGTACACCATTCGCAAGAGTTACTCAGTTCAACATTCGACAGTGTGTATTATTTTAACGTAATACACATTTACGTTGGTTTCAATGTCAGTTAGTTTTATTAATCACGCATACACCGTGCAACCATCACATTGGCTTTGGTTGCTGTTTTGGGGGTGGTGGCGCCCCTGGCGGAATATAATCTATAACGCGCCTCGTTTACAACGCGGTTCCATTTCGTGGACTCCAACTACCGCGTTATAACGAGGCGCGACTGTAATTAATGATTTCACCAGTCGCAACTATGTCAGACGTGAGAACAGCACAAATACCCCCCCCCCAATTTGAGGATGGATACACAACTGGTGAGAATCCCAATATAATGATCCATTTGCATCCTAAACATTGCATTACGGTTGACTGATGAAATATGTCTATATTATGGTCATCTGACCTGGTTTGAAACACGCATCCAGTGAGCAATTTCATTGGCCGAGCTTAAATTCTAAAAAGGATCAACCAGGGATACTGGTGTTGACGTAATCCGCAGCAATGATCACAGGTGAACACACTGTCTTTGTACTGTTTTGTTTTGTACATGGTTGTTTGTGTCACTGTTGCCAGGTGGCCGTGTGTTCAAGTGCTGTTTCTGTGGCAACTTCCTGTGCGAAGACGATCAGTTTGAGCATCAGGCAAGCTGTCAAAGACTCGAGTCGGAGAACTATAAATGTAAGTATATTGCCAATATGTATTCAGATATAACTCTGTAACTGAACAATACGTGTGTGTACAGAGAAGGATGCATGAAAAATGTCCGCATAGATGATTTGCATCATGGGCACAAAACATTGTGGATTAAGCTGTGAGCTTTTGGAATACACGTAACACTTTCATTACTTTGAAATGTACTGTTTAATTGTTCTTGCCAATTTTAGGATTTGTACTGTGTGTTGGATGAATATTTACTAATTGTACATAATGTTACACATTAGGATATTTTAACCACAAAAGAATGTTACCTTACTTACACGCCATGAAACCACCTTCTGTGTATTTGTAGCATTATCCTTTATTGATGCCATAATTATTAATCATGTTTAATGTCAATACTTTTGTACATTTTAACTTGTATTTTATGTTTTAATCTTAGTTGTCTGTTTGCTGAACTTAGTAAATCCTTCGTCTGTTTCTAGGTATGTCTTGTAATAAGATGGGACAGTATTCCTGCTTGCGGTGTAAGGTGTGTATTCCTGTCATTTGCTCCTCAGAGCTACTTTTGTAACAGTTATTGTATAGTAGGAAAACTGCAATAACATTGTTATTGTGTTACGTACGCACGCACGCACGCACGCACGCACACACACACACACACACACACACACAATAAATATAATAATAATAACATTAAATATGGACATACACATAGACACAATAAAGTTATTGAATTTTGACATAAATTTTTATTAGTACAATACAGTAATTAAATAAATAAATAGTAATTACGTTGTTATTATATACCAAATAACATTTATTATTATTAGACCATCAGAAACACGCATGCATGCAGATTGCACACACACACACACACACACACACACACACACACACACACACACACACACACACACACACACACACACACACACACACACACACACACACACACACACACACACACACACACACACACACACACACACACACACACACACACACACACACACACACACACACACACACACACACACACACACACACACACACACACACACACACACACACACACACACACACACACACACACACACACACACACACACACACACACACACACACACACACACACACACACACACACACACACACAATGTAGTCAATTACTTGTATCAAACCTACATTTAATAGTTACTCTATAACTATAACTCTCCTATCTACAAACATGATGTAAATGACTGTGGACATTGTTGCAGATTTGTTTCTGTGATGACCACGTGAAGAGAAAAGGTTTCAAGTACACAAAGGGCGCAGCAATGCCCTGTCCAAAGTGCAATCACGACACGGCAGAAACAAAGTCCCTATGCATGTCTAGTAAGTTTCCCAGAGCATTTGCTATCTCAGCATGTAAACATTTTCTGTCTCGCAACTACGGAAGCATTGCAATGAGAAAGGAAAATCAATCATTACAAAGATTCTGCTGTCAACTTGAAGGAGCTCTTTGAGACTGCCATTTCAAAGAGGACACTGTTTCTGTGACACCAGTGAAGGTGTCCAGTGGCATGTTGTCGTGTTGGTGGATTTCTGTATACGAGATTGTTGTTACAAAGCCCAATCTATTTTGAAGTGCTCATGAGAAAGTTAAATGGAACCAATTATTTTGCCTGTACCCGTAATGGAATATGGTTTAGTGATTACCCATTTAGACTCGATTGCAAGAGTCTGCGGTCCAATCCTCTTGATTTCATATGAGCCTCAGGCAAGGTCATTCACTCCAATTTGTGCCACCTGTTTCAGCCAAATGTGATGCTTAATTAAATTAAATTGTTTTTTTGTGTTGTGTAGCCCGCAGCTATGACTACGGCCGACAGGGATTGGGTGAGGAAGGGTATGGCGCTTACGGAGGCTATGGTGGCTCTGGAGGATATGATTCATACGGCTATGGAGGTGGAGACTCCTACGATGGTAATTTATTCTTTGTACACTTATATACATTCAAGATGTACTGTAGAAAATGTGATAATTTCTCTGCTACTTAGTTCTTGCATATGTATGTTCGTTTTTGTGTCATTTGGGTAAAAGGCCACTTTTTTAGTCATAAAAACTAGTCTGGTGGATGGTACTGAATGTTCAGGACCACACCTTATGTGGATAGTGTAGGCAAAGCCCAAATACTAGAAATTTTAAATTTTTTATTTTATATTTATCTGGGTCATTACTGGTCAACAAAACATAATTGTGATGAAATAAAGGACCAAATGGTTACATGAAATAATTTAGTAACACTATTAATTAAAAATTGCTTCCATTACTGAGTAAAAAAAAGTCAAAGAATACCTACAAAGCAATTTAAAACTTGGACTCGTAATATTATACTTTTTACAATAAATTTTCTGTTAATTTCAACTTTAATTTCTTCATCTTTTCTGATTTAAGTTTTTATATTTTCAAGTGTCACATAAAATTGTCAATCTCAATGTCTTTGAATTGTAAATGTATACGATGCAGCACTTTTTAATTGTTTATTCTGACAAAATATGTCTATGCTCAGGTATTAAAATTGATCATGAAAAAAACGTAAAATTTTAGACTTGCAATTTACCAGCTGTAATAGGCCTTATCGATTGTGAGAATGACCAAATGCTTTGGTTTTCTGCAGAACCTTATCCACTGGATGACGATGATGACGAAGATGAAGATGAATCAGAAGAAGAGAGCGACACTGAAGAAGTGTCAAAGGGCATTGCACAGTTATAGGATGAATGTGTCATATGCAGTTGACAATGTGTTGGTTAGGCTTGGTTTTTTATTGAGAATTCTGTTCCTTTTGTTGCCTCTTGATATGCCGTCTTTCTTCCAAATCATGTTCCTTGTTGTTTTTGCCGTGTACAAGTTCCTTTTTGCAACCATCGTATAGAATATGTGATGATTACATGCAATAAACTTTAGCTCTTCTGCCAAAAAAATCATTACATCTTTCTGGCATGAAAACGTAATCATAGAAAATTCTAACTTTGCATCGAGACCATGACTTCATAGTTGTGTACACCTGCTGGTAAGTTTTGCTTTTGAAAGTAAAATGAACAACACCCACAAAATTCATTTCAGTCTGTATATGTTTTTCAGAAGAAAACATTACATGTACTAGTATTGTAAATAAGCATTTTCAAGACAATGGGTTATAAATGTTCTAGGTAATAATTGGTGATATTACAATGTTCTACACGTGTACTTGTGTACTGCACAAGTCTGACTGTGTTTCATGTTCAGTATGCCTTGGAACATAGGCCACACTTAATTTAGAACGGCATATTATAGTTAAATTATACATGATAATTTTACTAATCGGTTATGGTATTACAAATATGGCGTCAACAAATGCGTTCACCAGTATTCGGACATGATCATCCCACAATAGCAGGGATGGTCAGTTACAAAAGTGTCCATTTACTGTTTCTTGTTTAAATTTCTCAATAAAATCACAACGTGATCGATGTGTGTGTTCCGTGTCAAATTCATGACAAAACTAGAGCAGGATGCAATAAGTAGAGCAACAGAATGGTAGGTGGAACCTTGGCCAAATTTGTTCCAGTTCAACCGGCTGTGAATGAATCCCTCAACAGATCTGACCGTGGTACATATTTGTCTACGGACGGTCCTACGCTAAATGGAACCCTGATTCTTAAAAGTTCAAAAGCCGATAGCTTCAATCGTGAAATTACGGGGAAATCTGCACTATCGACGACGTATTAATATCGTGATTGGGTTTGATAATTTTCTGTGCATTGTTTCATTGTCAGAAGATCGTTAGCTCAGTTATAAGATGCGTGAGAACGCGTCATACTACACACAGGAGGTAAAGGAGTTCGGCTTTCGCGAGACTGTTGGAAGAATTACGTTTTGTATTGATCTTACACGGTGACGTGTACAACTAACCACATTCTGAACATCTTTGCAATAGGCTAATCTCGTCGTTACTGCAAACGATCTTCAGTCCACCGTCTCTCTGTGTGACGTAGCTGCCCGGGTGGTCCCACGATACGCTGCCTTCTCCATCCTTATTCTTCCTGCTTCCACGATGTTGTTCTCCAACCAGTCGCTGGTGTCCTGCTCCCACCTTCTTGGGCTTCCCATTCCTCCCTTTCCCCTACCTTTGCTTCTAGGATAGCATTACGATCTCTGTCAATAATACACGTGACTATCACAACCCGCTTCCAAGCTTTGCGAAATCAGTTGCGAGAGCAGTTGAGCCACTCACAAAAATGTGACAGATCTTCGTGCCATCTTTTTAAGACGACGTCACACATGTCGGACATTTCTTTACGTAACAGTATCTCGCGTAGGCTCACAGCGTCACATAGAAACGACAGGTAAACAGCGAGGCGAGCGGGCGTGTGGATGTGACGGGTGTGCGTGATTGCGCGTGTGTGTTTCAGTATCAGAGGGTTTGTTCTGGACTGCGCCTGCGTTGGAATGTGTGCTGGCGTGCGTGTGTAATGTGTATACACGTGCCGGTATGATCAGAGTTGCGACGTGATGAGACATGAAAGTAAAATTCAGTTATTATATATAATACATTAAACAAGTCGTATAGACCAGTTCACTGTCACCTTCAAGGATCGACATTGTTCATTACTGAGACCTTGAAGACTGGTGATGTTGGGACAACTACAGAAGCGTGACGTAATGAAGTCGATTTGAATTATTAGTTGAGTATAATAATCTACTCAGTCTGTGCATTATCAGTCCGTGAAGGCCAACAACAACACGGAGAGATGATGTAGAGGAGGATGTGGAGTTGAGAGGACTGAAAAACGGAAATGTACAAGCCGGAAAAAATGTCCTAGGACGATCCCGAAGAAGAATTTGGTATGAAGCCTCAAATATACATTTTCCGATATACTTTGCCTGCTTATACTTATTGTGGTAATAAAAGTTATTCCTGTTCACGTTTTCTGTTGTGAATAACAATAATACTGATACTACTAACAATATAATATAAATCAATCTTTGACGCATACGTTTATGCAAACAAATTAGCCCTGCTCACCCGTGTCATGATCGCGTCACTTGCATCGTGCAGGGTCCGGGGTTATACCCGTGCTTATTGGTCGGCCCCTATATTTGTGTAATTTGTGTAATTTGCCTGGGTGTCGCCTGCCTTAGCTTGACGTGCCCGTCCCTAGACATGTTGAATATGTCCCCGATGATTAATTACATAACAAGGTGTAAGTGGACGCTTTCTAACCCACGCGCGTGAGTGTGTGCATGCGTGCGTGCGTACGAACAGGCCTACGTGTTCGGATTTGTGACATGTGGCGTGAAATTAGTTGAACATCAAATGATCTGTACCATTCGTTTACTCCATACGCATCCCCGATTAGCAAGTTTACATCATCCAGTTTACGGTCACCGTCAAGGTCCGACATTAGACACTGCCACGAATACTGTCGATGCACCGCAACCACGGGATGTCACTGGACTTTTTTTCGAAAGAGGGGTGCGTGTATTGAAGGCTTCAGAAATGTGATTTGCCGATTTAAACTCCGCACTCTCAGTTTATTGTGGTAGTAGCTGCGCTCTAGCTCCGCTCTCGTGTCTGTTGTGAACATTGACAATAATACTCAATATTATTTATTATAAAAAAAAAACAGTGCTGTCTGTCTGTCTGTCTGTCTGTCTGTCTGTCTATCTGTCTATCTGCCTGCTCTGCTCTGCTCTGCTCTGCTCTGCTCTGCTCTGCTCTGCTCTGCTCTGCTCTGCTCTGCTCTGCTCTGCCTGCCTGCCTGCCTGCCTGCCTGCCTGCCTGCCTGCTCTGCCTGCTCTGCCTGCCTGCCTGCCTGCCTGCCTGCCTGCCTGCCTGCCTGCCTGCCTGCCTGCCTGCCTGCCTGCCTGCCTGCCTGCCTGCCTGCCTGCCTGCCTGCCTGCCTGCCTGCCTGCCTGCCTGCCTGCTGCTCTCCCACATACACACAGGCGCGCGCGCGCCTGGAGTGTGTGTGTGTGTGCGTGCGTGCGTGCGTGCGTGTGCGTGTGCGTTTGCGTTTGCGCGTGCGCGTGCGCGTGCGCGTGTGCGTGTGCGTGTGCGTGCGTGCGTGCGTTTGTGTGCGTGCGTGCGTGCGTGCGTGCGTGCGTGCGTGCGTGCGTGCGTGCGTGTGTGTGTGTGTCTTTGTTTGTATGTGTATGCGTGTGTATATGGGTGGGGTGTCTACGTGTGTGCGTGCATGCAAAACTTGCGTGAGTGCATGTGTATCTACTGCGTGCGTGCATACGATCGTGCATGTGCCGTGCGGGAAATACGAAGATCACAACTGAGATGGGTGAACTGCATAGAGACACGGGGATCGAAGAAATGCAGTTGATCGTGGTTGCTGATATCATGCATGCCCGTGGCGTGGTGGATAAGAACAAATCGGTGGCTACAGCGGCAGACTGTATTAGGCCTAACATATCGTAAAGTACATGCAACTGACAACCAAGGATACATTAAGATATTAAGCGTATAATTATTATAGGTTTTCCTATTGACAAAATTCAACCATGTACAGCCGAATTGCATGTATGGTTACCTCGGTGAAATGGCCACCTCGCAATTAGACCAAAGGATAGTTACAACATATTTACATATGTATGTATGTATGTATGTATGTATGTATGTATGTATGTATGTATGTATGTATGTATGTATGTATGTATGTATGTTTGTATGTATGTATGTATGTATGTATGTATGTATGTATGTATGCATGCATGCATGCATGCATGTCATGCATGCATGCATGCATGCATGTATGTATATCATATATATCATATATATATATATATATATATATATATATATTATATATATATATATATATATATATCAGGCCTTGACATTAATAGTCTATAGACCCTATACAAATAAAATTGTATAGGCCCCGGGCTATAAATAACTGTGAGGCCAAGATTAAGGCAACAAATGTGGCGCAGCCAGGCAAACTCTTCAAACTGCTAACCGGTTTGTTTTATATATACCACATGCTAGACGAATCTGCAGAATGCGGCCGGTTGTCGATCAAGAGATCGTCCGTCCGCCGGCACTGTGATCGTGATCAAGAGCCGTGGCCCCCAAACCTGATTTGATAGCTCGGCGAACACTTTCGCTAGCCACTCGATGACAGTCGATTCTCATCGCCTCGCCAAGCGGCGAAACGGGGAACTACCCTGACTGGCGGGCGCCATATTGGATTTGTATACCGCTGTGGTCTCGCTGGTAGGCGTAACTACTCTAGGAAGTTTTCACTCGTACGCTGCTTATCAAACGTTTTACATGATCGCAGCCGTGCCGCGATGGTGCTGCAAACATTGGAATTCAGTGAATGCATCATTGACAGTCCGTATTTTAGACAAAAGTTGCACGGCCACGAAAAGGAGTTGGAAAAAACGAGCAAATGGATCAAAGGACTCATCGGAGAATGCAAAGATATTCTGAGCGCCGCCAAAAGTACGTAACTGCCGTTACGGCGTTATACGATTTTCGTTACGCAAGTCACACTGTTACGGTACACTGAAATGTATGGAACTGCGGTTTTTCCACTTTGTCTGATTCGGACTGCGCTTGTTTTTTTATCTGAAGTTGTTTCTAAAACCCTTCCGGCTGCGTCCCGTTCTGTGCCAGCCCGAGACCCAATCATGACGATCGTGTGCTGCTCATCAATAATAAACAACCGCGGACATTCTTTTATTTTGCATCCGGTCATCGTCCATATGACATTCTACGCACGCACGTTTATTTGTGTAGCATTATTTAGTCATCTCTACGTAACACAAACTGTGACAAAGTCAAGTACAGTATTTATATAGATTATAGTTGTACCGCATCCAGTCATCCACTGAAATTTGAGTCGGCATTACTGCCAAAGTGACTCATATAACCAAAGAAATGGGATGTTTGGTGTGAAACTCTTCCGCAATAAAATCTAGGCATTGCGCTGAATTAGAGTCGGTTTACCAGCTACAAACTATTCGAAGCAGCACCAATAAATTTAGTTAGTGGCAAAATAAATTAGTTAGTGGCAATTTTAGGTCAACTTGTGACGTGAACTCATCGACCTCATGCCATGCAAACTAGATGGGGAGGAGGAGGCATGGCAGACGCGATGTAATTCATGTCTGTTTCATTTGTGCCATTCCACAGATGCCGCTTGTGTCTGAGGTACAGTTTTTATAAAAGTAGCATTGGCATGTCATGAATATAACTATGATAAAATAGTTTGATTAAAATGTCCCTATGATATTAAAACATAATTTAGAAAAATTTCATCCCAAACTAAAAGTACAGATATATCCAAATTAGCACGTGATTAACCATTACCATACTGCATGACCTTTTAGCGGCTATTCAGGTTTTGTGAAGGTTTGCAATTCTATACGTTTTAAGTCATAATTATCCACTATGTGGAGCCACTTGTGTACAGTGACCAAGCTGACTAAATTACGTATTTACTTGTTGTTGTTTATTATCGGTCACCAATAGTTTTCAGAGATTTTCTCGGTTTTTGAAGTTGGATTATTCACACCGGCGGTATTTCAACTGGTCAGTGATTTGCTATCATCGTATGTTTTGGGTGGTTAATTTGATAGTTTTTGCGAAGAAACTATATCGGATGATGATGACATTAGAAACTTGGATTATCTTGGCACTGAAAATGACCGAGACAGTGGGATTAATTTTGATCGGTACTTGGACTCCAGTGATGATAAAAGTTACAGCATGAAACTAGAGGAAGAGCCCTACCATGTTGTCATTGTACATACAGTACAGCTCATTTTATTCACCGATTTAATTATCGTTATCCAGGGCTTTATGAAGGATAAAATTATTGCCAGTCACACATGTTTTGGTGGACACATGAGGTTAACTGTTAAGCCAGTTTACAAACTTTTAAATGTGTCTGATGACCTGAAATGGACTACAAACACACATGTGACACCATTTTCACTCACTTTGAAGGCATGACTAACAATATCTATGGTTTTGGAAGACCTGTTTTTTGCTCCTTCATTTCTTTAGCCATCCACCCATATTACTACCCGTCCATATTCGTTTTTACCCGTCCAAATGACGGGTGGACGGGTCTCTACATAAAGCTATGTCGTTATCATACTTTCCAAAAATATATATAAGATCCCTCTTCATTAAATGCATATTTGGTCCTCAAATCTTGACTTGAAATAAGGTTGTCAAGTTTGCCATTCATTCACTGGGAATGCCATACTCAGTGGTCACACCAGATCAGGGCTGTAATACTGAAATGGTTAAGAAACCCTTTGGTCAGTTTCTTCTGGCCATCCAAGACGGTATAGGTTGCTTCAAGTTTTATGAGAAACCAACCCCTTATGTAAATTGCGGTAATTGGCTGAGTGATCGTGCTTTGAATACTGTCACAAAAATTAATCATTCTAAATACTGAAAATTGTCCAGATCTCCCAAATTTACACAATCTAGCACATTCACCCTGAAACACTGAACCTACCCCAGATTTGCCTGTCCCAACCTTTGATAACTTGACCTAGTTCCTACAAAGGTTGATTAACCTGTGTGTATATGCAGGATAAATTTGTTGCCAGTCAAAATTTGTTTGGTAGACACATGCATGTTAATTCACAAACAAACAAGCCAGTCGAGACATGTGAATGTGATCTAAAGTACAAACTTATTTTTTACCTCTGCACCACACATCCAGTGATATTACACGTGTACTACCCACCCACAGCAGGTCTTACTGCTGAGTGGGTCTCTACAGAAAGCTTTGCAATGATGTTTTGTAGTTGAGTGTCTGGGCCTTCTAGCTTCAGCAACATTGTTGATATGTTGTGATATCCAGTTGATATGAATTACAAAGTATCACAACTGTGCAGTCACTATGTTTGCCTTCACTATTTCATAGCGGTATTTATTTTTAAGTAGATTTAACCAGATTGCCATCAAATGTATAGCTTTGTGCTTCAGGTGGCATGTGGACTCGGAAGCCTTAGGTTTATCGAATCCCAAAATGTTCCACCTACTACCAAGTGTTAAGTATTTATTAGGAGTTTAGGACATTTTTGGATATTTATGCTATAAGAGGTGATATCGGTATGCTAATTGGGTCAATGTTCCATGTCATATCCTCAGTAGTACTTGACATAAACTTTTTATAATTTGCATTTTTGGTGTTCTTGTTTTACAGTAACTATGCAACAATTAATCAGAGGTGGAATGTAAAAAAATTTCATTTTATTCGTAATGTTGCTGCATGCTGCATCCATATTTAGAATCCTGGCTTAAGAAGCCACCAATACATTACTAAAGTAAACACAAACCAGTTTAAATAAAGCGGTGCTTTCAGTTTCTAGTAAACAAAAGTGTGTTATTTGATTTAATGGTCAAACATATTCACATAAAACTCCACATTTGCAAAACATTAGTCAATTAGAACAAGTTGATTCCAATCAAACCATTTATGTTTAATAGTGGTGGTTTCCTGCATACAAGATAAAAGATGTTTTGAATGGCAACTAATAACAATGTAACAACATTACGCCAATATCTAAGTAGTAGTAGTAGTAATGTACAGATATCGGTTTGACCCATTTCTCGGACAGTGTACATACCTAACCCAAAGTCCATAATTACGGGTTGACACCGTTCTGAAACTAAATGTGCCTCAGGCATGCCGCAGCATTGGCCTACTACCCTGGTTAGGCTATGTATAGCCCAAAGGCTGTTCAATCTGAATCAAACACAGGCTTTTCCTTTCTGGTCTAGTGGCTGGTATGTGGGGTCACTCAGGCATTGATATTATAAATATTGCTTAGTTACCATCTGTATGTGCTGTGTTTGGCAGACAGTGCATTACCTGGTTTACAATACTTTACAAGTCACCCCGGGCAAAAAGCAATAGACGGAATAATTATCCCATTACATGTAGCAGGACACTTGACAGCTTTATGTGTGTGTGTGACTGTGTGTGTGTATATATATATATACATATATATATATATATATATAATATAGTGCCGTTGTGCAAAAAGTTGCATCCTGTTCTAAATTATTTTAATCTTGTATTTTTATATGCTTAATACTCAAATTTCACCTACAAAAAATTACAGGAAAATATTTTATTTGGAAAAACCTAATACTGATATGGTGCAATATAACATACTTTCACCAATACCAGGATATTTTTATTATGTTATGTGTGTGCATAGATTGTCATCCAATGCTTTTTGTACAGTAAACATAGTACATACTAACCATTATTAACTATGACTTCCAGTTTATATTCACCATTAAACTAATGATAAGCTAAGTGTAATTGTAAGACCAGTAATTAAACACCTTGTCTCTTTTGTAATGATTAATCTCACTTTAATTTATAATGCTGCCTTGGACACCGGCCAATGCCTGTACGTGTTAAAAAAACAAGATTGGTGCAGTTGGCTGCATGACACTGAAAGGGTTAATGAGCTACCTGGATAGGATATTTAATAATATTGGAACAACTGGATCATGAAAGTATGTTCATTGTTTAGGTGTAACTCACTCTTGTTATCCCAAGAGACATCAACAGTGTATTTTGCACACAAGGGTTTTCCAATCAACACGTAGAAAGGTTAGGTTTCCCTGCAGTATCTCTAGAGAGCTGTGTACACATAGTTATGTATATAGCTTTAGTCAGAGACCCATAGCTTTATGTAGGACGGGTAGAAATATGGTGGACAGGTAAAAAATGAAGGAGCAAAAAAATGTCTTCCAAAACCATAGATATTGTGTGAAAATGGTGTCACATGTGTGTTTGTTGTCCATTTCAGGTCATCAGACACATTTAAAAGTTTGTAAACTGGCTTAACAGTTAACATCTGACACCAAAACATGTGTGACTGGCAATAATTTTATCCTGCATAAAGCCCTGCAGAGACATGTCCGCCCATCTTTTGGCAGGCAAAGTAAGTTTTGGACAGGTAAAATTTGAGTGAACGAAATTACAATATTCACTCTATGCACGGTTAGAATTAATTGTATACACATATGTCATCCTCTGTCGCTGACCAGGGGTCACTGCTGACTGATTGTGTCAGTGACAATCAACAGTACCCCTGGCTGATCGCTTTGTGAAACTCTGAATTTAACCTCAGCCTGTGAAAACGCTTATTAGATTGAATAAGATTAACCAGTGGATGGCGGCAGGTTAGGTGAATAAAGTGAGGTGATCGTAATAAAACTTGTTTCAGGCAATCGTAGCTCTCGTTACATGCAGTGTTTGGGATATAGAAGCAACCATTTGATACAAACATTAAGTTGTTCAACTGCTCATTCTATTGGGCGAATGGATTCCCAGAAGTTATCCGCTTTCAAATTGAGGCGGGTATGTGCTGTTCATATGGGTGACACAGTCACGACTGGCAAAGCCAATTTAATTACTAGTTTGCTTCCACACTTTGAGTAGGGGAACTGCCAGTACCGTGGCTAGTTTCCCTGGCAAACAACCCTGGCTAGCAACAATGACACATGTATCTAATTATCTACCAGGACATTTTGAAATACATAAAGGCTTTTGTGTATGTATTACTAAATTATTTATTACAGAATTGTTTAAAAAAAATTGCAAAGCAGTTTCACACAAGTTCAGTTACTGTCGTTTATTATTTCCTATGTTTACATGGCATATATTACGCTATGGACCCTGAAATGATGTAACCTTCACTTTGCAGGTCTGTCAAAAGCGCAGAGGACTTTCTCAAACACACTGATGAAATTCAAGTTCGAATGCATTGGCAGTGAACGAACAGACGATGAAAAAGTTATCGGTAAATGTTTGACTTTCTGTTTATCAGTCCCTGATATTTTGTTGCAATTTATGAATTATGATTTAAATCTATTTCAGCATTTAAAACACTTTGCTACTGTGAATGTGTGTGAGTTATAATCAGTAGTGATTTATGCAAGTAATCTAGCAGTCATTCAAATTTGGAATGTCAACGACCAGGCCATTCACATGTCAGCACTGTGCATTTGCAGCTCATTTAAAATGCTGGACTTTGATATTTGTATAGCCTGGTTATGTTCTTAAATATTATAATTCAGTAAATACTTGTTCTAGGACTGGGACTAGTGACACATTAAAATTAAATGCTGCTGCAGTTTCTTTTCATTTTATTTAGATCAACAATGTCGTTACAATTAGAAATGTGATATGTATGCCCAGTTCACTGTTAATTATTTATGGCACATATGTTGCTGAGTTATGGATCGATAGAAATATGTGATACAGCAAGTTTGGTAGGCATTTCTCCAAGGTGAGGGTTCTGATATGATTTTGAATTTAAAAGCATTACTAATGCCATTGGAATGGTGTCATGCAGTATAATCAGTACCAATTATAATTGTAGTGTCATTTCTAAATGGGAATCAATTACAAATGCAGCAGTTTGCTTGTGTAATCAATTAAACGCATACAGTCAGATAGAACCCTGCTCAAGATATGGCTGCCATGTTTCTATTTGTAACACAGCCATGTTATCACAATACGCCAGGGCTCCGCTTGCCATCTGGCAATGTTCAACACACATGTTCTAGTGTCTCACACCTCTAATCTCTCCTGTGTGTGTACATTTATAGCCTCACATTACCAGTGGCTGTGTGTTCTGTAAAGTAGTGCCAACCAGTGGTGAATACAGTGTTCATATAGAGCATAGAAATGCTTCAGTTGCACATTGTGTCAGTTAAAAATCACCTCCTTGAAAGCCAGGAATTTTTCCAATGGCATAGAAAAGCCTGGAATTCTTCCCAGTTTTTATAAATAAAATAGCAGACAACCATGATAATGTTCAGTTTTCTGCCTAAATTGACACGTGTGAAAACTGTGACAAACTTCTTAGCACCAGGGGGTGCCACTGTAGGAACACATTTTAAAAGACACAAAATAGGACTTTAATAGGTAGCGATTGTTTATAACTGCGGTCATTTTGTCTCCTTCGACAGGTGTCAGTTAGTTCAGGACTTCAGGTTTACATGTGATTAATTAAACTGAACATAATCCTGTGTGTTACTATAGTGTACAGAAATGTTAGTCGGGTTTCGCTAGGATATTTCAGAGGAAGTGGTTTGGAATCTTTTAGTTGCTGAAGTGTGAACACTAGACTAGTACTGTGCAGATGATTACCAGTTCATTTATATTTCTTATCGATTGATTAATTCCAATGTTTTATGATTGGTGCTTATTTTGATTATAAAAATACCTATTTTGGTCTTTTAAAATGTGTTTCGTTTATCCGCACACTTTGGTTCCTAAAGTTTTTGGACAGATATACGAAACATGGTTTAGTGATATTATACAATACATGGTATCAAGATGGTTCCCCACACAAAACACATGGGTCGCGAAACAACTAGATTATTGAAGACCAGATAAATATAAATAGCTTGAAATATCCACCTGTATATCCGGTAGTTGTTTTCACGAAAATGGTGTCATAGATATTGTTCAAAACTGTTGTTACTCAGAAGCAACACTTTGCAGGAAGTTGTAAGGCATTACATATGTAAACATCACAGGGTGTCCAGTAAGCTTTCTGCACATGGCTATTTTTATGTACTTTTGTATGGTTTTTGTCAAATATATCATCATGGTTATGTGGCACGACTGCTGCCACCTTGCAATAAAACATTTAGAATGGTCACCTACATGGGGCTACAGGCTGATTACAGTATAACTGAACAAACCGATCCAAACACTGCTGAACACTATAGAAAATAGTTATAATTACAGTTAGCTAAATACAGATCTGCATCAGCATTTTACATTGATATTTCCAGAGTTTGTAACTTTATATTATATACACTGGTGTTCCTACTCACAGAAACTCATTCTCAACTAATTATTTCATTTCGTAAAATATTTTTACAGATGCTATTTTAAGTTTAGAAACAGCCATTTTAGTATGATTTATCGTACTGTTCCAGCTGACTCGATGGAACAGTTTGGGAAACTGATTTCCACTATTGAAGATGCCAGGGACATTATGGTAAGTAGCTCGTTCATGGTAAGTAGCTCGTTCACCACTAAAAGTTAAGTTTCCTGGTTACCATGGTACGTTTATCAGGATGTTTGTGTCGTTAACATTCCTGAAAGCAAAGTGGAGCAAGCATGGCCTAACCCCAGTGTCGTGAGATATAGCTAGTCCATTAGCTACCCCTGGCTTTAGGGAAGATTAAGTCTGACATAGGAATAAGTCTGAGATAGACGTAAACAAACAAATTGTCTTTCTAGTAACATTAATATTTAAAAAGCTGTGGATGGAGTAGGTAGTGAGTATGGCATGTTTTCATGAACTGTCACGATTTCCGTAAAATAACATCTTTAACAAAGGTGCCATATTTATAATAGGTTATTACAGAAACATTTCCCCTGATGCATCGTTTGTTACAACTGGATGAAAGACTACTTCAGTTTATTCAGAATATTTTATAAATTTATAAACTCACAGCATTGTCTTATCCACAGTTAAACCAGGCGGATGAACAAATAATCCGGCCTCTGGAAACCTTCAGAAAGGAGCAAATCGGACAAGCAAAGGTGTGTATCTTCCATGAGTGTAATGGTTGGAATCAGGAATTTTTTAATAGATAATATATGAAAATGTGCGCAGTGAAAAAATAGTTGGGCGGTGTAAATTTATGTAATGGTGATACTTGATGTTGTGACTGAACAGGGGAAAGCTGGTTGACTTAGAAATATGGCATATTCTTTGTTAAAGGGTTTCTTTGTAAGTTTAAATACATTTGAGGTATCAAAACATGATAATTTTCCGTAAGACTTTCCCTGCATATCAATGCATACCAGGAGTGCTATCTGCGCAAAAAATGTTACACTTATTCTGTTAGTTATTCAACCTGTCGAATAAACCCTAAATCTAGTGAACAGAACATAATATTTGTGACCATGCATTATATGGTTAGTATAGATGGAGCCCAAACTAGAAACTCCATATATGCAGAATAATTTTTCCAATATATTGTCAGGGTCATTAGTGATTAAAAAAACAGTTTTAAATAAATAAATATATTGAATTACATTAAATAATTAAGTCAACAGGATTAATTTAGAATTATGTACATTAAAATGAGCTAAATTTTTGTGAAGAATCCCTACAATTCACAGTTGCATGCTTACCTTTGAGAATCAGTTTGAAACAAGATGAACCTTCTAATTACTTGTTGTTCTCCCTCACTAAACACATAATCACTAAACATGAGAACATCTTTCATGGAATTTGCTTAACTATTTTATCGAAATGATCACATTCAGCACATGTATGCATTGCTCTTCTGCAGAATGGCAAGAAGGTTTTTGACAAGCACACAGCAAAGTTCTGCCAATCGCTTGAGAAGTACCTGAATTTGAAAACGAAGGCAGGTGATGCCATACTGCAAGAGGTAGGTCTGCAGACGTGGAGATGAGAGACCTCCACGCATGTTGCCAGTCAGTTGTTTAATACAATACTGTTTACAGGGTTGCTGTCAAATTGTGCCTATGTGAACTTTGAAGTGCACTGGCCATGGTTGCTGTCAAATGGTGCCCATATGAAGTGCACTAGTCATGGTTGCAGTCAAATGGCACCTATGTGAAGTGCACTAGCCATGGTTGCTGGCAAATGGTGCCCATATGAAGTGCACTAGTCATGGTTGCAGTCAAATGGCACCTATGTGAAGTGCACTAGCCATGGTTACTCTCAAATGGCACCTAGATGTGAAATGCACTGGTCATGGTTGCTGTCAAACGGTGCCTATGTGAAGTGCACTGGCCATGGTTGCTCTCAAATTGCACCTATGTGAAGTGCACTGGCCATGGTTACTCTCAAATGGCACCTAGATGTGAAATGCACTGGTCATGGTTGCTGTCAAACGGTGCCTATGTGAAGTGCACTGGCCATGGTTGCTGTCAAATGGCACCTATGTGAAGTGCACTGGTCATGGTTGCTGTCAAATGGCACCTATGTGAAGTGCACTGGCCATGGTTGTTGTCAAATGGTGTCTATGTGAAGTGCACTGGCCATGGTTGCTGGCAAATGGCACCTATGTGAAGTGCACTGGCCATGGTTGTTGTCAAATGGCGTCTATGTGAAGTGCACTGGCCATGGTTGCTGTCAAATGGCACCTATGTGAAGTGCACTGGCCATGGTTGTTGTCAAATGGCGTCTATGTGAAGTGCACTGGCTATGGTTGCTGTTAAATGGTGTCTATGTGTCTGTGCAGTGCACTGGACATGGTTGCTGTTACATGGTGCCTGTGAAATGCCCTTGCCAAGGTTGCTGTTAAATGGTGTCTGTGAAGTGCACTGGCCATGGTTGCTGTTAAATGGTGTCTATGTGTCTGTGAAGTGCACTGGCCATGCATCATCTAGGGCAGTAGCCAAAGAAAATGAAAGAAGACCGATTGTTTGTGCGGTATGTGTTGCAGTTTTTAGATTTATTTCACAGCTTTAGCTGATTTTAGCCTCATTCATAATTTTTTTAATGGAACGTGTCAATGGGTGAGTCAGTTGTTAATATTAAATATGAAAAAGTGTTTTATAATGTCCAAGCTAAAAAAATGGCCTACAATTATGGCTATAATACATTATATTGTAGTTTTATGTTTTCGTTCTACAGAATTTTTTTAATTTAAACTTACTGTATTATATGATGTCCAGAAGAGACAGGTAGAAGACTGACAGTTGTTATTGGTGATACTTCAACTGACGACCAAGTAATACAAACTTAGTAGTAATACCCTCATTACATGACAATGATGGGTGTGCTTGCAGGCGGACGCTGCGGTAGAGATGGAGAGGATACAGTTCTGTCGAGCCTCCATGGAGTACGTCGTCCTACTACAGGAAGTACAGGAGAGGAAGAAATTTGAATTTGTTGAGACGGTAAGACTAACCACTCTGTTGGTCCGGTGTTTTTGCATCTTGTGTCGTTTCATATGAATCTTGTGAAAGAGCAATCCATGGAACTGCTTCACTAAGGCAAAGACCTCTTAACCCTGCGACCGGCCATGGCCGATTAATCGACTCGCGACATAAAAACATTTTTAGTTTGTGTAATCAGTAACTGACCCTCGCATATTTAGTATCATCGGATAGCTGACAGATTTTTCAAGATGGATCATGATCAGATTGAATGACAGCTAGTTACACGCGAGCGGACAAATATGTGACAAAGATGATGCCCAAATTTGGGTGGTTTACTACACCTTCTGTGACAGATTTACGCATCCATTCATAAAGTCCCAACCTCCACATATATGGAGTAATAGAAAAACGTAAAACATTTACATGGGACTTTCCAGAAAACCGGCGTCCATCAGAACTGATGAATCAGTATGTCGCCATTTGCTTATGTCATGGTCACAATTATATGCATGCGAGATCTCCAACAAGCTTTCCCTTTGCCAACAGTGCTGATGATGGTTAAATGTGTGAATTGCATTATGACTGTGACATGACATCTCCTAGAAGTTTTTGTCGTAAAGATAATCTTTTGACACCAGAATTTCTGTAAACTATGCAATGAAAAGCACTTCTTAAGGCAGCTGTTTTAGATCGCTTGATGGAGTTTGCTAAGCAACCATAATCATGATGAATAGTTCAGTTTCCAAGATTTATGTGACTACCATACTTTGCTACTTTTAAGAAATTTACTATTTCGTGTCTGGGTTTTATTAACACGCTAAATTTGGACATAAAGAACCAGATTAACGACAGGCAGTCTAGCTAAGGATGCAGACTATAACATATTATTTTATATACAAATATCTTATTGGATGTTTTGCCTGGTCTCTTGCAGTTGTTGACGTTCCTGTACAGCTGGTTGACATTCTTCCATGTCGGTAAGATGCAACAGTTCACCATCATTAACAGTCTCTACATTTCTGATGAACACACCCATCTTCTTGTTTTAGGCAGTTTTATTGTCTATGTCCACACACTCGCCTGTATGACACTGGTAGAGCACACTGACACACTTGTCAACAATCATTTACAATTCAGTGCCGTTGAATCCTCATTCCGTCTGTCTTCCTTCAGTCAAGCTTCCTTCTTGTTGTCTCTGTCATCAAACAGAAACTAGATTTCAAAAAGATTAGACCTCTGTGTTGACTAGAGCATGGTTTAACAAAACCAGAGCGCATACTCCATAACCCAGTGAAATGAATAGTTGTTTTAGTAACTACGCTTTCACTATTTCATCTGTTGAAAAGGCTAATTAATCGTACTCTACGCGTAGACGAGGAATTGTTTAGCTGTTCATAAGCCAGTGATTTTCCTGACTGTCTAGTGGTTATTATTGCCCAGGGTGTAAAACTTATTTAGCTTTGTCAGCCATTGAAATTGTTGAACGTGTTTACATTTGGGCGTGGTAGTTTCAGATGTTGCTGTGTCTGTTCAGGTCACGATGTGTACAAAGACTTCAAGCCATACACAACGGAGCTTCAACAGTGCTTGCAAAAGGTAAAGGTTTCTTATTCTACCAGTCATTTTGTGTCCAATGTAAGACGGGCAAGTCTAATGTTTTTTCCACCGGTGATCAAGTGTGTTGCATAACCACTCTTGTTTAATGTAATTAGAAAATTCTTACTCGTGTGCTGTGGTTTGAACAATTAAGAGTGGCTAGCCTGATATAGTACAGGTAGGTAAACAAATGAAGGCGAATCTATTTTTAAATTGTTTACTCACAAAACATATTAAAATACGTACAATTTAACTTGATTTTATGATAACAATGATCACATGTCCCAATAGTCTTGCTAAGCAGATTGTGTGCAGTAATTACAGTGTTACTCAACTGAATTCTTCCCATAGAAGGAGGGTTTGTGCTGTAACGTAATGAAGTGCATAGTGATACATAAGATGAAAAACATAAAACAAAAAACAAATTTAATTCCTTCTGACAGTTGTTTTATGTTTTGCTTTGAGCTACTCAAAGGTTTTAGTGATGATTTGTTTTGATTTCAGTGTCGTGGAAACTTTGACTCGACGAAACATGAGACGGAGACGCTTATGAAGAAAATGTTGGAGGTTAGGGGCACGGTAATTGGGCACGCTTCTACTGCATGCTTTTGCTAATTAATTACTTATCGTTGCCATCATGTGATATGTTTATTGCAATTGTAATTTTTTAGAATAAAATATTTATTTAAAAAAATGCCATAGCCGTACATGTTTGCAGCATTGTGCATAAACACAATTAAACATATTTATATGTAAGAATAATTTATGGTAATGTGTGATAAACATCAGCAGATTTAATTAAATTAATTGATTTATACAATAGAAGTAATATAACAGAAGGTTCAAAAAGTTAGAATAATAACATGTATACAATATAGACCCCATAGTAGGTAATGGGTTCAGTTTAAAGTGACTGGTGCTGACTGTTGTATATCAAATGCAGTTTGTATTATTTATTATTATAGTTACCTGTCTACTAGAAAAAACAATCATTACATACAGCACAATTAAGTGCATTGGTATATTATAGTTGCCTGTCTACTAGAAAAAAACATATCATTACATACAGCACAATTAAGTGCATTGGTTGAGAAATGTAGCAATGCAATGAACAGGTGGTAGTAAGTAAACGTATGCTTCCACTTCAACCTCAAGTACAATTCACCAGTAATGTGATGCCTGCACTCTGGCACAGTACTATTGTTATAATTATGTGTGACTTGTTAAATAACTTATGTAATGTTAATATGCTGTATTTTATGTTGTCATAAGACGCTTGAAATAAATATGTTCTGACCGGTTTGAATATAAAAAGGTACGTATTATATATACTACCTGCAAAGATCACTTTGGCTATTCTGATTATTTTGCTATTCTGTTGTGATTTCTAGTATTCTTTGTATGTTTATTTGTAAAGGTTTATTTGAATACTGAATGTGGCTGTACTTCCAGCAGTGTCTTGCTAAGCAGGCTTCATGTGGGTGTGGTTTGCCATTGCGCTTATTAACAGCAATGCGCTATGCATCGGAGACACAAGGTTTTGATTAACATGTTTACTTATATGTGTTGAGTCAGCGTTTGCTAGAAATTAGCAGTTGGTTAAATATACTTTATAGAACAAAGAAACTGTAATTTGTTATGTTTGGTTAAGGAGATAAATGACGGAGATATTTCCACAAAGTCATCAGACACGATCAATCCATACGTCTTCTGTCATGTTTAACTCACAAGGTTGATGGTTCTGACTCATGACTGGTCCACAAACTCATCAGGAAACTGAAATGAGGTCCTCAATCGTGACTTCTACAATGTGTTCAATGACAACTGTTCCACTGTCCTTAGACATCACTTCAGTGAGGTCCCCAGACATGACTTCCACAAAGTTCCCAGACATGACTTCAGTGAGGTCCCCAGACATGACTTCCACAAAGTCCCCAGACATGACTTCAGTGAGGTCCCCAGACATGACTTCAGTGAGGTCCCCAGACATGACTTCCACAAAGTCCCCAGACATGAATTCAGTGAGGTCCCCAGACATGAATTCAGTGAGGTCCCCAGACATGACTTCCACAAAGTCCCCAGACATGACTTCAGTGAGGTCCTCATGCATGACTTCCACAAAGTCCCCAGACATGACTTCTACAAAGTTCCCAGACATGACTTCAGTGAGGTTCCCAGACATGACTTCCACAAAGTTCCCAGACATGACTTCAGTGAGGTCCCCAGACATAACTTCAGTGAGGTCCCCAGACATGACTTCAGTGAGGTCCCCAGACATGACTTCCACAAGTCCCCAGACATGAATTCAGTGAGGTCCCCAGACATGAATTCAGTGAGGTCCCCAGACATGACTTCCACAAAGTCCCCAGACATGACTTCAGTGAGGTCCTCATGCATGACTTCCAAAAAGTTCCCAGACATGACTTCCACAAAGTTCCCAGACATGACTTCAGTGAGGTCCCCAGACATGACTTCCACAAAGTTCCCAGACATGACTTCCACAAAGTCCCCAGACTTCACTTCAGTGAGGTCCCCAGACATGACTTCCAAAAAGTTCCCAGACATGACTTCCAAAAAGTCCCCAGACATGACTTCAGTGAGGTCCCCAGACATGCCTCCCCAAAATCCCCAGACATGACTTCAATGAGGTCCTCAGGCATGACATCCACAAAGTCCCTAGACATGACATCCACAAAGTCACCAGACATGACTTCCACAAAGTCCCCAGACATGACTTCAGTGAGGTCCTCAGACATGACTTCCACAAAATCCCCAGACATGACATCCACAAAGTCCCCAGACATGACTTCCACAAAGTCCCCAGACATGACTTCAGTGAGGTCCTCAGACATGACTTCCACAAAGTCCCCAGACATGACATCCACAAAGTCCCCAGACATGACTTCCACAAAGTCCCCAGACATGACTTCAGTGAGGTCCTCAGACATGACTTCAGTGAGGTCCCCAGACATGACTTCCACAAAGTCCCCAGACATGACTTCCACAAAGTCCCCAGACATGACTTCCACAAAGTCCCCAGACATGACTTCAGTGAGGTCTTCATGCATGACTTCCACAAAGTCCCCAGACATGACTTCAGTGAGGTCCCAAGACATGACTTCCACAGAGTCCCCAGACATGACTTCCACAAAGTCCCCAGACATGACTTCAGTGAGGTCCTCAGACATGACATCCACAAAGTCCCCAGACATGACTTCCACAAAGTCCCCAGACATGACTTCAGTGAGGTCCCCAGACATGACTTCCACAAAGTCCCCAGACATGACTTCAGTGAGGTCCCCAGACATGACTTCCACAAAGTCCCCAGACATGAATTCAGTGAAGTCCCCATACATGAATTCAGTGAGGTCCCCAGACATGACTTCAGTGAGGTCCTCATGCATGACTTCCACAAAGTCCCCAGACATGACTTCCACAAAGTCCCCAGACATGACTTCAGTGAGGTCCTCATGCATGACTTCAGTGAGGTCCTCATGCATGACTTCCACAAAGTCCTTGGACATTACTTCAGTGAGGTCCCGAGACATGACTTCCACAAAGTCCCCAGACATGATTTCAGTGAGGTCCCCAGACATGACTTCCACAATGTCCCCAGACATGACTTCAGTGAGGTCCCCAGACCTGACTTCCACAAAGTCCCCAGACATGATTTCAGTGAGGTCCCCAGACATGACTTCCACAAAGTCCCCAGACATGACTTCAGTGAGGTCCTCAGACATGACTTTCAGTGAGGTCCCCAGACATGACTTCCACAAAGTCCCCAGACATGACTTCCACAAAGTCCCCAGACATGACTTCCACAAAGTCCCCAGACATGACTTCAGTGAGGTCTCAGCATGACTTCCACAAAGTCCCCAGACATGACTTCAGTGAGGTCCCAGACATGACTTCCACAAAGTCCCCAGACATGACTTCCACAAAGTCCCCAGACATGACTTCAGTGAGGTCCCCAGACATGACTTCCACAAAGTCCCCAGACATGACTTCCACAAAGTCCCCAGACATGACTTCAGTGAGGTCCCCAGACATGACTTCCACAAAGTCCCCAGACATGATTCAGTGAGGTCCCCAGACATGACTTCCACAAAGTCCCCAGACATGACTTCAGTGAAGTCCCCAGACATGACTTCCACAAAGTCCCCAGACATGACTTCAGTGAGGTCCCCAGACATGACTTCCACAAAGTCCCCAGACATGACTTCCACAAAGTCCCCAGACATGACTTCAGTGAGGTCCCACATGATTCAGTGAGGTCCCCAGACATGATCTTCAGTGAGGTCCCAGACATGACTTCCACAAAGTCCCCAGACATGATTTCAGTGAGGTCCCCAGACATGACTTCCACAATGTCCCCAGACATGACTTCAGTGAGGTCCCCAGACATGACTTCCACAAAGTCCCCAGACATGATTTCAGTGAGGTCCCCAGACCTGACTTCCACAAAGTCCCCAGACATGATTTCAGTGAGGTCCCCAGACATGACTTCCACAAAGTCCCCAGACATGAATTCAGTGAGGTCCTCAGACATGATTTCAGTGACGTTGTCAGAGACATGTGCTCTTGTTTACTTCACAGTTTATTTCATGTAAATTAACAGTCTATCCTTTCATGTTATGCCAACTATTGTAAAATTCAACTGGTCCCTCATTGGTCCTTTGATGATCCTTTCTCTTATTTCCCTGCAGAAAACCCAGCAACTCCCCCCAAGCTCCTGCACCCGGGAGGGCTACCTGTACGTCATGGAAAAGAGTGAGTGTATTTCAGAGTTCCCAGTTTCTCCCTTTACTCCCTCCCGGCTGACTGGGAAGAGTAGGGATACGTGTCGACAGCCTTTCCATGTAACTGTCACTCTTGACACATCCTGAATTTTGTGTCTTCAACAAAGTTTTTCTATTAAATCACTGGTTAAATATTCTTAATTAAAGTTGCAACTGGTATGGTTTGTTGATACATCTAGATGAATAGAATTTAACAATTGCCGTTTGGTTCCATTTAAAGTAATGTGTAACTCTAAAGTTCGTTTTTGTTGTCATGGTATTATGGCCAAATGATAATGGGTTATAACATTATATGTCACAGTTATTATGTGCAATCTTGATAACAAACCTATTTATTCACCAGCCTGTCATTTTAAATCATTGCCATTCAGCCACTGGATAGTGGATACTACCTGGAATTTATTCAGTTAACTTGTTTATTCAAATTTCAAGATGTTCACTTTGAATGAATTTATAAAAACAATTAAAACTTCCTGATTTGCACATATGGCACAAGTCTCGTAAAAAATACACGTCATGGTTTCTGACTCAAAAATGTAATTGTTCCTGTTACAGAAGCACTTGTGACGGGTTGGAACAAATATTACTGTTCATACCAGAAGGAGAACAAGATCTTCACAATGATCCCGTACAACCAAGTGACAAGTAAAGGGGTCAGTGTCTTGTGTTTTATCTTATGGACAAGTAAGATGATGGCATGGTCTCACAGATGGTCCCTTTTCTTGTTTCCCTGTAGAAAGTTCCCCCAGTTGTGCTCCCAAGGAGGTGGGTGGGTGGGTGGGTGGGTGGGTGGGTGAGAGAGAGAGAGAGAGAGAGAGAGAGAGAGAGAGAGAGAGAGAGAGAGAGAGAGAGAGAGACAGAGAGACAGAGAGACAGAGACAGAGACAGAGACAGAGACAGAGACAGAGACAGAGACAGAGACAGAGACAGAGACAGAGACAGAGAAGAGAAGAGAGAGAGAGAGAGAGAGAGAGAGGAGGAGCGAGAGAGAGAGAGAGAGAGAGAGAGCGAGAGAGAGCGAGCGAGCGGACGAGCGAGCGCAGCGGCAGAGCGAGCGAGAGCGAGCGAGAGCGAGAGAGAGAGAATGAGAGAGAGAATGAGAGAGAGAATGAGAGAGAGAATGAGAGAGAGAGAAAGGACAGTTGTATATCATGCTGATCCTAAAATTGTAAGATTTTACATTTTCACATAAAGGTCGAAATGCTGATAATTTATTTGCAGTCTAATTCAGGAAATGAACAAGTCAGTTGATAGATAAGTTATTCATCAGAATGTTGATAGTTTAAAGCGGTTGATGGCAGCTTAGAGTAGAACCATTAATTGTAGCATGTTATTACTTTGGGGAGGTTGTTCATTGCTAAATGGAAACAGGTTTAGTTTGTGACAGTATTTGGTGTTTTCCTTGGGTAGATATCAACAGAGACGTACGTGTTGACGTCATGCACGCGGCGGGCGTCAGACACGATCGAGAAACGCTTCTGTTTTGACATCAAATTACAAGACAGGTAAGTGAGCAGACACTCACTCAGTCGGTCAGTGAGTCATTTACTCAGTAAGTCACTCGTTTTGCTTAGACATTCACCCACTTCTCTTAGTCAAATGTTCAATCACTCACATGCTTACATACACATGAACACGCGCGTGCACACATGCACATTCAGTTGCAGAATTACTCGCATATTACTCACACAAACACACTTTCACCCACTCGGCCATTCACCTTACACTGAACAACAATACTTTTATGTCCCAATCTTGCTTTGTGTGTATGCATTGATTGCATTATTGTTATTGCTCAGTGCTGCTGTCTGTCGCTCAGTGCTGCTGTCTGTCACTCAGTGCTGCTGTATGTCACTCAGTGCTGCTGTCTGTCACTCAGTGCTGCTGTCTGTCGCTCAGTGCTGCTGTCTGTCACTCAGTGCTGCTGTCTGTCACTCAGTGCTGCTGTCTGTCACTCAGTGCTGCTGTCTGTCGCTCAGTGCTGCTGTCTGTCACTCAGTGCTGCTGTCTGTCACTCAGTGCTGCTGTCTGTCACTCAGTGCTGCTGTCTGTCACTCAGTGCTGCTGTCTGTCGCTCAGTGCTGCTGTCTGTCACTCAGTGCTGCTGTCTGTCGCTCAGTGCTGCTGTCTGTCACTCAGTGTTGCTGTCTGTCGCACAGTGCTGCTGTCTGTCACTCAGTGCTGCTGTCTGTTGCACAGGGCTGCTGTCTGTTGCACAGTGCTGCTGTCTGTCGCTCAGTGCTGCTGTCTGTCGCTCAGTGCTGCTGTCTGTCACTCAGTGCTGCTGTCTGTCACTCAGTGTTGCTGTCTGTTGCTCAGTGCTGCTGTCTGTCGCTCAGTGCTGCTGTCTGTCACTCAGTGTTGCTGTCTGTTGCTCAGTGCTGCTGTCTGTCACTCAGTGCTGCTGTCTGTCGCACAGTGCTGCTGTATGTCGCTCAGTGCTGCTGTCTGTCGCACAGTGCTGCTGTCTGTCGCTCAATGCTGCTGTCTGTCGCACAGTGCTGCTATATGTTGCTCAGTGCTGCTCTTCATTGCTCAGTGCTGCTGTCTGTCACTCAGTGCTGCTGTCTGTTGCACAGTGCTGCTGTCTGTCACTCAGTGCTGCTGTCTGTCGCACAGTGCTGCTGCCTGTCACTCAGTGCTGCTGTCTGTCGCTCAGTGCTGCTGTCTGTCACTCAGTGCTGCTGTCTGTCACTCAGTGCTGCTGTCTGTTGCACAGTGCTGCTGTCTGTTGCACAGTGCTGCTGTCTGTCGCTCAGTGCTGCTGTCTGTCGCTCAGTGTTGCTGTCTGTCACTCAGTGCTGCTGTCTGTCACTCAATGTTGCTGTCTGTTGCTCAGTGCTGCTGTCTGTCGCTCAGTGCTGCTGTCTGTCACTCAGTGTTGCTGTCTGTTGCTCAGTGCTGCTGTCTGTCACTCAGTGCTGCTGTCTGTCGCTCAATGCTGCTGTCTGTCACTCAGTGTTGCTGTCTGTTGCTCAGTGCTGCTGTCTGTCACTCAGTGCTGCTGTCTGTCGCACAGTGCTGCTGTATGTCGCTCAGTGCTGCTGTCTGTCGCACAGTGCTGCTGTATGTCGCTCAATGCTGCTGTCTGTCGCACAGTGCTGCTATCTGTTGCTCAGTGTTGCTCAGTGCTGCTCAGTGCTGCTGTCTGTCACTCAGTGCTGCTGTCTGTTGCACAGTGCTGCTGTCTGTCGCTCAGTACTTCTGTCTGTCGCTCAGTGCTGCTGTCTGTCGCACAGTGCTGCTGTCTGTCGCTCAATGCTGCTGTCTGTCGCACAGTGCTGCTATCTGTTGCTCAGTGCTGCTCTTCATTGCTCAGTGCTGCTGTCTGTCGCTCAGTGCTGCTACACAGACAATAAAACACACTTGCTTAGGTGCTGCTGTCTAGTTCACTGTTCCTGTCTGTTGCCAGGCCGATGGCTCCTATGACACTACAGGCGATCTCGGAGGAAGACCTTCGACTGTGGCTGAATGCAATGGATGGGAAGGAACCAGTGAGTACTCAACAGTTCATGACAGGTTCACTTTAACATCAGTCCACAGTGCTTGGCTCTAGTGAGTCCAGGCATTCCTCCGTTGTTTGTCGCAACAGAGTGCTATTACTAAGTCACAAATTAAACAAAAGGTATTGTTCCTTCTTGGTTTCCTCAGATTGTACATTATTGATACCTGATTTGTTGAAACAAAAAAGATGCGATTGCGAGGTGTGCATTTCTGCTGAAAGTATTAAATTTAACTGCTGCTTTAGCTCACACTTACAATAATCTGTCTGTCGGACTGTAACTCAAAAAAATTATGTATTGCATAAGGTTTATACATTGAGGAAATCGTTTATGTCTAACCAATTTTTGTTGTTGTAGATTTACAGCAACACGCCAAACAGCCATGAATTTGACAGTAAGTCGTTTAATAGATAGTTTTTGTGTACGTCGTTGTAGTGGACATATTAGCCCCCTTAGAACAAGTTGTTAAGTTTTGTAGATCCTGGTAGAAACCCTGAACGATGGTAATAATGGAAATTCTCAAAAAATGAAGTTGTGTCATTTCTTCCGAGGTGTGACTGATTTATCACTGAAAATCTGGCACCCAACATGCAAACTGGCTATGAGGAAGACATTAACCTGTCCATTGTATGCTTAACTACATATGTTAGCTTGACTTTATTGATATATACTTTTAGCCACAAATTGTGAGCAAACATGTTTATCTGATTGTTCCCATTTTGTCCATTTGCAAGTGCATATTTAGATGCCTCATTACCACATAGAAATACCCAGCCGAGTCCCAGCCGAGGTGGTTCTTAAAATGTCACATCACTTAGATTTTTACTTGTCTTCTTATAGCTTTAAAGTTCCTCCTTGATTTAAAATTTTTCACTCGTCTAAATTCAAATTATGTTGTGAATTACGTTATGACATTTTAACTCATGCATATGTAGTTTTGATAACACAGTCCGGCAAGCTGTTAACTCATTTAATTCGTGCTTAAGACTTAATTCAGATGATTTTCAAAATTATAATCTGTGAATATATGATATGATTGTGCGTATATTTTTGTACTGACGTTGCCATCTTCCATGGTCTCTTATACAATGTAAACAAAACCACTGTGTTTAAAGTTTAATCTTGGTCAATCAATTTGGCATTGACAAGTTGCATATCTAGCAACCAAAATAAATTCTTTCAACCTTTTAATGTGCACTGTTCTAATAATAATAATAATTAGGTAACTTTTATTGCGCCTAAATCCTTAGAAACCAATCTCAGAGGCTCATCAATACAAAAGGGTTGATCGATCTCTAAGTCACTAAACAATTAAACTGACTATGGAAACTGTTTAAACAATACACCATGTACTGGGACATCGGAGAACCAGATTCTTCTGTCAAGGAATCTGCTTTAACAAATGCATTAGAATCGACACTAGAGTATTTAGAAATGTTAGACGTTCACTTAGAGTGTCCTGGGTTAAAATGTGTGCAGTGACAACGACAGTGTCTAATGGTTCTTCCATCTTCTACTGCCGCACTCATTACCTCTCTATATCCCTTTGGTAAGTAATTGTTTCATATCTGAGCTACCGCAGTAGAGTGGGTGTTAAATCACAAAATAGGGAAACGAAAACGTTAACCCTTCATTGCCTTCAACGTAACATAACTTTAAAAGGATACCTCGTTCGTTTAAATATCTCCTGTAGCTTTATTGCTACGTTTGAGGCTGTCAAAAACACGCACAGAAATAATAAAATTGACAGAACATGACAGCTCCATTTGGCTCGTATGCATATTCTGCAGAATCTGATGGGACATCACCTGGATGGCTAATTTAGCTCTTGTGACTTAATACCCGGCTCACTGTGGTGGGTTATGTGTGTTTGTGAATCAATTTCTTGCCTTTACACTTCTTTGATTTCCCTCCCACCTTTTCTCCATCATACACTGTTTCTCCCTCCCACCTTCCCATTGTCGCATACAGTTTCTCCCATGTATGAAGGACTTCTCAAGTTCTCACACTGACAATTTATTTTCCAGCACACTTTTGATTATGTTTCAAATCTCTGGGTGCAGACCACAATTCTCAGTTGCATCATGCTAGGATTATGCAATGGGACGTTGTTTGGTCTTATACCTGAAATCAGCTAGTAATAATTATTAATTACTAATGGGAAGTTCACTGAATCTATTCGTAATCTGACTTGGGGTTGGAGTGTGGGAATTGCGAACTCCAAAGGTGTTTGCATATACAAACGTGTCTCTCGAATAAGTGGCAGTTATTAAATAGGGGTGATTTATTATTTTATCGTTTTGTTTACAGTTTGAAATTTTTTGACACAACATTAAAAATGCGAATACTGTTTTGTGTTTTAGACACAATCTGGTGTGTGTTATACCTTACGTTTATTCTAGAACTGAAAACAGTATTTAAATAATTGTTAGTAAGCGAGGAGCAGGTGTCTCTCTGTGGATTGCCTTGTTATGGGCACACAACACTGTCACAGTCTTTTATTGTCACTGTCATTGTATTTTCTTTGCTGTGTAATTGTTTTTGTTGTCGTTTCCATTGTCTAATGTCTAGCCTAACTTTCAGGGCCAATATGTGGATTTATTAATAGTTTTGCAAATATTATCACCAGTTGCTTATTTATGGTGGAAACTAATGTTTCCTCCTAGTGAGGAGTTGGGTGCTAAACTACAAAATGAAATCTTTCTAGTAATTCTGTTTGTTTTCTAATTACCATAGTACTTCTCAACGGTTCAAAACTGTTCTTGGAAAAGTCTATGTGGCTTGGCATATTTTTAAAATATTAGTTTACAAATAAAAAAAATGGAAGATTATGATGAATTTTGAAGAGTTTAAACCTATCTCCTGATGATAGGGAAATAACTTAATAAAGCAATATTAGCATTAAACTGATTATTTATTGTGAAGTAAAACTATAAAAGTATGCTTTACTGATACACTCTATGGCATGTCTATATGTAGATACATTGATATAGATAAATTATTACATTACCACCCTATTTACACAGACCATGCACTGTAGTTGTCAACACTGACATTGTGTTAAATGTCAATTTGTCATCATCAGGTCTCTTAGATGATGTCGGATTCAACTTCATCAAGAAGTGTGTCGCGGCTATAGAAAAACGAAGTAAGTTCAGCCTTTTTATTTGCTTAATGAGCTTTATATTGGGATGATGAGTTTATGGAAATTCATTGCCATACATATTTCTATGCAAATAGCAACAAAACAATGAAAGTTGTTATCCAAGTAACAAATACTAGCTATGCTAATTACTTATGACGAATGATTCAGTGGAGTGGTCACATGTTTTGGTGACCTGTGGTATATTTACTCCACTTGCGGTTACCCACTGGGTGTTCTACTTTAAAAAAAGGCTCGTGATTCTAAACGCATGTAGTTCTGTATTCCAATACCTCTGATGTAACAGTATATGTGCTCTGTCTGTTTTGTTTAATGACATTGTTTTATAAGACTACTGTATAACATTTGTGGTAGTTACAGCAAGAACTTTAGTCACGCCACTGCATGTCTTATTCTTTCGAGCGTGTTTACATGTTGTTTGAATACAATGTGGGATCTGGTGACCGTATGTCTGGGAAACTAAATTGGACCTTGGTCGTTGCAAAACTGCCACATGTAAGGCATTATGTTACGCCACAGTATGTTTTATCTGTTCTAAAAATATTGTCAACCTAGAATGAGCTTAGTCACTGGCCTGACAATGAGTTGTAGTCTCTTTTCAAAAGCTCAAATGTCAACGTTTACAAATAAAGACCTACACTTATTTCACACAACTAACGTGGCCCATTTGGTCTTTTCATATCTGGTGACACTTACGTTGTTGATTGCACAGCTTTGTTACGGATCCTTTTCATTGTAAACATAAAAACGGGTGTAATGTATACTACAATGTGAGCTTAGTGTCTAAACAGCTCCTAAGGTTACACTATTTATCTCACACTGTTGTGAAACAAAACGGTGACACCACCTGGTGCCACATATGGCTGATATGTTGTTTCAGTTGTGCAGCACCAGGTGGCGCCACCCAGTTAGCCATCATTGTATCACAGTGAAATTGGAAAAACATTTTTTTTGGCAACTATTTATTGGTACCACATGTTTAATTAAGACCTCAATCACTACAGAGATAATCTGAGGGAGCAATATCCTTCATGATAATATGTTATGACTGAAAAATGGGGTTTGCACACTTAACCCTGTGACCGGCCAGCGAAAATCCTCTTTTGCATACTGTTACAATAAAAATCATAACTCTGCAAATACTTATCATAAAAATATGAATGAGGCATCATTTTACTGCCAAATGAACTCTTTATTATAATAAAATTATACTATCTCTGTTATGTCAGATAATTATGGTGATAATATTAGCTAAACGTCATCCAAACAAATTAAGAAAAACAAACACACTATCCTGCTCCCAAATAATTACTGAACGAACAAATTTCCTACTTCATTCTAACTATTTCAACTAGTATAATAGTCATATTCTTGAAAACTGTCAGTTGTTTTGTCGAAACATAGATGCGCTAACTTTAGATAATTTGAAGTAAACATTTGAATCGAGAAAGTTCTTTGACACGAACGTCTGCCATCTTGTTGTTTACTTCTGCTCCGGCGGGAAGATGACGCTGTGTTTGAAAGCATGGTTCTAATTCACTGGACCAGCCCCACCCATATTTTAATTTTTCCCAGATTGGGACGAACAGAGCTCTCTATTGGTGCCATGTATGCGGGGGTTGGGCCTTTATGAATGGATGCGTAAATTCATCACGGAAGGCGTAGTAAACCACCCAAATTTGGGCATCAACTTTGTCACACATTTTGTTTGCCCGAGTTGTAGTTAGCTGTCATTCAATCTGCTCATGAATTGAATTGAAATATACACCATCTTGAAAAATCTGTCGGCTATCTGATGATACCAAATGTGCGCAGGTCAGTTACTGATTATGCAAACTAAAATGTTTTTATGTAAGAAGGTATCCCGGACTGATTAGCGATTAATCGGCCATGGTCGGTCGCAGGGTTAAAGAATGAATATGTTATACATGTTGCAACAAATAACTATATTGTAATACCTTCTAAATATAATTGGCAGTTATTAATGTTATTTAAAGTGAATGATTAAGGGCTGATGTTATGTTTACATCACATGGGAAACGATTAACAATATACAAACCAATTTTACATTGGATATTTGTTCCAGAGACAATAATATCAAGACTGCGAATACAAATTCCTTGGTATTTACCTATGTATACACTGCTGTGGTTTAGTCGACTAATGTAGATGTAAACTGGTGTTGGTTGACAGGTTTGGAGGAGCAGGGCTTGTATCGAGTCGTAGGAGTCAGCTCAAAGATTAACAAACTCACATCCATGGGCCTCGGTAAGTCATTGAGTCAGCTCAAAGATTAACAAACTCACATCCACGGGCCTCGGTAAGTCATTGAGTCAGCTCAAAGATTAACAAACTCACATCCATGGGTCCCGTAAGTCATTGAGTTAGCTCAAAGATTAACAAACTTACATCCATGGGAGTCGGAAAATCATTGAGAGTCAGTACAGAGATTCATACGTCTATTCATATGAGATTGATATCTCTTTATAAGACATTCATTCAGTCATTCAGTCGATTATTAATAATAGTATTTACTATTTCTTGTTCCAGTTCTTGCTTGTTAATATGCTATGAAGAGCTATGATTGTTGTTGGATCTGACACTATTGTAATGAATGTCTATTTGGAAACTTAAAAACAATTAAATTGTCAGTGATGAAATTACCAAGTACAAAAAAGTACAAAAACAATTACTGATATACAAAATATTCTGAGTACGCATGTTGGTTGTACTTTTTCATTTGCCACAACCACAGATTCTCACACAGTTGACCAATGTGCGTGAAGACTTGCAGTACACAAAAATAATTATATTGTAAATTTTAGGGTGTTAAAAAGTAAACAGTTTTCGAATACATGCAGTGTTTCTAACATCTAATATATTTTTGTAATGTTTATGATGTCATGTTGTAGACAAAGGAAAAGTTGACAAAATTGACTTGGACGACCCACGAGAGTATGAAGTAAAGACTATTACAAGTGCTTTGAAAAATTATTTCAGGTAAACATACTTGATAATAATAATAATAATCGATATGTCCATCATGTGGAAATTTGCTCGATGTTGCAACTTACATTTAGCACTAATAGGAAAGATGCTGTCAAATTACTTTTTTTTTAATTTATATAGTTGCAGTGATTGCATACATTATTACAATTGTAATTCATCGCATTCATGTTCATGACTTATTTACAGTGAGTTTCTAAAGTTTATTTAAATTAATTAAATGTGTAATTTGTGAGTATTGTAATTGTACATGCCTTAGATATATGTATGATTGTTTCAGGACTTTGCCAGAGCCACTCATGACATTTAAACTCCATCACAAGTTCATAGCAGCGTCCAGTAAGTTTGTAGAACCACATGACATGTAACACATTAAATATTAACATTAAACCACTGCCTGGCTTTATCTAGAGACCTGTCCACTGGCCAGCTGATATCAGTTGTATGAGCAGAAATGTGAGCTGACAGGGGCAGGGTTAATTAAGACTGCCCTCTGACCAGGTTGTCACAAAACAGAACTGGCAGGTAATCTTTTAACTTGTAAATTCATTGTCCTAATGGGGCTAGCTCTCTCCCTTACGCCAGGGAGTACATAGTTGGCAGACAGTGCTAATAATGTAGGTTAACTATGCCCAAACCAAGGTTTGCATGCATGTATGTATGCATACAGTTGGGCATGTACATTTTTGGACTGGAACAAATTTGATCCTATATAAAGGGCTGTAAGCCAGTGTCACTTGTGTGTGCAAGATCACAATAACTATCGGTCCCTTCTTAATTTGTGATGTAAGAGAACCAGTGAAGATGATAAGAGCCCTGGCCGTGACCACACCCAGTGCCAGGGTAGGAAGATCGGTTGCTGATAATGTACTGAAAAAGGATGACTAGTTGGGTGAGACCTTGTAAGATCTTAACATTGTAACCAGTGCCATTTAAACTCTGAACCAATCATTTGTGTGTACAGCTAAATATTTTCTTGAGGTGGGAATAATAATAAAGTTTTCATGCCAATTTTTGATTATTTACCCTGATTTTTAAAATTTACTTTATTAATTTAAATTTCAATTGTGGCAGAAGAACCAAATAATCAGTTTGGTTTGCCAACCACTCATGAATTTTCCAACGTTTGCGGTTTTTTGTAATTTTTGTGTAAAAAGTTTGGATTTTTTTTAACCATTTTTACTAAATTTCCCCTCCCGGAAATTTTTGAAGAAAGTGAGCTGACAGGGGAAAAAACGCCCCCGGGTTTTAAAAAATCGGTTTTTTTATAAACATTGTCCAAGGGACTAGCTTCTCCCAGACCCCGGGAAATACATAGTTGGCAGAAAAAGTGCTAATAATGAGCCTTAAAATTCCCAACCGGTTGCGCATGCTGTATGTACTACGGGGGTACATATTCTGGACTAGGGAAAAGCATTTGACCTTTTTATGTTGCTGTCAAGCCTAAAGTAGCTTACTGCCAGTCATTTTTCAAGGATCCAATAACTATGGTCCCCTTCTTAAATTTGGGGGTTGAAACCTAAGATGAAAAAGCCCTGGCGTCCCAATGGGGGGAAATTTTATAAAGCTGAAAAAGGGCTTTCTTGGGGGAGATTTTAAGCTTAAAATTTTAGTTCAGGGGCCATTTTTGAATCACTTGGTGACCAAAAATTTCTTTGGGAAAAAATAAAGTTTTCATGCCAAAATTTAAAAAGTAGGATTTTTGAAAATCGCCTGGCACAAACAAATAATGTTTTGTGTAATCTTTTCGATGTTGTGCTTGTAGAACGGGAGTCGAGAACACTGCGGATAAACGACATCCACGAACTAGTTCACCAGCTTCCAGAGTCAAACTTTGAAATGCTCGATTACCTCATCGCCCATCTACACAGGTTTGTCTTTGCAGGGCCATCCATATGTTAAGTTTCTATAAAAGAAAACTTATATAATTCCATGTACATTTGATTGTGATATATGTACGCGCCTATGAATGGGCTGGTCCCGCAGATACAGCGCTACACAAATGGTAGTAACAATAAATAATAATATCACGCACATACATGAGTGTATGTTTAGTTAGGTATACTTGTTTAATATACATTGTATGGTGTTTAATTTAAGGTTTAAATAATTCGTTCTTTGACCCCTCCCACACACACAGAGTGGCCGAACAGAGCAGTAAGAACCTGATGACCGTGGTCAACATTGCGGTCTGCTTTGGCCCGACTCTGATGCGTTCAAGAGAGGAGACAATGGCGGCAATAATGAACATCAAGTTCTGTAACATTGTTGTTGAGATCCTCATTGACAACTATGAGAAGGTAAACACTTGGCACGGGTTTGACCGTTGTTGAATTTATGGCTCTTTCTGTGACCTGTTGCCTAGCAACCGTACGTCAAACTTAATAAACTGGCCAATGCATTGTATCTATGTTAGTTATATAAAAATGAAAATTTAAATCTGCTGGGATGGTTGTGTAAATGGTTCTACATCATGCGGTATCTGTAGAACTATTGATATCGTGCTGATATCTTCATTATTTTTGAGAACATTCCACTTTTTCATATCATGATAATTATTGATAATTGTAAGAAATTATGTTTATATTGTATTAGCTGTAGATTAGATTTCATGTCATTTCTTGTGGCCAGTAATCTTAATGATTTGATAAGATTTATAAAACAAATGGCACTAACATTAGATACATTAAGATATTATTGATGTCATGTGAAATATAAAAGTTATATTCCAGCTGGTGTTGTAATGCAAAAAGTTACTTAGAATTATATCTGTTTGATATGCATGCTTTTTTGGAGGGCCTTTCTTATGCCTGTTACAAATGAGCGGTGGTCCATTCACTAGATGGCGCCAATGTAAACAAGTTATTTATTACGTCAAATTTTTTATTACGTCATGTGTGGGTGTAAATTAGTTACTATTATTTAACTAATACATATTTGTATGCAGATATTCAAGACAGCCCCCGAGGGTGCTGACATCACAAACTCTCGCGTCTTGGGGGGTGCCACCGCATCGCCCCGCCCGCTGTCACATGTCTACCCCCGCATGCCTGGGGGTGACGCGCCTGCACGCCCCCTCTATCCCACTGACCACAACAGTTACAGCACCGAAGGGTCAAGTGCAAGTTTCCGGTCGCGGCTGCGGCCAGCTGGCGGTTACTACAGTCAGATTTCTATAGGTCAGTTTAACATGATCGAGCTAGATTGCCACCTAGTGGAACACAGTAGCTCCGTGACTACAGCGAGAGAACTCGGTTTCAAACCCTGTGCTCTTGCCTCGGACCTTGGGCAAGTTCGTTCACTGTATATTGCTGCAGTTTACTCAAACAATCCATCTAGACAAATGATTACTTGGTAAATCGCCACTGCTGCCATAGGTAACATCATCTGCCAGTACCAATCAATAATTTCGATTCTGACAACTGATTACGACTGCGTCTTCTCCCTGTAGTGACACAGTAGCGCAGTGGCTAGAGCTCCGGGCTCTCGACTAAGAGAACCCGGGTTTGAATCCTATGCTGCCGTGTGTAACCTTGGACAAGTGTATTCCCTCTACATTGCTCACTCAGCTGTATGAATGAGTACCTGGCTATAGACAGTGGTGGATATTTGTATACAAATAGTCTTCGCGCAATAATTGCAATGTGACAGAATGCTTCCAAGGGAAGTCGTGATGGTGTATGATTGAACAGGTCTGTCAGCTAATAAGGTGTGTGTCTGTACCGGCCTAAGGACTGGGCACTGCACTGATACACGTCTGATTGTGTTTGTGTTTGGCAGGCGGGGAACGAACTAGCAGCACCAGCAGTAGCACTGAGTCACTTGGCTCAAAGGGTTCCGTGACAAACTCCCACGCGGTCGCCACAGCAACACTGTCGACAGACTCCAGTAGGTCACCAACGCAACGACACAACAATAGCGTCACAGAGAGACGTGAGTCAATTATGGAACACCCCCAGTGTTAATTAAAGAGGGTTTTCAGGAAAATGCGGGCATTCAGTTGCCCAGGGCTAAAAATAGCTGGCTAGGTGATGTCCCAGCAGTTTTGTGATTTGGGGAGAAAAGCATACCTTGTAATTTAATCTTTCGATGGTCAGGTTATTTTATCTAACAAATGATCTAGAACTACTTAACCCTTTCGTGGCCAGAACGCCCGAATCAACCCAAGTCCCTTTCGTGGCCAGAACGCCCAAATCAACCCAAGTCCCTTTCGTGGCCAGAACGCCCAAATCAACCCGAGTCCCTTTCGTGGCCAGAACGCCCGAATCAACCCAAGTCCCTTTCGTGGCCAGAACGCCCAAATCAACCCGAGTCCCTTTCGTGGCCAGAACGTCTGAATCAACCCAAGTCCCTTTCGTGGCCAGAACGCCCAAATCAACCCGAGTCCCTTTCGTGGCCAGAACGTCTGAATCAACCCAAGTCCCTTTCGTGGCCAGAACGCCCAAACCAACCCGAGTCCCTTTCGTGGCCAGAATCCCTGAATCAACCCGAGTACAGAGGCACATTTAAACTGGATACCGCAAAACTGTCATCAAATAATGACAATTTATTTAAGCAGTTCGCACATAGTAATGTTGAAGTTTCACTGGCAACCCTCAACATTTTGTAATGCAGGCTATTTCCGTAGTTGTATAGCATCAATTGTCATGCAGTTTTATAGTCGAACTCAGCGTCGAACTCTATTTCCGGTACTGCTTGTCATGATCGTCACACAGTGAATATATTTTCAGCCAATAAGATTAAATTCTAAAATTTGCTGCAGGGATGAAAAACATGGAAGAACACAAATTGTCTAAAATGTGCCTGTCGATGATTTCTACGATTAAATGCTCCGTTGTAATTATTTACGTTGTCGTTATGTCGACCTTTAGTAATTCAGACTTTGATGACATTTTCAAATTGAGTTTATAACGAGCACTGTCATCGAAGGTGAACGTTTTGCAGTACGATTACACATTTGAAATATAATGCCAACTTAATTATTCTGCTGGGATGACAGTTACGATCATGTAGAATGCCATTTTGTATAAAATATGAAAATACAAGCATTCACAAAAAAACAAAATTATTTAAGTTTGTTACCACAGTCACAGACATGTAATTAGTTGTACATTTTATAGTATATTCATTTATTAATATTTCATACGCAGCAAGTATCCGTAAATGATTAATAACAAATATTTTATTAAACAAAGTTGTTCAAAATATTTCAATATTAAAATGTTGTCAAATTTTTATAATTCATATTTGAATAATAAATTTACATATCTGGCACATACTTGGTTATTTACACAAGGAAGTACTTGAAAGCATTATTTAAATCATACCAGAATTTATTTAATTATTTGCATTTATGCAAATATAGGACATGATTCGATCACAACACAATTTCTCAGTTTAATGTAATTCATTAGCAGGTATATATTTCCGTTAATCTGGCCTTGTATGTGTCAATGTGAACTCGCATTACAACAATAGCTTCAAAATTATATTTTCAAAAAATTAGATGTCTTATAGCTCATGGTCAGAGGAATTAGGCCATGTCTTTAGGAAACACAATGATAAGTATTTAAATTTATTTATTTTTGTTTTTGCTGTGCTATGCTTTTTAAAGGCTTCTCCTACCTGGGGTGATGATCAGCTCACCAGTATAAAGATGTGATTTGTTGCTCTGTCAGTCGAAGTAAACTAGTCTCGCAAATTTGCACACTTGAGTCCACAGAAACACAGCTGGATTTTCTGACTGAATACTCGGTACATTTAGACTTCATAATACTGTACATGCATATGTTTACACATGTCTGTATATGTTTACACATGTTTGTATATGTTTACACATGCCTGTATATGTTTACACATGTCTGTATATGTTTACACTTGTCTGTAATCTTGCAGTGGGTCATTGTCGCAGTGAACCATCGATGACCCCACAGTCGCCTACACCCATGCTTTCAGTGTGAGTAGACATGAAGTTATTCATTCAGTCTATTTCAGCACCTCACCTCACACCACAGAAATCATGCAACCTGCAAGATGATCTCAAAACGTTGACGTACGAGACCGTACAACATTTGTCCCATGGGGAATGTGCATCAGCATTTTTCATAAAATTGTAATTTAGCATTGGCAGTTCAAACAGAGAGTTGTATTACGCCAGACGATGGGCGGAGATAAACTTGCAAACATCAGTTTAATTCACAGTTTCATATCTAGAGAATGGAACTGAAATTGAATTACATTACTTTCATTTTGTGTCGTACATCCACGTTTTGAGATCACCCATTAACTGGTGTACACTGCTCTCTAGAGGTGGAGGTGGAATTCAATGATAATAACTAACCATTGCAGGCTTCAAAATATCCGTGTCTGAGAAGTAGAACTGTCTGTAAACAAGAAGTAGCCGTTGGAAGTTCCAAACTAAAATGGCAGACCATTGACAATATGTGTATAATGTATAATGAATAGAATCAATCGATGCCTAACAGTTCTTTTTTGTTCTGGACAGTTTATTGATTTAGGAGATTTCAAAGAAAGTAAATTAATCAAGATAAGTAATACGCATGAATTTAACAGATTCTATATTAAGAAAGGTAATTGACACTGTAAGGTTAGGGATTACTAAACAAACTTAAACTGTTGATCTTTACTTTGATATTACCTCGATGTAGTAAACTATTGCTACACCCCAGTGGTGGCTGGTGTGACTAGTTTGTGTAAAATCACTAATAACACGGCACATATACCAGGGGTAGTAGCCAAACCATGTCTAATGCTAGATCAAGTGGCATTTCAACTACACAGATTTCAGTGAACGGCAAATTTGACCGAGATCCATACTACTGAACTGATTATGCCACCTTGATTCCTTGAAGGAATATATGTTATTTTAATGTCGATGACTTAGTTTCAATTGTGAGGTGTCATGGAAATGTTGCATTGGCTGTTTGTCTACACCAGACCGTTTGGAGTAAAGCGACGAAAAGCGGCAGATAACGGATCTATGTAAGCTTGTCTACCTTCAGCTGTCTTTGTTGTCTAACATCATTGTCTCTAGTGACCTGTGTGTTGTCTTGTGTATGTGCCTCTAACTGGCTGTCTGTTGTCTGGTACAACCATTTGTAACTAGCTCTCTGTTGTCTGGTACAACCGTTTGTAACTAGCTGTCTGTTGTCTGGTACAACCATTTGTAACTAGCTGTCTGTTGTCTGGTACAACCGTTTGTAACTAGCTGTCTGTTGTCTGGTACAACCATTTGTAACTAGCTGTCTGTTGTCTGGTACAACCATTTGTAACTAGCTGATGTTGTCTGGTACAACCGTTTGTAACTAGCCGTCTGTTGTCTGGTACAACCGTTTGTAACTAGCCGTCTGTTGTCTGGTACAACCGTTTGTAACTAGCTGTCTGTTGTCTGGTACAACCGTTTGTAACTAGCTGTCTGTTGTCTGGTACAACCGTTTGTAACTACCCTGTCTGTTGTCTGGTACAACCGTTTGTAACTAGCCGTCTGTTGTCTTGTACAACCCTTTGTAATTAGCTGTCTGTTGTCTGGTACAACCGTTTGTAACTAGCTGTCTGTTGTCTGGTACAACCGTTTGTAACTAGCTGTCTGTTGTCTGGTACAACCGTTTGTAACTAGCTGTCTGTTGTCTTGTACAACCATTTGTAACTAGCTGTCTGTTGTCTGGTACAACCATTTGTAACTAGCTGTCTGTTGTCTGGTACAACCGTTTGTAACTAGCTGTCTGTTGTCTGGTACAACCGTTTGTAACTAGCTGTCTGTTGTCTGGTACAACCGTTTGTAACTAGCTGTCTGTTGTCTGGTACAACCGTTTTAACTAGCTGTCTGTTGTCTGGTACAACCGTTTGTAACTAGCCGTCTGTTGTCTTGTACAACCATTTGTAACTAGCTGTCTGTTGTCTTGTACAACCGTTTGTAACTAGCTGTCTGTTGTCTGGTACAACCGTTTGTAACTAGCTGTCTGTTGTCTGGTACAACCGTTTGTAACTAGCTGTCTGTTGTCTTGTACAACCGTTTGTAACTAGCTCTCTGTTGTCTTGTACAACCATTTGTAACTAGCTGTCTGTTGTCTGGTACAACCGTTTGTAACTAGCTGGCTGTTGTTTGGTACAACCGTTTGTAACTAGCTGTCTGTTGTCTGGTATATTTGTTATTATTTAGCTGTTTGTTGTCTAAAATGTGTGTGTATTTACCTAGCTCTCTCTCCCCCCCTCTCTCTCTCCTCTCTCTCCCTCTCTCTCTCTCTCTCTCTCTCTCTCTCTCTCTCTCTCTCTCTGTCTCTCTCTGTCTCTTTCTCTCCACTTCATTCTCTTTCTATATATGTAATATATATATATATATATATATATATATATATATATATATATATATCTATATATATTTTATTATACATATATCTTTAATTATTTAACACTCAGTCAAAAGTTTGTTAACACCAGCTACTTACTTGGAAGCATGCTCTGCCAATACATAACATTGTTCCTTTGAAGTATTAGGCCAGAATATATACACCATTTAGTATGTTGGTGACATATATTGTTAAATACAAGTGTGACACTGTGCTGCTCCACTAACCTGAAAGATGATACACCAAACATATGTCTGCTGACAGTGGTGTTGGACACAGGGTAGGAAAAATATCAAAACTTTATTCTGATATAAAATTTACAACATATCCTGTTAATTTTATTAAGAAGTTTTGCTCTTGACAATACATTGAAGAAATATTATTAGTCCAAAGTTCACTCTATTTAATGTCGTGGGTTGCTTTATCTAGTTATGATCATGATACGTACAATGAGGGTAGGTTCACATAGTATTTATATTGGGTACACTTAAGCTGTTAGCAATCCACCAACAAATATCAATGTAACATAATTGCTACACATGTAAGTAATTTATATATAGTAATTTCTGTATACTGACAAGTCTTTTCACAACACTGTTTGGCTTTGTTACTTGCAAGTGATATGTATATTGATCGAATCCTAAAGTTAATTTAAATGTCTTTATGTACGCTGTATATAAATAATTATCTATAAACGACAATTGATCATAAACATGGTAATCAATTTTGTTACCACAATTTTATGTCGGTTTAGAAACATTTGTTATATTTGCCTGCATGATATGATATGATATGTAGAGCATTGTAAACTTACTGGGTTGGTCTGGATTTGAAATCATACAAAACAAATGTCAGACAAACATCAATGTTGCTAGTCATCATGCTTCTATAAACCTGTCCACCTGCATGCTACTAAATCAGCAATAACTTACATTTGTGTTTGTTTAAGTTGGTTATCATACTGAAAACTAATTGTTAGCAGGATATTTAAAATATTTATTTTGTTAAATTCCTTTTTGCTAAAATTGACAGTGCAGTGTATTTCCAGTTTGTGAATATTTTATTAAAAGTATTTTCTTACTGACAATAAATAATATATATAATATATATATATATATGTACATATTAAATATTGGCAATATAGATACCAGAGTGATTTATTTTTTGCTGTTATTGTTGACTCCGATGTGTTATCAATTTATTGCTGTTATCATAGTGTGTTTTTATAAATATTACACGTAATTAATGTGATGTGTTTATAGCAACTATGTTTTGACTGTAATTTGGTTTTGTAGTAGTTTATGTTGTAATTTGTTTATGTTATACTTGTTGTTGCCTTACTTGTAAGTATCATGAATTGTGGTGGTATGAAGGGTAAGGTTCTGTATGACACGCAGCAGTTTCAGTTGGCAGTACTTGATCCTTCCAAACCATGTAAAAGTTGTACATCTTGTACTGCACAGATAAAGTGCACTTCTGTACAATATGTATGTTCAGAAGAGTTGTGTTTATATAATTCATTCATTGTATACAGCGTGGCTGTTATGTTCCCAAAACTGATTCCTTTATATACCGCATGGAGCAACTTTAGGGAATGGTTTGGAACCAAACTACATCTTGGCGTATAACCATTTCAAACAGTAAATTTTACCTGTCATACCAGCGTGATATACTCTGCTGCCAATGTACCCCAAAGAACTATATTATAATATGCAGCACTGATGCCAATACATATGTAGCATACATTATATATACATGTCCGCAGAATTAGCGATTATAAGGATATGTCACATGGTAATGTCTTCTTGATGATGAAAATGTGACCGTATAAAACTACACTGTTGGAGAAGGGTTGCGACTGTGAGTCTTACTCTTTGTGTTTTTGTTGTAGTGGGTCATTCACCGGCAGTTCGTCCAGCGTGTCCAGTATATCCAGTGGTCAGACTATGCAGCCTTCAAGGGGGTAAGCATTACCAAGTAATCAGTTCCGTAGATGAGTCACAGGTACCAAGTATTGTTGCATAAAAGTAAGTAGATCTGCATTTCTTGTCTTGATGGTGGAGGTGAGGATTGGCACAAGAGTCGCACTACCGTCTTGATTGGCAATACAGAACTGGAGTTTCTCTTTTAAATTTTACGGTATATTCACTTATTTTGGTACATTTGAAATATTGCTTTGGCAGTAGATTTCAGTAGTAAAACTGTAGACCTTGAGATAGACCCAAGAATGAAAAACGTGTTTTATTTCTAATTTAAAACCTCCAATCTGTTAATCAGTCGCAATGTTATATGCTCAATGTTCATGTTGATTACAATTGTAAAGTTTAAGGTTTTATTGACACATATGTGATGGTTATCGAATAAACTACCTAGGTACAGGGGTAACCTATTATATGAGAGAAACATTGCAATTCAGAAATAGTACATTTACAGCAAGTTTGGGAGCCTCACGTTGAAAGAAGAAGCAATACACTAAGTGTATAAAGTTAGTGGGCCAGTTTGTTACAAGTTTCTTGCAGTGGTTTCTATGAAGAGAATAAAAAATTTGTCCCGTTAAATAAATATTTTGTATGTTTAAGAATGATCTGCATTGACTGATGCTATGAACATTTCCTTGGCAGGCGAACAGCTCGCACCCTTTACTCTTGTGAAGCCGAAAATGAGTCGGAACTTTCTTTTGAGCCCAACCAGATAATTCAAAATGGTAAGTCACACATTGGTAAAGCCCATGTCATTCACAATGGTAAGTCACACATAATTCACAATGGTAAGTCACATATCATTCATAGTGGTAAGCACATACTGATAAAGGCCAGATCACTTATAATGGTAAGTCACATATTGATAAACACCAGATCACTTATAATGGTAAGTCGCATATTCATAAAGGCCAGATCACTTACAATGGTAAGTCACACATTGATAAAGGCCAGATCATTTATAATGGTAAGTCACACATTGATAAAGGCCAGATCACTCATAATGGTAAGTCACATATTGATAAAGGCCAGATCACTTATAATGGTAAGTCACACATTGATAAAGGCCAGACCATTCATAATGGTAAGTCACATAAGGATAAAGAATAAGCCACAAAATTTACAGTAGTAAGTCACACATTGAGAAAGCCCGGATTATTCATGATGGTAAATTACATACATATAGACAAAGATTGTATCATTCACTATGGTAAATCGTAAAGGTCAAAGAGTTCACAATGGCAAGTCATGTGAGACCAGTTTGTTAACTCATCATATTTAAAGTTTTTCCACGACTTTCTGCAAGAACACTCAACTTGAATACATTGCAGTGCATTGCAGGCTTCAAGAACAATGAACGTAAAAGGAATGTTTTTTGCAGTTAAATGTGTTTAAAAACCTCAAATTTACCATTCGAATAATGTTGTTTCAGCGCGACTTTCCCGGGAGCCTGGCTGGCTAGAAGGGGTGCTGGATGGACGAGTAGGACTGGTACCATCGAATTATGTTGAATTCCTTGACTAGATAACAGGATTAGCACATTGAGATGTTAGATTGTTAATTCATTGCTACCAGCCCTCCATAGTGAACTTATGGTTAAGTGGGCTCACCATCGGGTCACCTGGAGGTCACCTTGAGTGTTACAACACACAGACATTCTTCAACTCTGGGTTATGATATTGACATCACAATGAAACTCCTTGTTGCTTACCAGTGCATGTTTATCTGCAGTGTAATGGTAATTTTGTAATGTTTTAAGGCTGCTTCCTCGGCGTGCAAAACATTACATCTAACACGTTGTGTGGCTTTGATATTTCCAAGTGTTGTCATCAAATTTGTGACGAAAATAGTTCCACTGTGTGTGTGTGTGTGTGTGTGTGTGTGTGTGTGTGTGTGTGTGTGTGTGTGTGTGTGTGTGTGCATGTGTGTAGTGTGAGTGTATGCATGTGCGTATGTGTGTGATATCAACTGAAGCACAATTTTAATAATTTCACACACTAGCTGGACAGTATCACTAACTGCTTACGACATAACCATAAGATAAGGAATTTCACGTTGATGTACGAGTGGGAACAATGTTATATTCTTACAACTATGTAATTATTATTATTATTTGTATAATAGCATTTTTGAGTCATAAGAGTACGGATATTGTAGAATGCATTGTCAAGATATGTTGAGCTTACATTCAGTTACTTTGCAATGTTGTTGGATATTGTTTATTTAGGGTTGGTAAGGAATGTCAATGTTGTTCACTTTACATGTATGATATTACATTAGTTCATTCTATACCATGCATTTTACCACAGTTCACGGCTTCAGGACTGTGTATATTTTAATTTTTTTAAACATGAACCTCGCACTGGGATTGATTTCTCATCTTCAATATCTGATTTCAGATTCATTTGACAAAAATCTGTTTGAAAATATTTCTTGGCCAATTATCTATAGTATTTTTACTGTCAATGAATTTCAGGCGAATACTGCTAGATGGCAGCACAGTATTCCTGAATGGTGAAGTGATTACTGTGGCACCATCTGTTGGTTGTCATCTTAAGGTATTTGCTGATATCGAACGAAACTTTGAGTAGAAAAGTAATTGACCCAGAAATACGTAAAAAGTATGTTTGATCTGGATCAGGCACGCGGTTGATACTGTAAAACATTTGATGAAAAACTACAAAAAGTAGTTCTACGTCTGTGTGGTGCGACAAACCTAGTTACGCTCTCACAATCAGTCTTATTTCAATGATTTTTGTCATAAATATGCACTTTTGTCAAAGGCAAGTGCAAATATAAATGATACGTGAATGCTGACTACACTAAAACCTGTCCATAACAGTTGGGACTGCACAATGTTACTGTTATAGGCAGGTGGCCTTTATAGAGAGATTCACGAGGTGGATACTCGCTAATGGGAAGTCATTTGGGACGTTCAGATGTGGCCCTTATAGACAGGGTACTGTTATGGATAGGTGGTTGTTAAGGCAGGTTTTTCTGTAGTTAAATAAATTAAATTGTCATCAGTTACTCATGACAATAATATGTCTGAAGCATGCATATAATTATTTAAGAGTATATGATATTGTTATACCAAGTGTAATGTGTAATTTCTTCAGATGTGGCTGATCAAATTTGAAGGTTCAAATGTTGATACGTGTATTTTGTCCAGTGCGAATGTATAGGTTACACTGCACTGGTTTGTTATTTAGGTGGTAACATCTATGTACTTATTATGTATGATACTATATATATATATATCTCAACACTGTGCGACAGCAGATTATGGAGAAAGTTGGTGTGTAATTCTTGATAAGGTAGTCACTGTCGAAGATATAAGGCTCGATGAGCAAACATAGAAATAAAGCAATGCAGTGATTAGTTGATTCTTGTTGATGAATGAATCACGATGAACTACGAATGCTAGTATGCAAAGTTTAATTTATGTTGAGGAGGTATGCCGGTGATTACTGCCTAAGATTATGCATGATAACATTGATATTTTGCACACAAAGAAATTGTTTAGTAAAATAAAATCCACTGAATTGGTTAGTCTTCATCAAGAGAGATGTGTGGGACACGTAAACTTCAAAGATTGCCCCTGCAGTAAGTACAAATTATAGACAAGAGTAGCTGTTTTGTAGTCCTATGTTGTGTTTACAATAATATTCGAACGTTTCATGGGTTGGTGCAACAGACACTGTTTGGATTTATTGACCCAATTTACATGCATATTTATTCATACAATTTACAATTTTTAGGAAGGAAATATGGCAGTGTCAGTGTTTCTGCGACTTACTCATCACAACATGCTTCGGTGCAGTGTGAGAGAAAACAGCTAGTTTTATATTTGCTAGCAGACTCTCTTAAACTGTCGTTTGGAGAGTTGTGTTTTAGCCCGGGAAACTTCTGTGAAGTTTCCATGGGCTGGATGTTTAAAATCTCATCAAACTGTCACTACTCCAAGTGTTTTGCTCAGTATCGTGTTTCTAGTATGTAAATTAGAGCATCCATGTTCATAACTTTATGCAAATACCTTTAAAGATTTATAACTAGAATAATGGCTTTTGACAGTGTGGCGTTGCGAACGTTTACATCTGATTGGTCAAGTAGTGATCTTTAGCACAACAAGCAGCTAATGTTAAGTGACTGTAGCACCGTGTTAGAACTGTAGAACATCACTTTACCCTGGCATTACAACCACCTTCCAAATAGGGTCACCTTAAGACAGACCCTAATCGTTTCCATAACGATCAAATGTTGGAAATCAGTTCCGCTGATTTGGTAATCTCTTAATTTGGTAAATTCTCGATGTTCAACTTGATAGCAAGATTCCAGTATCGGCAAATTCTGAAAATGTTCCGAAGTTTTTTAGTTAGTTCATGTGCAAAATGTGTGTTGGATCCTGTAAGTTTTAGCACAGTCGCGTGCATGTAACTGAGACCGGAAGACCAGCATTATTTTTAACACTTACAATGTTGTTGTTTATTGAATCTGAAAGTACAGTTATACTATTACATTATTATAGTTAACGTTAGAGTAACATGCAAACTACGTTTGTGTCAGTGTACGTGTAATAATAGTATAAGGCTACAGCGGTGGCTTGTACATCGGTACTGTCTGGATGCGAACAGTATTAAACTACTTTATTACTTACGCGTTTTTTGATAGCTTTATTTATTGGTTTCTATTTAGCTGAACGTGTGGGTGTTTGCAAGCGTGTATACAAGTGTGTATGCAAGCAAGCGTGTATATAAGTGTGTGTGTGTGTGTGCGTGCGTGCGTGCGTGCGTGCGTGCGTGTGCGAGTGTGTCAAGCGTAAGTCCTTACAAGCGTGTGCGAGTGTGTCAAGCGTAAGTCCTTACAAGCGTGTGCGAGTGTGTCAAGCGTAAGTCCTTACAAGCGTGTGCGAGTGTGTCAAGCGTAAGTCCTTACAAGCGTGTGCGAGTGTGTCAAGCGTAAGTCCTTACAACCGTGTGCGAGTGTGTCAAGCGTAAGTCCTTACAAGCGTGTGCGAGTGTGTCAAGCGTAAGTCCTTACAAGCGTGTGCGAGTGTGTCAAGCGTAAGTCCTTACAAGCGTGTGCGAGTGTGTCAAGCGTAAGTCCTTACAAGCGTGTGCGAGTGTGTCAAGCGTAAGTCCTTACAAGCGTGTGCGAGTGTGTCAAGCGTAAGTCCTTACAAGCGTGTGCGAGTGTGTCAAGCGTAAGTCCTTACAACGTGTGCGAGTGTGTCAAGCGTAAGTCCTTACAAGCGTGTGCGAGTGTGTCAAGCGTAAGTCCTTACAACCGTGTGCGAGTGTGTCAAGCGTAAGTCCTTACAACCGTGTGCGAGTGTGTCAAGCGTAAGTCCTTACAACCGTGTGCGAGTGTGTCAAGCGTAAGTCCTTACAACCGTGTGCGAGTGTGTCAAGCGTAAGTCCTTACAAGCGTGTGCGAGTGTGTCAAGCGTAAGTCCTTACAACCGTGTGCGAGTGTGTCAAGCGTAAGTCCTTACAAGCGTGTGCGAGTGTGTCAAGCGTAAGTCCTTACAAGCGTGTGCGAGTGTGTCAAGCGTAAGTCCTTACAAGCGTGTGCGAGTGTGTCAAGCGTAAGTCCTTACAAGCGTGTGCGAGTGTGTCAAGCGTAAGTCCTTACAAGCGTGTGCGAGTGTGTCAAGCGTAAGTCCTTACGCCTGCTCAAAATACTACACTTCATTCCCTGACGGACCTTTCCAGCTAATGTCATCTGGATCTCTACGGGAAGCATTCAGACATGCTGCACTTACTGTGCAAATATAACTTTCACAAATGTCCACCGCTGTCTATAGCCAGGTACCCATTCATACAGCTGAGTGAACTGGAACGACGTAGAGTGAACGAACTTGCCCAAAATTCGAGACGACATCGCAGCATTAAAACGCGTGTTCTCGAGCTCAAACCACTACGTCGACACATGCACGTAAAACGTGCGATACTGTTACGTCATACAAGATGGCGGAACCATTATAGGTGGACATAACGGTACTAGGGATATGTCACGACAGGCAAATGCAGAAGGGAGAAGTAGCCAGGTATTGTCATATATCAGTACAATGTAAAAGACACTAGTGGTAATGGTGAAACTAAACACCTGACGGTTTCTGATATTCCTGATTCGGCTGTTGGACCCTGTATCGTTCGGCTCGTGGGTGTCTGAACACAATTTATACGCCTTTTCGAGTTTTATCGAATATTGGCATCTGCCAATAACTGTTTCAGGTGTTAGTGCATTACCAGTACGGCAGTACCAGAGACTAAATTTGAAGGGAAAGAGAGTCAGTCTATTTAGGACAACTAATTGTAACCCCAAAAATGGTAGCTAAGAAAATATGGGATATGAAGGATAATAAATCACCTGGAGTGGATTGGATTCCTCCCAAATTACTATTAGCTAGAACAAATTAGCATGCCGTTTGCAACAGTGTTCAATTTGTTATTAGAGGAGGGAGTAGTTCCGTTAGAATGGAAAGAAGCAAACATTATACCATTATTTAAAAAGGATCAAGAAACAAATTAGAAAACAAGAGACCAGTGAATTTAACATCGGTGATTTGCAAACTATTAGAAAGACTAATTTATGATCACTTGGTTGATTTTCTTGTTAAAAATAACTTGATGGGTTTCTAAAAGCGAAATTTGCTTAACAAATATGTTATGTTTTTGGAAGATGTCACAAAGCGGGTAGATGAAGGATCACCAGTAGATATAATATACTTAGATTTAAAAAAAGCCTTTGACAAAGTGCCACATCAAACATTACTACTTAAACTAAAGGCCCATGTCATAGGAAATGGTATGATTAACTGGATAGAAAAATGGCTTATTGATAGAAGACAAAGAGTAGTAGTTGATGGGGAGGTTTCAAACAGGTAATCGGTTTTGAGTGGAGTACCGCAGGGATCAGTATTGGGACCTATTTTATTCTTAATGTATATCAATGATTTGGATGATGACATAACAAGCAAGGTGTTGAAGTTTGCGGACGATACAAAAGTGTTTAGAAAAATTTAAAGTGATGCAGATAGACAGAAATTCCAAGATGATCTGAATAAGTTGACCGAATGGTCTGAGAAATGGCAAATGCTGTTTACTTTTGGGAAGTGTAAGTGCCTCCATTCAGGATATGGGAATGAAGACGCACAGTATACAATGGGTGATACTCTACTAAATACCATCGTAAAGGACAAGAACTTAGGGTGAACTATTAGTGCTGATATGAAGGTATCAGAGCAGTGTGGAATTGCAGCAGCGAAGGGAAACCAAAAACTCCGGAATATTAGTTATGAAATGCGTCTAAAAGAATGTGGATTAACAACACTAGAAACCAGGAGACTGAGAGGTGATCAAATAGAAATGTTTAAAATATTGAATGGGTATGAAAATATTGACAGCAATATTTTTTATTGGTTAAGGAAAAGAGAAGGACTAGAGGACATTGAATTACATTAGCAAAGAAGCAGTGTAGACTAAATATTAAAAAATTATAATTTTCACAAAGAGCAGTAACTGAATGAACACATTATCAGCTGACTGTGTAGGTGCTAGTAGTGTTAATATGTTTAAAAATAAAATCGACATTATACCTAAAAAGGGCGAGGTACATTTACATAGATAGGTTAGACTCTCGATAAGCCAAAGGGCTTCATTGTCCACCTGCCATCTAGAGTTGATTCTCTAGGTGGCAATCTTGTTCAATCTTGTTAATGATACTGACATAGCATCGATCCATTATTGTCAGCATGCCTCCATTACCAACAATACCCCAATTTGCATTACCTTCTTATGATATAGTTGTATGTTGAAAACAACAGGACACCTTGTGACTTGATTCGGTAAACAACTTTCGCCGGGTCGTCACATTCGAAGACCATCTGTGACAATGACAGTTTCGTCTTCGTGCTGAACAATGCCTTGAGTCCGTATTCACACACACACGCACGCACACGCACACGCACACCACACGCACGCACACGCACACGCACACGCACACGCACACGCACACGCACACGCACACCACACGCACGATGACACTATCAGCGACTGTGTAGGGCTGACGGTTACAAGCACAACACACGACAACGCAACAGCGAGACATTCTACAAGCACAGGACTCCAAGCCAAGCTCATTGCCACACGCACAGCACTGCCACGCACACGTCACACGTACATGACACGACACGCATCGATCCATTGCACACGCACTCCATACCACAACCCCACATCATACACTTCTACTCAGGCATTTGACAAACACACAGGACACCACTATTCACAACTCGCCGGCGCACACAAACCACGTACACAACATTCTCTACTGCAACACACCACACACACACACACCACCACACCACACACACACACACACACACCACACCACACACACACACACACACACACCACACACACACACCACCACACACACACACACACACACCACACCACACGCACACCACACACACACACACACACACACACACACGTAGGCGGAAAGAAAAAACCAACAATGCCATCAACAATAGCCCCATCCCCTCACCGGCAAACAAGTAGAAAGTAAGTTCTTATATAGCGCAGTGTCAAATCTTCATAATTGCTCAGCGGGCTTTACACTTTATTCCCGGGAAGATCTGTTCAATGGAACACCATCTCGACTGCTCTGGGAGGCGGGTACGGCATGTCCATCTTCGAGAAGAACGAGGTCATTGGAGGATGTTCATGCGTACACGGTGGAATTAATCATGAACTCCAAATAGCCGTCCAAATTTTCATGCCATCTGCTAATGAAACTGCATCTTCTATCTGGACGGTTGCCCGAGCGAAGTTGCATCTTTCGTAAACAGATCCAGGAAGTTTGGAATAATTCCGTTGCCATTTGACATGTCGCAAATCGCCCCATGTTTTGATTTCACAATTTCTTCATCACAAAACGCTGCGTTGAGATAACAACACAAGTTGACGTTTCCGTAGATATCGTTTATCTCCAACGTGATGACTGTGGGCTTCCAGACTTTCAGGGCATTGCAATAATAAACAAATTCCAATAATCCCAACAATTTTGATATAGGTGGGTGAAAGGTCAATTTAGAATAAGAAAGGAGCAACGTGAGTATAGTACTCCAAAGTGAACACAAAATGTTGACAAATTCTGCTCTTTGTGTACATTTTTCGGCCGAGCCTGTAAACGTGTGGTTTATCAATATATATATATTCTAATTTTGTTTTGGACGAGAGATGGGTGAGTGGCTTCGATCCTATCCAAATTCGTTTTTGATTATTGAAATTCGTTATATTTACAAACCCCCTTAGTCCTGTTTCTTATAGTTTTATCAACGTATTATCGAGATACTTTACTATAGTGGTTAAACAATTCTACGATCTCAACATGGGACAACCCACTCCTCTTAGTCTCTTGTTTTCTATGGCGGTCAATATACAAAGGACAACCAAAAATAGCACGAGGTGTCCACTATCCCCAAAATCAGGACCCGTGTGCCTCGACTAACTTAATAGCAAAACTAGGTATCGAGACGGTTGGATTTTGTGGTATTCATAATACCATCAAGTTACGTTGCTCTTAGCTCTGACGGGACTATCTTTTAAGAAATTGCGTACATTACGAAGAATCCCTTCCGCGATATTCTATTGAATTGTTTGTTACGTAACAATCTATGACATAATATTTGTGTCAATACAACTAGTATCGGGATGCAATAATACACCACTACACATATTCCTAAGAGGTCAAGCTTCCGTATATTTGTATATACAGCAAATCCCCATGAATTAATTCTTCAGATGTTAAGCATATTGCTATACGTGATTGCAGTGAGCACGAAACAATGATACCAAATAGCATTCGTACTAACACAATTTACCAAGTTCACGCGACATATATGAGTTGTAAATAAATATTTATTCGTGTTTGTACATTTTGTGCATGTAGGGCCTATTGCTTTTCACTACATATAATTCCCGTAACGGCAAACGTTCAATGAATTTACACTTAACTCTAAGATATCTAACACCCGTGAAACATTGAAGATTGTCTCTTGCAGAACGGTGTTCAAATGTATGTACAGCTGATACCAAGTTTACAATAAATGTTATTTTGATCGAAGTACAGATACACAGCTGCATTCTAGAAAACACACCGACCTACATTTGTAAATGGAAATTCTTCTTCTTCCATATACCGCCAAATAGCAAGTTGCCGAGGGCACAGGCGGAAGAACATGGCGGCGAACAGGAATTTTTTTTGTATTTAAGGTGCAATATGTTAGAACAGTAATTAGCTTGTAAAGAGTAATATTTGCAAAAGAACTAGTTATGTCTAAAAAGGTGGACTAGGGCAAACTCTGGATATTGTTCTTAAATGCATCCAGACTGTTTTGATTTACAATGTGTTGTTGGAGGGAGTATCAAATTCGAATGCTACTTGAGAAAAATTGAATATAAGTGGTAATTACATCTGGAATGATGGATAAGGTAAGACAAGGATGCTGTTTTCTATGACTATGTTTACATGAATAAGATATTGATACCGTCCGACTTCTTAAATAAACGTTTACCCTTTCTTTTTGAATGCGTTCATTCTCACACATTTCCACAATGATTCATCCGAACAACATGCAACTGTACACAATTATAAATACAAGTTTATGTCTGACTGATTGTGATATTGCTTTGCGTTCGTCTCGTGCGCTGTCGCGCTTACATTTTCCCGGTCGTTATAAACTTTCCGATTGACGTTTCTGCGCACGCGCGATAAATATAAAATCATCACTATGCAATGAAACGACAAAGCATTTTAGGTATAAATGCTACGGGCTGTTCGTTAACTCTCCTGAGATGCTTACTTTGAAGAGTTGCTTAAAATGTCGCTGAATACAATAACATATTACGTTAGTTTAAATAACTTTCACGGATTATGGCGCACTACAGTCACGTGATTTACGCTTGCTATCGAAACATGCCTCAAAACTTGTTCATCTCGTGTTAATTTGCGACAAATAACTTTGCTGGGAGGTTATATACATCCTAACGAACAACCCGTAATATTTACATCATAATTGCGTTGTCCTTTCGCTGCACATTGATTATTTTACATTTACCGCGCATGCGCAGAAACGTCAATCGGAACGTTTACATCGCCTGAAAAATGTAAGCGCTACAGCGCTACCATCAAATGCTCGTCATTACTAACATTAACAAGCTTCGTCTTGTTACATTATATCATTATTAGTCACAGCACCGACCGAAGTGAAGGTACTTCGTCAGTCACGTTAATGGCGTTAATCACGTTAATGGCGATTATGACGAAGATTTGTTTACGACATGATGTCGTCATCATGCACGCGCAGCCGATATAAATGGCCGCTGCCAGACGTATTGGCATGCCGCATTATAATAAATTAAATCTGTGTTTCGTAACTCGATAACTTTGGCAAAGCGGGTGAACTTGATTTGGGACAGGTGAAGCGTCAAATTTTCGACTAGAAGGACAGTCACAACAGGTGACTCTATATGGCAAAAATCTTCACTGGCATTTTCCATCCATATTTCTCCATCAGGTATATTTTGAAGCGGGCATTTACCCTTTTGCCACACCTGCAAACATATAACACAAAGGCTCAACTCACATTTATTGAACGACATTGATGTATAAGCCTAATACAGAAATATATTCTATGGTGCTATACAATGAAACAGATGACACGACGACGCACATGTTCAAAACGTTTTAGTGCTGCCCGTTTTAATATTCCATCACATCTGAGGACATTGACACGACTAAATATCTTACTTTAATACTTATGTATTGTGTTGACTATATGCATCAATATTTATTTACTTATGCATGCGTGTAGTATGTGGTACGCGTGTGAATAGAGAAATAATTAGTATATATTTTGTATATATATAATTTTATTTATTTATAGTGTTTAAGTAACGATTTTAACATGACTGCTTTTGCGTGTTCTACATTTTTATCTGAACGTTATTTTTCAGTTTTTATAACACACATTGAGTAGCCTGAATTTTATTGCGCTTTATAAATAATAATAATAATTATTATTATTAGTTAGTAGTAGTGGTAGTGGTAGTGGTAGTGGTAGTGGTAGTGGTAGTGGTAGTGGTAGTGGTAGTGGTAGTGGTAGTGGTAGTGGTAGTGGTAATAATAAGTAGTAGTAGTAGTAGTAGTAGTAGTAGTAGTAGTAGTAGTAGTAGTAGTAGTAGTAGTAGTAGTAGTTGTAGTATGTAGTAGTAGTAGTAGTAAATCCATTTTGAATGCAATATACATTCCAGTCCCAAGCAACAGTCGGCTCTTTATGTCCTCATACGGCCCTTCCACCATCCTGATCTCTGCTTCTGACACAGCTATCCACATCTGTGTCACCACTACCATCTCCTTGGCACAGTGTCGTACGCTTTATCCAGGTCTACACAGCACACAACCGCACTCTCAGTCTCCTGTGTCCCTCCAATTTCAACATCAACGAAAACACCCCCACCAGATGTGCCTCCCCCTCCCCAGAACCCTATTGTTCTTGTCCTGTCTCCTTCAATTCCTGTTCCCATTCGTTCACCCATCATTCTCCCCAGCATACCTAGCATGTATCCCAGCAAAGTGACATCCCTATGATCCCTCGGGTTATGCCCGTCTCCCTTTTTTCTCAATACAGGATCCACTAGTCGAGATGTCCACTCGTCTGGAGTTGCTTCTTTCGTTTAGATGTACGACCATCGTCTTGTCCATCAGACACCAATACGTTCGGCCGCCATCGACATTTCCACTCGCATTTCATCAATATCTATCTTTCCTCATCTTCATTGTTCCTCTACCTCCAATGTCCCCACCGTCAATTCTCCCTCAATTGCGCTAGGTATATCTAGTTGTGAGCATTCTTATTGGCTTACCACTGTCTTAACGTATTCCTCACACACATGCAGCACATCTTTCTTATACTATATAACTATAGTTCTTCTTCTTGTCTTTGACCAATGTTCCAGTTTAATCCCCAAATAATCGTAAATTCAAAACAAATGTGAAATTTAAATAAGCGTTCAGCCATACCAGAATATTTATTTAAATAAACATGAATATATACCAATTTACATATTTATACGAAACTCGTCTAATTATATTTAGTGACAATGGTCCGGGATAGACTGATACAAAAGTGATGGACACTGTAATATGACACTGACCTTTGTTCTATATCTGTGCCCGGCTTTGGTAAGTGCGGCGTATGTAGCGTAAACAGGTCCGGAAGTGCAAGAAAGTTGAATCTGAAACAAATGTTCGAGTCAGCACCTACCATGACACTTGGCTGGGTGCTAAAATGAGATGAACTGAGAGGCGTGTGTAGGTAAGCGGACGAGCCGGGGAATTGTGATTATGGCAATAGGCCCCACTAAGAAAGGAATACAAATAAATATAAGATAAAATGTAATAAATAAACGTTGTATAAATATAACGCCTAAATGCAATAATAGTAATACATAAAAAGTTAAATAAATAGATAAATAATCGTACTGGTGGTGCCTACGCTGCATAATCGATCAACACGGAAACTATGAATGTCTAAGTCTTTTAATATCACAAGACAAAATATTGTCTTCACCTTGCTCTGGTTGATTATAGTTCTATTAATAAATTGTATAATCACAAAGGTGTGTTAGGAGAACACGTGGGAATACGCACCCCATGGCAAACAGTTCCGCCAGTTGCGACTCTTTGTTGAAGAAGCGACCTACGAATTCTGGCCAGTATTTCGGTGCCAATGCCTTCTCAACGACGACGTAAGGCTCGAAGTACTCGTTCCATTGGATCTGTTTGACAACATTCAGATAATTGCTTCGTATTAGTGAACTAATAAAATCTAACTTCCGTAGCGCATACACCGTCAGATGTACAACATAAAATAATAATTACGCATAATGCACAAGCATGAACGGGGACTACTGAATCAATATATATATATATATATATATATATATATATATATATATATATATATATATATATAACACACACATATATATATATATATTATATATATATATGTGTGTGAGTGTATTATATAAGGTGTACATATATATATATATATAATATATATATATATATATATATAATATATATATATATATATATATGAGGTGTGTGTATGTGATGTGTGTCTATAACATGTATATGTGTGAGTTTGTGTGTATATGTATGTATACATGTGGTGTGTGTGTGTGTGTGTGTGTGTGTGCGTGTGTGGTGCGTGCGTGGTGTGTGTGTGTGTGTGTGTGTGTGCGTGCGTGCGTGCGTGCGTGCGTGCGTGCGTGCGTGTGTGTGTGTGTGTGTGTGTGTGGATAGTTACATACTATTTAGATGCATCAAATATTAGTTGAACAAATAAAGATGACTCTCACATAATAAGGTTTTGTTGCAGTGGCCCAGTGCGGGAAGTCTGTCTGCGCCTGCGTCGCTGTCGCTTCCTCTTTACCGTTGTCTGTTTTGAAGCTAGATAAAATAAGAAGATACAATAAAACAACAGATGACGCTGATTGCATCGCTACGACGACGTACAATCACGATTGTCACCTTAATCAGCAACACAAATGGCAAATGAACAAAGACTGTTTTGGCTTATGGAGAATCAATTCTTTTATTGTCTGTATATATTCCGCTTTTCAAGGGTAGAGCTATCTGTATATTTAGTTTTAAAGATAGTTACGTTACTTGCACAGACACAATCAGTAGATAATTTGTTTGATTTGTTTATTGTCTAATGTGGGAATGAATACTTTCTTACATACGATCTGCATTATTTCTTTGCTACTGCTTTTCGTGTCCTCTAGTCCCTTTTTATATGAGGAGCTATTCAAACCAAATAAAGCTTGAGCGTAAAATGGCGGCGTTCAGTGGTGAATGATATCCAAGTTTTTAAATGATTTAACATATACTGTGGCTCCATGCTCATCAAATTATGGTCGCAAATCCTCTATATGGTATGTTCTTATGTTACTGCAATGAATGTTCAAGCATTTCGGCTCCCCTATAACTAAGAGCACATATAAAATGTCAAGTTACTGAACGAACTTCCAGATGAAAGATTTGTCAGTGACACTTACTGGAACGGTCGCACGGTTTTGTCCTTCTTCCACAGCTTAAGTAAATCGGCTTTGTTTTTCGGGAACTTGATTTTCTCCGACATAGCTTCAAACACGGGAACGACAAGAGCCTGAAGACAAAACGCATGGTTCATATAAAGCAGCAGGTGGATATCACAATGAACGCGGCCGTATGACTACAACACGGGGAAACAAGGAAGGTATCTGGGTACAGAAAGTCAAAGACAACAGGAATTTAACTGTGCAGGCAGGCATACGTATCAGATCCAAAGGGCACACAACCTATAACTCTATCCATCTATTGACACTCTATTTTCGGCTCGACTCATGATATCAAGGGACAATAGGATGGGTGCTAACGAAGATTTGTTGCAGTCGGAATTCAGGCTGTACCACCAAGCGGCTGTCGACTCGGCTCCTTGGCTCAAGAAAGCCAGATGGAAGTGTGTATGTGGGGGACGGGTGTTGAAAATCTATCCTTTATAAATTTGGAATGGAAAATCGCCCATCCCTAACTCTACTCTCATTGAAACTCACCGGTGGGTATATTAAAATGGTCTACCATGCCCCACCCCCTGGATCCGTCTATGGTAACGCCAATCGCTGACCTATACTAAACATAGGCGTTCCTTCTACGGTATCTTGCGTTAATTGTACTTTTCAATTAAACATTTTATACGCCACAATGTAAATAAAAAATAAATGAAATAATGTATGTTTTTTCTGCGGAAACAATATGGGACCACATAAATTAAACCTCATTGTCTATTTCTGGCTCATCAACGTCAAAGGTGATCGAAAGGGACAAATAAATTATTCCGTAAACTTTGCTGTTGTGTTTCAGATTGATATTGTACCTAGAAAAAAATTGATATTTGAAAGAAACTTGTTGATGGGAAATTAGGCCAACATATTAAATGTATTAGCCTGTTGTATAGGTATAAGAAGAAGAAGAGGGGCACCGTGTATGCATGCATTTTTAAGAGGTCGAACATCAGTGATTGTTAACGACATTTCATCATACGTTCAATGATATAATGGCAGAATTTTTTCTCAAATCTTCTCTCGTTGACCCCCTCAAACACACACACACACACACACACACACACACACACACACACACACACACACACACACACACACACACACACACACACACACACACACACACACACACACACACACACACACACACACACACACACACACACACACACACACACACACACACACACACACACACACACACACACACACACACACACACACACACACACACACACACACACACACACACACACACACACACACACACATCAGGTTTAACCAGGAAACGGGAATCGCGTACCGTTTTGCCTTGTAGGTATCCCTTTGAAATGTAATCCTGTAGAAGAATGTCCAACTTAGGCATTGGCTCGAAGTCGATGTCGCTGAGGAAGATATACTTGGTCTCTGCGTTCTCCAGGGCGATGTTCCGGAGAAAGTTGACGGGGAAGTAGCTCTACAACGACACATCGACGATGACGACGAGGGGATGTGACGTATGCGTTTAATGTGGCATCCTCGGTAAAACCCATTTTAAACGTTTTTTATAAAACATTGTCCGTAAAAATGAGCAACTAAGTTGCTATTTACATATTTATAATAGTGATACATAATAGTAAGGCCGTGGCTATTTGTCCGGATACGGACAAATAGCTCATGTTTGCATAAGCATTGTGTCCGGATACGGACAAATAGTCCATGTTTGCGTATGCGCTATTTGACCGGATAAATACAGACAGATAGCCCGACATCGCTCATATGCTGTTTGACCGGACAGATCGTTGAACGTAACTTTGAAGACGCGGGTACTTTACTTTCTCACGAACGTAAGCGCTATACTATTGATTAAGAAGGCATGTTTGTATGTGTGTTTAAATAGCAACTGTTTCTTCTGAAATACTTGCAATACGGCAAGTTTGTATTCACACGTTCGAGTGCATGGCGGACTGGTTAGTATATGTCACGCACATAACACGAGCGATTTACTTGGTATAGATGGGAGCCACGCCCACATTTGCAGTCTTGTTTTATTTTAGGCCTGTATTTTACTTGTCCGTTTCCTTTTTTGGTAGAAATATGGCATACATACGAAGACCAACATGTAAATTTTGTTTGCTGATGGAAAATAAATAAAACAAGATATACAACTTAAACCCATACGTCCCCATGAATAAACTACACAGCCTAATGTGCATAAATCCACACAAGTTCATACAAAACAGCTTCAACATGAAAGGTAATAAACCTACTAGCTCAAATAAATAAAACAAGATATACGAAGTAAACCCATGTTTAAACCACCGTATAATGTACATAAAACCACACCAAATTATAACTGTGTATACACACAAGAAACCTGTGATGACAACCACACAAAAATAAAAGTAGACAATTCATAGCGGTAGCATCTTAGTGTCAACTTGCAAAAATCCAATTTCTTGCTTTGGGACAAGACCTTTTCCCTAAACCTGTCAAATTGTACCCCTCCAGGCATGAATCACACACCAGAGAGGTGTAGCCGCCATCATGTGAGGCGTCAACAACTTTGTCACAGATCGGACATATCCACTGTGGGTTTGCCGACTTCGCCTTAACAACCTCCTCCACAAGGTGCCCCGCTTCACAAGAGAAGTATCTCTTCTCCCTAAACACGTCAACTCTGGGATCTGGGATCGCTATTGTAAAACTGCATGTACGAAGTGACTGTTTTGAAATTCCGCAACAGCTGCCGAAAAACCTTTAAAGTCAGCGAATTCGCGTCCAACCGCCGTTCGTCCATCTCAGATGTGCCGTTTGCGCGAACTTGAACTGAACTCCCGCGAGAAATGTTCGGACAAACATCCTTGGGGCTGACATATGCTATTTGTGCGTATACGGACGAATAGTCCCCCAGGCTATTCGTTCGTATCCGGACGTATAGCCACTCCGTAATAATAATAATAATAAACTATATTTTTCCAACATAACGATCATTGTCTATGCAATGATTGCTATAAATAATATGCTTGTTATGTTAGAAAAGAGGGGTATACTGAAAAAATACTTAGTTCCATACATGTACTGATAAAACATAGGATAAAACTAAATATTGGTACGAAATATTACATGAATACTCGGTAAAAGCAGGTAGCACTGTCATTAGTAGCATAGTTCCCTACATTTATATTTAGTAGTCAAAGCAGTATATCGTAATGCAACCATACATTTATTTGGACATTTCCCCAGCCATTCGTCTAGGAAGAAAGTGTCTATTATTTAGAGTTGGTATTCATATCTGCTAAACGTATCTATTTTTAATTTTGCCACTCTTGTTATCGTGTTTATAAATTTATTTTTGATGTGATATTCGCGAGTTATGCCTTTGCAAAATTACCAGACGCCAAGTCATGCCAGCGAAATAAAAAAATATGTACGACACGATGATGTCATGTTTTATCCAGTAGACATTAGTATGTTAACATTGCGTACCATGTTAAACAACTTTGAATAGATGCAGTGGGAATTATGTATATTTCATTTGTTTGACTTCGATGACGTCACGCGACTGCCCCATTACGTCGACATTTCTCAAGAATCACTCCGGAAAATGCTGTACAATATATTTTAGATGGGCAACATTTACTAAATATATTTCGGCTAACCTTTGTGAGACATAGGTTTCCAAAACAATATAAATTGCGTTTGTAAGAAAATTTAATATTATAAACATGAGTGACATTATCAACATGGGTGATCTCAAATCTACCCATGCAACGAAATGGACATCAGGCAACTTGATTCGCGTTTTGGTAAATGAATTGAGGATGGAGTTGGTGATATGTCGCGTTCGACTACACGTCAATGCAGCCTTGTTTATCTGCATATAGTGTTACATTTGGTAATTGTCGTCCATGATATGTAGTCGATATCGCGAAAGGTTTGGGTGTGGCTACCGTAGGGGACCGTCTCACAAGGGAGACGTGATCTCACTGGGATCGGTCGCTCTGCTAAACACACCGTTCAAAACGAAAACAAATTCATGTCTTCAGATTGCAAATTCAGTCCCTCACACATATATCAGTTTGCCACTGCATGGCATCTACGAATTGAAACGTAGGGCGATTACTGAAGTGGAACAAGCTGATAAATATGTAACGAAAACAGAATGTTTAAAAACACTTTCTATCATATTTTTCTTATAGTATACAAATTAAACAAAACTAAAATGTTTGGATTTCAAACATATCATTACATGTCAAAATGTAGGCCTACGACCTCCTAAGTCTAATAACTTTATATTGGTATAAAGAACATTAAAAGTATTCGTTGACTGCGACTAGTTTTATGCTATTATTAAATTAGTTCTCTCTAACAATGAAGAAACGAATCCACTCATCCGTATCTGTAACAAATGACGTCACCCAGTCTGCTCTTCCATTACGTGAACTTACCCCCTCCTCAGCGACGAGATGTAGCGCAATGTTCTTACGCGGCGCCAGAAGAGATTGCAACTTTCTCGTGTACCAGAACACAGACGTACCCGTTTCCACGTAAACCGACACAGAAATGGGACCTAGAAATAACCAACGTTAATCAATATTAACTGACACTGAATCACGGGGATACAGTAATCACAAGTACCTTCCATATTTTCCATTAATGATCATCCGTCAGCCATTTTCGTCTTGTGAGTTTGGGAAATGAAACCAATGCTCAGTGAAGGTGTTCCTCTGTTTCTGTGTGTGGGGTATTTTACTTCCCGGATGCGTGGATACCAGATAAAAGAGATCGACTGCTTTTAGATAAACATCCGAAAGATACATGCAAACTAAGATGAACGAAATTGACAGTTTTAACACAGCTTCCGGCCGGTGGATCGTGAGAAAGTATATCGTGCGTCATATATATATATATATATATATATATATATATATATATACATCTGAAAATATGACGCACGAGGTACTTTCTCACGATCCACCGGCCGGAAGCTGTGTTAAAACTGTCAATTTCGTTCATCTTAGTTTGCATGTATCTTTCGGATGTTTATAAAACAGTCGATCTCTTTATATATATATATATATATATATATATATATATATATATATATATATATATATATATCCATTTTATTTGCGTACAGTTATGAATAGGATTTATACGAAACAATTACCAGATAGCTCGGTTTAGTTAGAAACTAAATGACGTAGCACACGTTCACATTTTGAAGTATTGTGTCTAACAATATCGTTGCCATGCCAACACCGCCTTGTTGATGATTCGTACCACTTCGCGGCAGAACAACAGCAATTGTTGAGATTCGATGAAGTTACCATGTGATCATAAACGAGTCAGCTTGGAGAACGGACCACTCAGCTGTATACATAGAGAGGGGGCGTAATGCTAAAGGTCTATTTGACATTAGCCATGGCCGCCATATTGTTGTCCCTATTTTCATGTATAATGATTGTGCCGCCATTCTATTTTACCCACATTACGCATGGCGTCCGTACGCAACGATCGCGTTTTTTCATGAATCTACAGTGTTGTCACTGCCCTTAAAAATCATCCTCTGACATCTATTATCGTCGGTTTTGGGAAAGCAAGATGACGGACGCCCATGTAAATGACCTATAGAGCAGTGGATTGGACGTAACTGAGCATACTCAC